>OZ023275.1:27967618-28026227 GCA_964007475.1 Hybos culiciformis
TTTGACTTCATTTCTATTCTTGTTTATTCAATCGAGAACACTTTCAAAAGAATATGAATTTTAGTAATAAAATTATTATATAAATTGAAAAATATTAAGTAGGTGTAGAAGTGGTATGTGAATCAAAGTCCTTGGAAGGATGGTTCCTTACTTTCAAATGATTTTTATTTCAACGGGGATCTTTTTTATTCAAAGTTTTCTTTTTTCACAAGCGTTATAATAATTCACAAGTAAATATAGCAAAATTAGATCCGTTTAGTATATTTTCATTCGTTCAATGTTCAAGACCATCATCACTTCTTCAATTGATGCTCATTATAACTACACAATCATGCGCAATTTTCTTATATAGCAAAAATTATGGATTTTTCAATCTTTTTTTTTTTTGTCATAAATAAATTATGCATCTTGAAAAATTGAAAATTATTATTTATAGAATTATTCAAGTGGCGGCAATTTAAGTAATATTATCACATACACTATTTTATATTTTTAAAAAAAAAATTGTAAAATATGAAGTTAAAGGCATAAATATTTCTTATTTAAATTTAAAATTAAAAAAAAATATTTAAAATTTATGATTATTAAATCATAATTGAATAATCTTGAAAAATTGATGGTTTGAAGAAATTTCTTGTACATTTACATTAACATTAAAAATTATATGCAGAGTTTAACTTTGATATTTAAAATAAAATTTCGATAAAGTTAATAAATTAAAATGTTTGTGGTCACAATATATTATCTATATATATATATTATATATATATGTAATCTCGTTTCTCGAAAATGGCTCGATAGATTTCGTCGAAATTTACAATAAAGAGGCTTACGGGGGCGAAAACCGCGAAAAATATAAATTAAAAATAAAATTCACCTTCATCAAATCTTATCGTTACTAACCTCCGAAAATCGTCGACAAAGTCCGCAAAAAAACTCCGAAAAACAAAATCTGGGAAAACAGCAAAAAACACAAATACATATATTTATACATATACATATACTTATATATCTCCCAGATAGTATATTTAAAATCGTCTAACTTATTTGAAAATAATTTTAGATATACAAAATAATGTAGTTGTAAAATAGGAACTACATTTAGAAAACATTTATTAATTATTTATTAATTATGAAAATAGTATTCATAAAATACGGGGATTGTCTGACATTCACACAAAAAGTAACCAAAAAGAAAAATGCCATAAGAAAAAGTAATCGAGAAAAGTTTCATTTAAAACAGATATGACTTCTAGCTGTTAAATTATAATTTTTCACATAATTTTTGACGTGATAAAGGAAAGGAAGGCAAAAAAAATTTTTTTATTTTTTTGTTTTATTTCCTTTGAATCGTCTTTTAGGTAGGTATGTCAAACATAAAACTGAAAACCCAACTGTTCACGCAAACCATGCAATATTTGCACAAAAAAAGGTCATTAAAATTCATAAAAACTTAAAAAGAAAATTTTTTTAATGAAAAAAAAATTAATACAAAGAGAAGTGATTTTTAACTGTCGTCGGCAAACTTTATTTTCTGAAGAAGAATGATAGCTTTTTGCTTTAAAAATAAAAAAAAAAAAAAAATTAACGTAGGTAGGTATAAAATAAACGCTACTGTTCTATAGTTGTTTGAAATAATGGTGACTTTATTGCGGATAGTGGATATCCATTAAAATATTTCTCGTTGATTTTTTTTTTTGTAACCTTTAGAATTTTTATATTTTTATATTTTTATATTTTTATTTTGAAAATTTTTTTAATTTAACTTTGTTGTACATCAAAAATATAACTAGGAATAGAATGAAAACTTAATAAGACAATTTTTTTTTTTTTTGATTGAAGAGAGTTAAATTGTGGTTAACCGTGATGTAGAAAAACTTAAAATTATCTTGAAACAATAAAATTTTTGATAAATGTTGCCGGTTCATTTTATCTTCGCTAATAGCCTATAAATTTAGACCGATATATTGTATTTAACTGTAATTACAAAATCTAAAAATAAAATTACATTGATATATTTAAATTTTTCAATGTTACAATATATCAATGTTCAATGTTGACAATATTGGCTACGACGCTCTTATCACATGTCCAACATTAACATTACAGAAAAACGTAGTGCTATTTAACGCATTTGTCTTATTGCAGATTGAACACGAATATAACATACATAAAAAACTTTTTCTAAAATTTTAGAATCTAAATAGGCATTCTTAAAAATTAATAATTTAAGATGTTATTCACAACATAAGACTTTGTTTTATTTTTGGATCTATACATAAGAAATTACTGTAGAGGAATTATTCTTATAGATTATTTAATGGTGATGTTAACAGTCGGTTGAAAACAAAAAAAAAACATCTCATTACAAAATTTTACTTTTTGTCAGAAGATTTAAAAAAAGAAAAAATTGTTAAAATCTAAATTATTTCAGTTTTAAGAATCGCGGCTTAGGTACTAAATATTTCATTTTCTCGTATCAAAAATGTTCCTATAGCTAATAAGGTTATAAATACATCTAAAATTTCCTTGATATTCTTGTCCTAAGGAGGAAGTAAAAAAAAATTATATGCAAGTAAATTATTGCGTATAACAGTTCTGCATAAAATCCCTGTTGGTTGAGGAATTATACAACTATCTAGTTCTAGTTCTGAACCTTGATTCATCAAACTATATTTATTTTTGGTCTAGAAGATAAATATTTGTCCTTTTATTTTACTCTTTAGTAGGAGTTCAAGATATTTATTTCCATTATTATGAGCTGAAATTGGAAATTTATTTTTTTTCATTATTATAACAATAAAGAAACGAAATTAAAAAATAAAACTTGATTAGATTATTATTGATTTGTATTTTCCCGCCTTCTTTTGCAGAAATGAATAGTTTTATTTTACATGAAAAAAAAAATTATGCCTCCAAGGAAGTTATTTAACTTGTTTTTATTTTTTATAAAAATCATAAATGGATAATGGAAATGAGGAAAAAAAAAATTACATGGAAAAAACTTTCGACATAAGTGCTCCTTAATTTTATAGTTTTGAACTATAATTATTGAAACAAATGATTTTGCCATATTTTTTTATTCTGTTGAACTTGAAATACATATAGCTGAAGTTATCTTCCCACTTTTCCTTTATGTATAAATTAAATCTTAGTTCCTTAGGGCAAAAAAAAAATAAATGTTTTCTTTTAAGCCAATTAAATGTTTATCAGTTAGTTTTATAACATTTTAAATATGTAGATATGCTTTTTTTTTTAATAAATAAATAATAGTAAATTATTATGTTTGTTGAATTTGAAAAAATTAAAATCTATTCTAAATTTCAACCAAAAAAAAATTAATAAAGGTAACTTTATAACTTTTCTTGTTATTGGCTAAATGAAATATATTCTCAGTAAATTTTATTGGCTAAACGAAAAACTAAATTCGTGTATAAAATATATATTTCTCTGTATATAACATAAATAAATAAATAAATAAATCATCTACAAAGAAAATTTATAACTAATTCTAAGAACATAAAACAGTCATTTGGTTTCATATTTTTGCCACTGTACAAACCTTGCCAATTGTACAATTGTTGATAAGAATAAATTTAATATTAAATTCTCTATTTATGTAAAGTTTGAAGGAATTTTTAGTAATCGCCCACAAAAATAATTTATTCATCACCTATCATCTGCAAATTTTATTAACATTTGAAAATAAAATTATAGTGGGCGATTACCTGCGCGGAGACTCTTTCGGTTACATTACATTTTTAACATTTTTTTTTATTTAAAAATTTATCAAAAAAAATATATAATTTATCCTTTATGTTATTATCTCATTAAATAGTCCGAATTCAAAAATACCAATCAGTGCTGTTGATCACGCATCATAATTTTATTCAATTATAAATTTTTTTTAATTTTTTTAAGGTTTCAAATGGTCCAATAAATACGCATATAACACCGATCTCAGCTAACCACCAAGCATCACCGCAACAACAGCAACAAACGTCACAACAACAATCATCACAACAGCAATCGCAACAACAAAAAATTGGTAAACCTTCTTGTACAAGCACATCACCATTACCACCATCACATTTTAAACAAGCACATGTACCATTAGCATTAACTACATCAACATCTCTGGGAACACCTAGTGGCAATCCATCAACATCTAGCAATACAAATGCGCAGTCGTCAGTAGCGCAACAGCAACCAGTAACTAAATGTACAACACCGGTTTCAAACTCCAATTTAATTGGACAGCAACAGCAGCCACCACAACAAACATTAACAACATTAGCCAATGGTTTTCCAAATTCAATGTCACCTGCAATATCAACTTCACATCCCATAACTAGCTCCAGAGTATCACCTGCTTCACCTGCAGCATCAACAACAACAACGATATCTACTCCGCCCTCTAATAATAATGGTGTAATATCAGCAGCAGTTCCACAACTGCAGCTAACGGCAACATCAGCACAATCTCATCTTCCAAATCAACAGCACCATACAGATAGTGCAATTAATATATCGGGTCGAACCACAAGTCCAGCTGTATCGACATCTAGTATTCCTCAATCAATAAATGGTAATATTCCTCCTCATCCGGGGTTATTGCAATCAAATGGAGGAATGCCACCATCGTCACCTTATCGTTCTCCATATGGGAGTTATCCACTTTATACGCCCTATGGCGATTATAGACATAGTCCGTATCTACCACCATCGGTACCGTCGCCTGTACCTTCACCGCGCTCAATAGATTCTAGACGTGAATCACCATTAGTTGTTTCTAAACCTGTTCGACCTATAACTCCTTCAAATGGTCCATTGGGCAGCAATAGTAATAGCAGTAGCAATAGTAATCATAGTAATAATAGCAATAATGGCTTAGTTCCAACAACGTTGCACGGAAGTTTGGCACAACAATCAATAACTAATAGCACAACCATTGGTTCTAATAGTATAGGCACTAATAGTATTAATAGCAGTAGCACAAGTATCAGCAGTGGTCTATCAGCGAACATACCACATTCGCCTTCTTCAGGTCTCAGGGAACAACAATATCATTCGCACTTGCCGCCGCACCACTCATTGCAGTTGCAACAGTCACCACTATCACAAACACATCAACATTCTCAACACTCGTTGAGCCAACAACCACCACTACAATCGTCTGTGATCCCAAGAACGTCTCAATCTCCGCGAGGACATAGTCCAACCAGAGAAAGAGAAAGTTATGGCAGTGTTAGTAGCTTATCAAGATCTTCAACAACACCTAGTGGTATACCTTATAGCAGTTCAACAACTGGGCCTTCGCCATCGATTCCATATAGCTCAACCGCTATGACAGTAAACTCGTCACCTATTGGTGCACCAAATTCTAGTCTATCTTACCCAAAAAGCTCCACATGGCCAAGGTAAAAAAAAATGTTTTACTCTTTTTAAATAATAAAATAATATGCAATATTTCTTTTCCTTTAGTTCAAACGCACCATCACCTGTTACGTCAAATTCATTAACAAGGCCTACACCGCCTCCGCCAGTATCAATTTCACCGCATTATGCGCATTCAACGACTTCGGTAACAACTCATTCAACTTTTCAACCTCCCGTGTTTGCAGCTCCAATGCCTCCAC
Organism: Hybos culiciformis; assembly: GCA_964007475.1. Classification (NCBI taxonomy): domain Eukaryota; kingdom Metazoa; phylum Arthropoda; class Insecta; order Diptera; family Hybotidae; genus Hybos; species Hybos culiciformis. Next base: position 27,973,258 of record OZ023275.1, read on the forward strand.
CAATAGTAAGCAGCAGTAATACCAGTAATACTACAATAAGTACTAGTGGTAATTCAATTGCATCTTCAACAACATCCACAACTTCTTCAGCAACCACGTCTTCGGCGGTTTCATCCACAACTGCAACAGCACCTCATCCATTTTCAGCTGAATCATTACTACAAAGTCCCAAAAGTAAGTTTCATTTTTGTATTTTTTATTTTGTACAGGCGTTATTTGATATCCAAATTTTCGAAATTGTAACATTATGTATGAATTGATCGATCACATTCAATAAGGTTGTCGATTTTTAGAGATGAGTACAGTTATTCTTTGAATTTTAGAGAAAATTTCGCTTTTTCCTACTGAGCTTGATCTTGAACAAATGTATTTACTGCTTCAATTAATATCCAATCTTTAAACCTTATCAAATTTTTATAAATCTTAATTGTGTAAGAAATTTTTTAATTCAGAACAAAAATTTTCAGCTGATCAAGCTGATCTATTACGACGAGAATTAGACAGTCGATTTTTGGATCGGGCTCAGCTGCAGGGTGTTCCACCTGGTACATACCTTCGCCAAGAATTGCATCACCATCAACATCAGCACACGCATTTACATCAACATCAACAACTATTGCCAGCAGCACCGCCAGCACCAGCTCCATTATTTCCTCCGCCATTGTTTAAAGATTTACCAAAATTAGGTGCAGTCGATTCGCCATTCTACAGAACGGGATTAGGTATGCCAACTTATCCAGGTTATTCACCGGCCAGTTTAATGCATCCGGGACTTGGAGGTCCGACACCATTTGTGCCTCCCAGTCATTTGCCATCGTTTGCTCCAAAGGTAAATTAAATTCATATGTATATAATCAATTTCATAAACTTAGGTACATTAAATTTTGTTAATTGATGCTTGCATGTAACACTGCTTCATCATATTTTTTTTATTATTTTGTAATTAAATAACAAAAATTAAAAAAAAAAATATTAAAAAAAAAATAAAAAAAAAATAATAATTTTTCATTTTGTTATAAAAAAAAAAAAAATCTAACACAATCATTTGCTATTTTCATATCTGCAGCAACCAAATCCCACCGTTGATCCTACTAAGCCTAAACAAATGGTAGGTTTAATTTTTTTTTTAATTTTTAATTACTTAGTTTTTTGTTTTTATTGCCAATTAATTTTTATAATTTTTTTATTTTTTAATTTGTCATTTTATTTGATACTCTAATCTAATTTGTTGAACTTATAAACTCTATGAAAATTTGGTCCCTTATTACAAAAAATGAGAATATTTTAAGATTAAAGAAAATTAAATAATTCAATTGTGTAAAGATATACTATGTCTAAAAATTAATTTTTGATTTAATATTAAATCTTTAAATTCACTTTTTCAAAACTTAAATATCTGTATATGTATATACTTTTGTATTATGCTTTTTATATGAACTTTTTGATGATCTTTTATCCTTTATCTTTGGAAAATTGTACATGTAAAAGTAACTTAAGCTTTTGGATGTGGATTAGACATTTTTTTTAATTTTTTTATTTCATATATTCATTATTTTTATTTTTTAGAAATCATTTAGACCCAAATATGATATAATTAAAATTTCCCGCTTATTTGCTGCTATATAATAATATAGTTTTTATTTAAAAAAAAATTCATCAATATATCAACAAAATAATATTATTTTAATTTGGGAATTTCATATAAATATAAAACATGTAGTAAAATAAGCATTTATGCGGTGTTTTTTAATTTCATAATTGGATTTTTAGACAATATATTTATTTTAAGTATGTATTAAATTTTAAAATTTTCAATTGTTAAATTATTAATACATTATCATACATATATATTTTATATTTTTTTTCTCTTCAGAAAACTGGTCGATGGAACGCTATGCATGTTCGTATTGCGTGGGAAATTTACTATCATCAACATAAACAAAATCCAGAGAAGAGTGCTGGTGCAACACCACCAACTCCTTCACTTGCTGGAGTCAAATCTCCAGCTGATATGTTAAGGCCACCGACACATTTATTTCCATCATCATCTAATTCGGCAGCTGCAGCAGCTGCAGCAGCAGCAGCAGCTGGATTACAAGCTCGGCCACACGAATTATCAGTACCAGGCTATCCACCGGGCTTATCAGGACGTTCCCCGTTCGATACTGCACCATTACCACCTAGTTTTCTTGGTGGACCTAGTCATTTAAGCTCGGCAATTTCACCATTTGGTCGTTATGGGCCACCATTCGGGTCACCATTTGCATTATCGCCATTCGCTAGAGATATTCCTATAGGAACACCATTACATGACCCATGGAGAACGTAAGTTATTATTTTTAATTTTTTTTTTTTAAATATGTACTTGCATGTAATATTAAAAACTTAAAGCGAGATTTTAATATCATAAGTGCTGTCAATAAGGCTTATCAACATGTACGTACTAATTTTGTGTTTTAATATTTTAGGTCACTAGGAAGAACTGTACCTGGATATCCACCGGCTCCACCGCCAGGTCAGAACTGGCCACTTAAAACTGATCCTGCTTTAGATGCTGCTCGTCGTGAAGCTGAAGAAAGAGAACGAGAACGAGAAATACGTGAAAGGGAACATAGAGAACGTGAACGACAGCGAAGAGAACGTGAAGAACGAGAACGGAAAGAAAAAGAAGAAAAACTTAAGAGAGAGCAACAGGAGAGAGAACGAGAGAGAGAAAGAGAACGGGAGCGTAAGGAAAGAGAACGTCGCGAAATGGAGCGAAGAGAAATGGCTGAACGAGAAAGACTTTTACAACAACAACGTTTAAATGAGAGTTCTAAAATTGCTGCTGCTCAAGCAGCCGCAAGTGCAGCTAGAGATCGGTCGCCCCTTCGTAATGGTGGCGATGATATTCGAATTAAAGAGGAGCTGCAGCGTAAAGAGGATCCGGAATTAATGATGCGAGCTGGCGATCCCAGATATCATCCTCTAGCCGTTGCTCAAGCTCAAGCTGCTCATCATCAATTTATGGCAAGCAGACATGGTCCGCACGTTTTGGCACCTCCACCACCTCATTTGTCTCGCAGTATTGGATTACCTACAATGGGTGGTCCACCTCTTTCACATTATCCACCTCCTCCTGGACATCCTTATATGGCAATTGATCCTTATAGAGATCCTTATATGCTACGATATAATCCTATAATGGAAGCTGCATTTCGAGCTGAAGAAGAACGAGCTAAGGCATTGAGTATATATGCAGCTCAACATGCTGCAGCTGCAGCTCAAGCACATATGCGAAATAAAGAACCCAGTCCGGTGCCACCTCAATTACAACAATCATCACAATCATCTTCAAATCAAACCAGTCTAAGTCAACAGCGTAACAATAGTGGCAATGCACCTCCTCAGTCAGGACCATCTTTAATGAGTAATAATCCTGTAATGAAAGGATTAGCTCCATCTGTAGTTCCACCTCATGGCCTACCGCCGCAGCACAGTATGCAACAGGTTTCAGTCGATTCTATGCACAAAAAAGAAGACACAACATCAAATCGATGATAATTTATTTTTTAAAAACAAAACATTATAAATTTATTGCTAATGTAAGAATAAATTCGATTATATTGTTTATTTTTTAGTAGAATACCTTGGACTGTAACACATTATATATTCATTAGTGACTTAATGCGGCTTTTTGGTCAATTTTCAAAGTACATTTTATATAATGCAGTTATGTAGAATTAAGTAAAACATGGCAATATACTTATCGTTTATATGTAAAAAACACAAAAAATGTACATTTGATTAATTCACTAAAAATCTCATTTGTACAAAAAATGTAAATTTTGTAGAATATTTATATAATTTAAGAACTTATTAAAAATTAAGAAATCGCTCTCAAAAAAGGAAATTTCATTTAATATGAAATAAACATTATTTTTATAAATATTTTAAATTGAAATTGTAAATAAAAATTGTAATAAGAAAAAAGTAGAAAAGTTGAAAATTTTATGTAAGTCGTTTCTCCTTTTTAAGTAAATATTTACAATTAACTTTATTTTTAATTTTGTAAAATAAAATATAAATTTATTAGAAATTTAAAAAATTGTAAATATTAGTAACTTTGGAAAAAAGAGGTTTTAAAAACATGTAAATTTTAAAAGCTACTCATTGATTTTTTTGGTTGCATTAAAGAATAACAATATCTACTTCTTTTAACAAAAAAGAAGAAACAGAAATATTTATCGAAATAACGCTTGGTAGCAAAAGCAAGTCGTTTGCGGTTAGTGGTCTACTCTGTATAATCATCCAAAGAATTCCGTTCTGCATAATAATTAATATAATACTAAAACTAAAGCTGTTTTTAATAACTTATTATTTCTTTAAATCCATTGTTTGGAAAAAAATTAATCTTAGCTTAATTTCCGTTATTATAGCTATTTGTACATTTCTGTCAGATAATATAACATATTATAATTATTTTGAAATTTCCTATTGCTCTCATTTTAAACTCCTAAGAGGCTGTTTCAATTATATTAATTATAATGATTTTCTTTTTTTTCCAGTTTTTTGAAGTCAGATTTTATCTATCCAAAATATTATACTATTTAAAAAACCAAATTGGATGTTATTTTATGTAGAGGTTGTATGTGAGGGTATGATTTGACGTTTTATCCACATTCTTCAAGTTTGTGTATTTTTTTGTAGTATTCTCTAAATGCTAAAAATTTGTTGTGTTATCATTCATAAATAGTTTGATAGATTTAGAGTTACTTTTATAAAAGAAGTTTCAGTCAACTAAATTAAATATGTTGGGGGAAAAAAAATTATTTTACAAATGAACTTCTGTTGATAAGTTGGGAACACACCATTAGATCTCCGTAATTTCTAGAATATTATTTATCACAAAATATTAATTAATTAATTAATAATTGACTTATTTTAAAAAACATACTTAAAAAAATAATAAAACGAATTTTTTTCTAATGAATGATAATATAAATATAGATCCACAAATAATATTCGTGATAAATGTTTCAATATAACTATTTTTAAAATTTGAATCTGAAATTAATTATGACTTTTTTAAAATTGAAAGTTTTTTTTAATTAAACACTTTGAAATGAAGATAATGTTACACATGATTAGAACAACTACGAATGAAAGCTAAAATATTTATGAAAATGTTGATGAGATGTAATTACAGCAAGCTTCAAATCTGAATAGAAATTATCTGTTCTTCCAGGTGTTTTTATAATCTAAAAACAATTAATATTAAATTTCAAAAAATTTCTTAACCTGAATTTAGAATTATTCCAAAACCTAGTTTCTCTTCCACTTCTTACGTCATATTATTTCTGTGATTTGTTTGAAAATAAAATATTATTTTGTTTAGACCTACAATATTCTTTTTTGGTAATTCTTCCCTCTAATGTGGGTAGACGGGCAAATATGATTATATTAATTGAAAAAAAAAACTAATATTTTACTAACTTACTTTCGAATTCACGAAAAAAACAAAACAAAAAAGAAAGTATGAGGAAATTTTTCGAAATAAGTATTTCGATTATATTAATAATAAAATTAAAACCACGTAAATTCTTTAAATTATTATCACAAAACAACAATTTTTTTTATTATTTATTTTTCTTACACGTTTATTTCAGTGTTCCTTTGTAATAATTAAAATATATTAATATTATGTATTAATTATTTATGTAAATAATATTTTAAAAATTTGATATTATTTAAAAATGTACAAGAAATTATTTTTGTTTGAGAAGATGTGAGAAATCCCAAACATTTTTTGTCCCAAAACTTAATTGAAAAACCATCAAATTTTTTTTCCAAATTAAACTTTAAAATAATCTTGAACGGCTGTTCAATCAAATTTTGGGACAAAAAATATTTGGGACTGCATTATCTTCTTAATAAAGTCACATATAACGAGAGTTTGTATGGTAAATTATGTAAGACCATTTAAATCTATTAGTAGAATATGTATTATATTATTTAACTTCAAGAATGTTACATCGTAATTTTTTATAAATGAAATAATGTTCCTTTTTAAATTGTGAAAACATTTCAATTAAAAAATTTCTATATAATATTAAAACATTTTTAATTATTATTTCTTCATTTTGTCAGAATTACAAATTACATTTATGTACGAGTACATTCAAATTACAAATCTTAAATAAATGGAGAATTTTAAAGAATTATCTTTTTCTTGTTACGATTAAAAAAAAAGTAATTTCTTTACAATTGCAGCGAAATAAGACATAAATATTTTTATGAACTGAATTAGATTTTTTATGTAATTTTTTTATTTATTATTTTTTAGATTTATTTGTATGTATTTTTTATTATATATTTTTAATGTCGTATGATATTACGTTAATAGAATTTTATTTTTAAGAAACTTCGTTGTTTTTTTTTTTTTCCAAAATTTAGGAATTTTAATTTTTTTTTATTTAAATATCATTTTGTAGAAAAAAAAAATAAACCTGTAGGTATTAAAATTTAAAATTTTATAAATAATTCATGTATTTAAATAAAAAAATATATACAATATACATATTTTAATTTATATTGGTTGTTTTTATTTATTCGTATATTTTTTTTTGTTTCTATTTTCTTTTATTTTTCTTCAAGCTTCAATTACAAATTTCTTAAAAAATTGTCAACAAATTGTTTTTACTTATGAAAGATTGGAGTTTCCAATTTTTTTTTTTTACAATAAAGTTGTACCTAAGTATTAACAGAAATTTATTCTTCAAAATCAAGAAAAGGAAATGTTTGTTGAGATTATTTGAACGTTGCATAGAGATTATAATTTTATCCGTTTTTTTTAACTAAAATTTAATTCTTTATGTTTTTAAATACCAATAAATTGAGACCCTATTACACGATTGATTGTTATTTTTTCATCTATGCATATTTTAATTTTTTAACAAGCTTTTTTTTTTTAATTATGTTTTTATACATAATGTTTAATTTATTTTTTTAATTTTAAGAATATAATATTTATCGAAAAAGTTAAAGAATTCGGCTTGGAATGCATAATAATGAACTAATACATGAAAAAAGTTTATTTTAAAAATTTTGGAAACAGTCAGTTGTTTTATTTATTTTAAAATAATAACTGATAACTGATAAAAAAGCAAACTAATTTTGGTACAAAGCTATATTTTGTAAATTGAATTATTTCAATAGGATGTGCATTGATTTTTCCGAACGAATTATAAAATTCATCAAATTACCATCAAGATTTTTAGCTTCATTTTATTTGATGTAAGTATTTATATTCAAAAAACAATTTCCTAAATTTAAAATAAATTCTTCAAATTTTTTTATTTATTTTTTAATCTTTTATTCTACAAAATACCAAATTATATTATAATGAAGTAATTTTAATTTATAAGTGTAACTTACAAAAATCTTATATCATTATTTATTTTAATCAGAGAAAAATCAGGGCTTCACTGGCGAAAGGAAAAATAAATAAAAAATACGAGTAGTTATTCTTTTTTTTTTTTTTTTTTGTACATAAGAATATAAGAATATAATATTAAAGATTCATCAAATTTAGATTTTGTGCAAAGCATTTAAATTAAAAAAAAAAAAAAACAATTATATATATTTATATTTATAAGAACATTAAAAAATTTTTACATAACTTTATCTAATTTAAAAAATGTAAATAAAATAGTAATCGAAATTTGAATAGCAGCATATTCATACTGTCATATTTTTAATCTAAAATTTTTCGAGTTTCTTTTTAAGTTTTATATTTTGTCCTCATTTAGTGGGATGGGCTCTTCTTTAAAAATACAAATTTTTTTGTTTCTACTGAAACAGAAAATTTTTGTCCATAAAGGGAAAGAAAATGTTTAAGAAACAAAAAACCTATTTATGGGTCTGGAGAAGTTTACCACAACGCCTATTAGAAATACAATTGAATGTAGTCATAATGTGGATTTTGTCGCTACTATTAAAAAATTTCAAAAACATTTGTTAAAAATGGAATAAAAAAAACACCAAAAATAATATTTGCTGATTATTTTGCCCTCTATATTATTGCAATTTTAATTTTCATCGCAGCAGCGATAAAATAACAAAATTCAATAAAATAGATGAAATATCTAATTAGTGTAGATATATATATTATGTACATTCAATTTAATTTAAAAAGTAGATTCTAATCTAAAGCATCGTTTATAAAATGGCAAGTAATTCGGGTAGGTAAAAACAATTTTACTTGTAAATAAAATGTTCTTCCTTGCTTGATTAACTACTTGCCTGATGTAAACGGAGTTTTAGACAAAAAAAAAATTTATTTTTTTATGACAATAAAAGAATCCATCTAGATGAGAAAACAAAATTTAAAATCTTAAAAGAAATTATGAAAATTTTCGACTTCTAAAATATTATAAATAATGTGTTAATTCAAATTTCGAATGGTGTATTTAAGTATTTTTAAAAAATCTCAGAAGAATCTTATATTTAAAAAAAAAAAATAAAAAAAAAAAAATTTATACTTATTCTGTAAATTTGCAACAAATTCATTATACATATATATATACATATATTATAAATAAATTATTATCTATAATTAATTATTATGTAATTTATTTTATTAAATTAGTCAACCCATTTTTATTTGTATACGTAAATTTATATATTATTTTTTTAAGCAAAATAATAAATTAAAGCTGCATGTAAAAAAAATAAAAATTGAACCCCCTTTTTTTTTTTTTCATTATTATTATTAAATTATAATTATATAGGGAAAAAAAAATCAGATTTATTATTAAAATAAATACAAATTAAAAAATAAATTATTAAAAAAAAATATATTATTAAATTACAAATTTGTATTGTTTAAGATTACAAAAAAAAAATAAAAAAAAATAAATTTTTTGTAGATAAATGTGAAATCGAAACTTATATATATATATATTTAAAAGTCATGAAATAAATATAAAAAAAAAAAATATTTAAAAAAAAACTATCTATTTTATTGTTGATAAATTATAGGGATTGGACCGGAATAATTAATTTTAGAATCCGTCAAAATATTCAATATAGGTACCTACCTATTATATTTCTAACTTTTAATGAATCTTTTTTAAAATATGATTTATAAAAATATTGTAGTGTTGATTTTCTATTCAAAGATTTTTATCATGGTTCCCAAATTTTTTCAAAATCAAATTCCCTGGCTTTCCCCGACTTTCCAGGTTTTCCATGCCTATCCAGAAATGTGGGAATTATGTTTATCTTATTTAGGTGCATATTTTTTTATTTTGTAAAATAGTTAATTAATTTTTTTTCCATTAAATAACATATTCTTTTATTAATAATGCAAATATAAATCCAAAGTGTATTCTAATACATACAACTTATATTTATTGAATGAAAATAACATTGGGTTAGTTGGCATATTTCATTCTAAACATTTTTCTGTAAAATGAGTTACATCATAAAGGAAGTATAATATAGAGTAACTATGTCAAACAACTTTTTAAAATAACGTTTTTATTTTTTTTCCTATTTTTTCAGACCCCCAAAACATATGTATAAGCAAAAAAGATTTTCTATTTTCTCTAATACTCATTAATTTTTTTTCTATTTTGAGGATGTTTAGTTTTATTACAACAAAGTTCTAAAAATTCGAATGTAGTTGTGCGAAAAATCATAACAAATGAATAAATGAAAAAATATGTGTCTAAATTATGTATTGTTATGGTGTGCTAATATCAATTTATAACATCTATGATTTTTTTTTTTTAAACTAGCATCTTCGTCTTTATTGAAATTTATAAAATCCTTATATAAGTTATTTCAAATCAATAAATATATATATTGCAATTTAATTTTTACATTAATAAAGAGATAATATGTCATAATATTTTATCTCCTTTGGATAAAATATTCTTAAACGATAGTGGGAGACATTGTTTTATTTTTATCGTGAATTTACGTTTAATTAGTTCATTCTTTAAAATAAATGTATATATTAAAATATTTTGCATGAACTTTGTTTTAACTATTTAAATTTTGAAATATAAGGACATTAAAAAAATTATATCGGAATATTTTATTATTATTGGAAATTTATCAATTTGGATACGGAATTAAAATAAGTATAAATAATTTGAATAAAATAAAGTAAATATTTATTCATTTATTTTATTTATTAATAAGTAGGTAAACGCACTTTTTTGAATGCGCGACCTTCACTTAAATAATTTAGTAATTCATGAAGTTAGAGCTCCATAAAAAGTAGTCGGCTAAACAAGTTATCTTCTATCGACCCCAATCATAAAAAAAAATAAAAAATAAAAAAAAACTAATGATGTCCTTGAATTGAAATCAGAACAATTTTTATATCACAAAAATTATGACAATGATTTGGAAATATTTTATTTGATCTGTTTGAAATTACCAGATTTCGTATAAAAATGTTTGATAACTATTTTGCTCAACATTTTTATAAAAAAAAGAATTTTAACAAACTGTATGCAATGCTGTTTGTACGCAATAAAATTATCAAAAAAATATGATTTCTGGTTCACCGAAACAGACGAATGTTATGAACATAGATTTAAATTTTTGGAGTTGTTATTAACACTTTTAATAATAAAAGGCTCAAAATTTTTAAAAGGGATATTATTACAAAGTTAAAGTATACTTTGAAACCAAAATAAAAAACAAAAAAAACATTATTCCAATGATATAAAATAATGTGAACATCGTCGGTCTCATGCAAAAATCACGGAACTGCAAAAACATAGTTTTGAGAAAATTGGATTTAAATTTCTTTTTTTAGTACGTTTTGATATTTTCGGGAAAATAGAAATAGTCATTGCGTATATATAATTTATGACAGCTTTCAACTTCTAACTTTGAACATATTAAAATTTTAGTTTTTTATGATTTTTCTACAATATTAGGTCAAAACGGCCAAAATTACAGTTTCGTGATTTATGCACGAGACCGACGATATGTAAATTAAACATGTAATAAAATGAATTTATTAATGCTTTCAAAAATAATTTTTTTATTTACATTTATCTAACCCATAGGAACTAGAATTATATATATATATGGAAAAACACTTCTAGGAAATATGTATTGAAATTGTTGTTGTGAATGAAAAAAAAAAAACTAAAAAAAAATTTTTTTATTTGTCTAAAAAGGGTATATGTAAGCTTCAATTTATTAAAATATACAGCCGACTATATTATTTAATTGCTTACAATTAATGACTCGCTCATCGCGCCGTTATTCGAGCCGTTCTTCGCGCCGCGCCAATCACAGAAAATATGGCTCTCGTTATTTTTAAATGCTATTTGAACATAACGGTAAATAAATCATGGAAATCTAAATTTTCTAAGTCAAAAATTAATTGTTTCGCGAAATCAAACTGGATGTAAGGCATTTATTATTGCAATGCCAAATTTTGTTGAAATTTTCAAATTTTATGTAGAAGAAAAAAAGGAGTTAAAGTACATCCTTACACATAATTTTTCGCAGGACTATCTAGAGACAGACTTATTTTTCAAAAATTAGGCAGCGGGGAGGAAGCAACGATAATCCAACTGCAAGTCAATTTGAAAATGCGTTCAAAAAATTGCTTGTTAGAAATGAAAGCGAAGCTTTAATTTCAGCAACTTCTAAAGAATTAAATCCACCAAAAATTTTAACAGTGCCATATAGGCACAAATCATTAAATGTAGTAGTAAATAAAAATATAACTGATGAGTATTTCCTGGAACCAGGAGTGAAAAATATCTATATTGATAACTCATATTTTGATGCTATCAAATACATGACTGGTTGGAGTGAAAATAAATTGATACAGAATTTAAAATGTGATACATGTAAGAACCTTATTGAACTTGAAGAAAAATATGAGTCATTATTTATTGCCAATAAAACCAAATTTCATCTGAGAAATCCAAGGAAAGATTTTGTTAAATTAGCTAAGCAAATAGAACAAATTTTAGCTACCTTAAACCTTGTTCGCACTTCAATATTTTTCCGGATATTTCGAGTTTTCCGGAAACTTTGTGGATATTATCATACAAAAACTTTTTCCGGATATTTTAATTTCCAGTTATTTTTCCACTTAGCTAGTTCCTTTTAGCTACTTTTTGATATATTTGGTACGGTTGGCACCGTTTATTTTGTGTAAAAATATCAAAAAAAGTGAAATTTAATTCTAAAATTATTTATGAACTTCAGATTTTTGAAAATTCATATCAAAAAAAATAAATTTATTTATATTTTTTCTAGAACCGTCAAATTTTTTCCACTTCTAAAGTGCGAACGGTAGTTTCAGAAAGTGGAAATTTCCACTTATTTATCCGGATAAATGTTGAAGTGCGAACAAGGTATTACGCTCAAAAAATGAGTTATTTCAAAAAAATATTTTTTTTTAAATTTCAAATTTTATTTTAAATAATTTAGATTTTGACAGAATTTTATTAACTTTTAAAAATCTTCCACGAATTTTAAATGATTCCGAGAATTATAAATTATTAGTTATCAAATCCTTTATTAAAATTTATACGAATTTAAAATTATTTAATGAAGCTAAAATAAAAAATATTGAACTTCATAAAAATGATTCAAGACATCGTTATTTGAAGATGTCTCATTTCAAAAACGAATAATGTTAGATTTTTGTTCGTTATGTGTGTTTTATTTTCAAAGTTTTTTAATTTCTTACAAAAAAAAAATTTAAATTATTCTTCGCTAAGATTTTATGAGTCACAGTTTTATCGGCTAACTAGTCTTACTTGTATGAATAAAATTCAATAAAATATTGCGACGTACTTCCACCCTTTCTATCCAAATTTTTTTTTTTTATTATTATTTTTTTTTTCATAGCTAATTAGAAAGTGTTTTTCCATAGTTCTAGTCCTAAGATCTAACCCAATTTTTTTTTTTATAGAGAACAAATACTAGTAAACATTAAAATACAATTATAATAAAGGAAATATTTTGTTTATTTTTAAAAGCTTTATAAAAAAAATATTTTAAAAGCTATAAAGCTCTCTCGTTATAGCGTTATATTCTAAAAAAAATAAAAGCTTGGGGGTCTGATCTAATTTTGTTCAACTTTTTTTATTCGAATTTTTTGTATGGGACTAGTTCCTCTATTTATACTTCCTTTATGGTTACATGTAATTTTCTGTTGAAAATAATACGAGTTAAGAAACTATTTGACATCAAACTAAAGTCGTGAGTAACTATCCATTTTGGATTAATTGGATTGTAAACATAATTATTATGAATAAAAAAATCCAAAAATTTTAGCTTAACAATTATTTATTTATTTAATTATATATATACATAGATTTTTAATCATTTTTAAATACAAACAGCTATAGTTAGCTGGTATAAGTATTTGAATTTATTGACTACGTTTAAATTTATTGATATATACAACGCATACATATATATTAATTTACATATTAAAACAAATAAAATTAGATTTCGTAAAAAAATGATTTGAAAACAAAAAAAAAATACATTAAAATTGTTTTTATATATTAGATGACGCGTTTAAAAATTTGTTTTTCTTTACTTTAGTCATTTTGCATGAATTAACAGAAGCAGCAAATCTCAATGAATTAGTGGACTCTACAAAGCAATCTTGGAAAGGCGAAACATTAATGAACATAAGTGTTTTCGAATTTCCACCTAATGATGGCATCAGTAAATGTGTTAATTTCGAATTTCTATAAGGAATATGTTCCGCCTTTTGTAATAAAGCAAAAATCACATTCGACAGCTCACTCAAAGAACGATTGATATTCTTTGTTTCATTCATTCTTTTGCTGGTTTTTGCACTTTCCGATCCAGCCAAATCCACTAAATTGATTGCTCCTACAGAAGTCTCATTTTTTCCTAAATGACACCCTGTCAATTCCAATTTAGTGACTGCATGTGAACGCGATGATCTCTCATTGTTTACCGTACATGCTGTAGCACGATTCAATTTTGCCATTTGCATTAATTTTTTCAAGTGATCGGCTGATTCGACTGCTTCTTCTATAATATTAGAAACGTATATGTCTTTTTTGTTCTTCGCCATTCTTATTTCCATAGTTTTTTGTTCTTTGCTTAGTAAATCATATATGACTTCATTGTAAATTTCCAGAAATGAAGCTTTTATTTGATATGTCCACCCCAAACGCTTGTAACTTCTTATTGAATCAAACAACAAATCAACTGTTCTAGGTATTACTCCCAATTTTTCTGTAGTACCATCCATTGTATAAGTTTTACCACTACCAGTTTGGCCATAAGCAAATATACAAATGTTGAAACCATCAAGAGCAGATTGTATAAGTGGTGACACCATTTCGAAAATATCATCTTGGGTGGATCGTTGATGAAAAACGTGGTCAAAACTAAACTGATGAGAAGCTTGTTTTCTAGTGCCGCCTGCTATATATTCTGGATTGGTAATTTCTAAGCTGCATTCGTCTAAGTAATTCCAATCACAGAGAAGTCTGTCATTTTCAAATTCTAGTGCAGGACGAACTCGACAGAACACTCTTATGTTCCCACGTAAATCCATTATTGTGTTGTGTAGATCCTTCCGCTCAATATTTGAATTATACAATTGTTCTTCGCTGGCTTCTAGATCCGATACTAAAAACTGATTTTTTTCTAATATTTCTTTATTTTTTTCCCGCAAAATAGAAATATCTTTTTCATTTGACTCATTACTTGCTTTTAAGGATATATTTTCATTTGCAACATCATTCAATTTTTGCTTTGTTAATTTTAATGATGCCGTTGTTGCCATTAATTTTTTTTTATTTTCATTATTTTCTGATTCAAATCGTAATCTTTTATCGTTTTCTTCTTTTAATGCTTGCTCCAATTCTACATTTTTCTTTTTATTTTCTTCATACAATTGGGGAAGATTATCTAATGACGATAGTTTTTCAACATATTCATTAATTTTGTTAACCAATACTTTATGCTTTTCTGAAAACAAAATGAAAAAAAAACTAAAATATTAATTTGATCGGATGAAAGAAAGTGATTCAAGTATTTTTAGATTTAGATTTTTCAAAATATGGTAACAAAAATTGTTGAAAATATGAGACCATTTGGTCATGTAGTTGCTGAGAAAACCTGTCGTTAAAAGACAGACATGAATTTTTTTATATTTATAGACAAACATACCTAGCAAATCATTAAATCGTGCTTTATAATCATAAGCAGGAATTTTTTTATTCAATACAACCGAAAATGTTTTCTTTATGTTACAGACTTCTACTGGATTTTCTTGATTACTGGTTGACATTGTTTTTGTTGTAACAGTTGTTTTTCCCTTTACATCTTTAACTTTGAAACGATTGCTCGGTAAATTTTCAGGTCTTTGTTTTAAAGGGACTTTGTTAAACTTTTGTGGAACTATTATGTTTGAAATTTTTGTTGTATTTGTATTTTTTGTTGATTTTTTATTTAAATTTATGTCACACGCAGACCGACTTTTTCTTAATTTTGAACGATTCACAAAATTGGATGTTATTGTTTTTGAAGAATGATTTGGTGGACTATGAATGGTTTCCAATATTTGATTTAATTTATATTTATCAGTATTAATTTCACACATCGACTGACTTCTGCGTAATTTGGACCGTGCAGTTCTGGAATTGCTCACTAATTCAGGTGATCCATATTTTTTAACTGAAAAAGAAAATAATTCAAATTTAAATTGTTCAAAAATGATCCCTTAAAAAGTAAATGAAGAAAAAAAAATGTTTCATTTGATATGATTTGTTTTATAAATATTCTATAAGGATTTTCCTAATAAATTTATTTATAGAAGAATGAAGAACAATCCTGAAGAAGTTCCAAGAGCAGTAACGAAATACGTTTGGAGGCTTCCCACCGATAATTGGAGGATAAAAAGTAGGAAAAAAGCTATATTTAAAAAAGGTGAAAAACAAAATATTTTTCTGAGGAAAAAAAGAAATAAAAAGATTTTTTTCAAGCTTTAATGAAACTAGTTACTATCACAAAAAACAATCAATTATTTATTACCAAAGAAAATTTTCCAAAATTAAAATTTTTAATTCATTTTATAATTGAATTCATTCTTATCTTAAAAAGAATTAATATTATTAATATATATGTTATAATAAGTTATAATATTAATAAACTCTGAAAAATCACATATATTCGCATTTTTTGAGGACACAATTCTTATTAACTCGTAAAGTAATTTGTCTGTATATTTCTTTACTATTTTCGACACTCTCGTAGACCCACTTTTCGTCTTCACAGCGGCTGAAATTTGGCACACAGGTTCATGTCGCGTGACAATTGAAGCTATCAAAATTTGAAGCGGAAATTTCCATGGAAAACCCGAAAAATTCGGGAAAAATCATTTGAAAATTTGGTACAAATTTGAAAATTTGGTACAAATTTGAGTAGTGATAAATCCGTTTTAGGAAAAATGCAAAGTTTTCTGATTTTTCCGAACTTCCGACTTTTCCGGAAAATTTTCCGGTAAAAAAGTTTTCTAAATTATGCAGGATCAAGTTCCCTATCAACTGGCATCATTACTTTCTCTCCCACAATGGTGAAAACTTGCAAAAAAAATCGAAGAAAATTCATGTAAAAGGCTTTTCCGGAGTTTTTCCGACCAAGGAAGCGTTTGAGCGTTTTGCAACCTGAGACAAAGTTGTAGAGCGAAATGAGTTGCATAAAGTTGCTTTTGCAGAAAACTCCATGGAAACCCCGACATTTCTCTTGAATATTCTTTCTCTTCATGAATCAAATCACTTACGTCCCAATCAAAAAATCTGAGTCCACCTCTGTGTGTGAAGAAAAAGTTATTTTCTACTTTTTCATACGGCCTTTTAACTTATTTTAACTTATTTTTTTGTCATTAAAACTTTGAAGCTAGCTCTCTTGATTCTTCTACAAATTTCTGATTCGATTTATTTCTAAAAATTAAAAACATGTAGAGAAATAAGTGAAAAGAAATAAGTTTTGTTCAGGGGTTTTTTTTTTTTTAAAACAAGAAATTAAAATTCTCATCTCATAGAACAAATATGGTTTTTACTTTTACAAATTAAAATATTTTTCTTGCTTTTGCAAAAAAAAATTGTATGAAATAAAGTTAAAACAATTGAAATTTTATTAAACATTTTGTCAAGCCTCGTAAGTCTTACTTTTCACAAAACATGTTTTTTTACATTTCCTGTCCTTTTTGTTGATCTGCGTCGATCTGCTTTCATAAAAAATCTCTAAATATTTTTTACGATCTTCTATTGCCGAAAAAAATACTCGTATATTTTCGTACATTTTGAAACTAAGATAATGTGCTAATCTTCGTAAGAAGCTACAGATTTTATTCAATTCATATCGCTTCGAAATTCGTTAATCTTAAACAATTTTGTGTTATAATAATAAAAATAATACAGTTTTTTGTGTCTCCTGTAAGATTTTCAAAAACAGGCCATATCCAGAATATTTTTAGTTTTTCGCAAATATCTCGAAATATTAAGATATTAAGTTTTGCAAAAAAAAAATATAAAAATAATAAATCTTTAATATTTTTCAAAACTCAGTATCTCAGTAACCCTTAGATAGTTTATAAAGTTCTATGACGTTTCGAATAGGAAATAGGTAAAAATTGTATTCACGGTCACCGTAGGTTGGACAACCTCAAAAATGCTGTAATAACGCACCGTTTCCGAGATATTTGCGAAAAACTCAAAGTATTCTGAATATGTCCTCCTTTTAGGAGGACAAAAATGCTCAGCTTAATTTCAATAACCATACAAGTATTCTAAAAAAACTAAAATTGAGATTCCTCATTTTACTTGAGCTGCTATGAATGTTAATGAACTATCTTGGGTTTTTAAATCGAAATTTTATTTATAATTTATTATTAAAAAAATATTTTTTTTAAATTATATTTCTGTATTTACGATACTTTAAAGTACTGAAAATTGTTACTGTATGAAACAAAATAGGAGTAGTGCTTACTGCTTAGATCTTACATAAAGTTTCCTCAACAGATCTCCAATATTTTTATTTTTTATTTTTGAGTAAGTCATAAAAAAGAAACTAAGAGAATTAAGTTACTTCAGTTTACTTTAACTAAAATATAGTTTATAAATTATTACTACTTTATAGTGAGAAATTTTAAATCGTGAAATATCTTAGGTATCTGTATTTAAAATGTTAAATGATATTTCGTTTAGTAGTTTATTAATTTTTTGAGAACTGAACATGCAATACCAAAAAAAAGATCCAGAATGGTTTAATAACTAGTCATAACTGGCAGTTCAGTACATTATTGTTGATAATTTAAGATTGATAAAAAAAGTTTAAAATTCGTTAAAAAACACGTTGTTTTGTTATGTCACAAAACATCGAAAAATAAAATAACAACAACTTCACGACTATTTTACTTTATATTTCCTGGAACTTATTATACAACATCAATTTAATTCTATATCTTCAAAATTTTTTATTGGTTTTAATTTTTTTTCCAGAAATTTGTTGAAATTCCCTGACCATTTTCAGTTTCCCTGATTTTCCCTGATTTCCAGAAAAGTGGAAACCCTGTTGTTATTAAATCTTTTTCTACGAGAATGTATTTTTTGAACACTAAATCTGTTGTTGACTAAAGTAGGTAAAAACAGTAAGCGATGGGAAGTTCTTACAGGGTTCCATTAAAAACAGGTTTAAAAATATAATATGAACAATTGAAAACCATCTGAGAAGTTTCGACAGTATTATTCTCAGGAGCGTATTATTTTGTAATGATCTCAAAAAGAAAATTCATTAGAAATTGAAATGTTGTTATAAAGAATTTTAATATCTCTGGAATCGACCAATCTATAACGACCGAGAATTTTCACTTTGTAAATGTTTAAGCGGCTTTTTATTTTTATTTGATTTTTATTATAGTACCTACCTTTAGTCTATAATCTATATTTATCGACATTTTTAATTAATAATTCAAATTAATAACTTTTTTGGGGATATAATTCGATAGTAATCTGTGAACTTATTAAGCTATTTATTTTAAACGTGCAGGTCTACAGAATCACAAATTTAAAAAAAAAATAAAAAAATATTTATACAACACATACATAATATAAATTTGACAATTTTAAGCGAATGCGATAAAATGCATTTTCTTCTTTTAAATCCAATTTTCTTTTTGGAAATTCTATACCTATATATCAGGGGTGTCAGCTAATTTTTCTATAAGATCTACTTCGCGCAGTAAAAATCCCCTGCGATCTACTTTTTCTAAAAGTAGGAGTAAGAAGAGGAGGCAATATTTAGGGTGTTCGTCTGTTAAATTAGTTCGGTATTTCGACTTTATTATTTTCATTTGTGAAAATGCTGATTCGCACAAATATGTCGAAACAAAACAGGCGTATAAATTTTTAGAAATTTTTTTTAGATTCAGATATTTATCTTCTACTAAATATTTCCAGAATTTATCTTTGGGAGCTCTTGCTTTAATACAAATATCATTTTGTAAATTAATAATTTCTGGTTCAAGTGTAATGTTATCCATATTAAAAATAGTTGAAAGGTTTTCTGCAATTGTTTCTGCTTTAATGTTGCTATCAAATGGAAAACTAATTATCAAGTTTTTTAAAATCTTCGAAACGGTTACCGAATTCTTCAATAACGTTCTTAATTTCTTTGATATATTTATTTTCATCATAATTAGTAGAAGCAGAACTTTTAAATAGCGCCAACATGTTCGGAAAATTAGATAAATTTTTTTGATTCTTGAAATTAAAAATTGCAATTTGAAAGGAAATAAATATCTGAAATATGAATATTTTTTGGCGATCGACCTAAAATCATTACGCGATCGACCGGTAGATCGCGATCGACGCTATTGACACCTCTGATGTATTATAAATAAATAACTATAGTTTAAATTATATAAAAATTAAAAAAAAAACAATATATGTATAAGTATAATGTATAATATAATAAAAAAAAATATAAATAAGGCATTATACCTGCATTTAAGTCAAAATTTATGTGTCATTATTGTGCAAGTCTATAATTATCAATTAATTACTTAATTACAAAAAGTATTTGCATTTTTTAAATGTTTCGTAGAAGTAACTTGCAAATTTCTAGATTGTTTTTTATCTTTTTTTTTCAAATTTGCAAGAACAAGTTTATCCTTTTAAGTTCAACCGTATTATTAGAAAAAAAAAAAAAATATTTGAAGGAAAAAAAATGTATTTGGACATATTTTGAAAAACAAAGGAAAAAAAAAAGGAATAAGAGGTTCATACCCAAAACAAAGGAAAAGTAGGAAAAAAAGGTCCAAGTGGGACTTACTTTGTTTGCCACAAATTAAATGTACAGAGCAAGACATAGACAAATTTTTCTCTAAAATAAGAAGTTAAGACAATTTTTTAAAAAGATGTGTTTTAGTAATAAAAATAAAAATGTCGAAAAAAATGTTTAATTAAAAAAATATTAGTGCAATATGGCGTGAAACCTTTAAGAAGCCAACGAATTGTAAGTAAAAATACTTAGCCATGGTTTACGAAAGCTTGAAAATATCCAAATATGATGCAAAAGAGATTGCAGGATCATAGGTAGGTAGGTAGGTAGGTAGGTATACAGCCAGCCGCAAATCCCACTGACCAACCACCAGACCGCCCGTCCGCCGTCCCTCACACCCTCCCCCTTCTCGTTCTAGGATACCCCATTTATCATTTTCCAAAAAATTGTGCGAATCGGGCACAAAAAAAAAATTTTCCATACAAAAATGTATGAAAACTTTGAGGGCCCCTATCTCCGAAACGGGGCCCGAGCCCCAAGAACTGATTTCAGTTTTGGGGGTTTGGGCACCGCCTCTATCCACCCACCAAGTTTCAGCTAATTCTGAGTGGTTCACGTCATCTGCACTTACGCCAATAAATGTTCTTAGTAAAAATTATAGTTAAATGATAAATCCAGAAATTCTGACTGAATAATTTTGTGTGTTATCCGAACAGGATCTAATCTCTGATAGGAGATAGGATGGGTGCTGGCGTCAACGTACGTTACCTTCCTTCACCAAAAATTTTAATAATTTTATACCTTTGGTAGGAGGTCCATTTGCATTTTGATATCGGAAAGCGTTCGTTGTTGCTGTTGATTCTTTAAATCTGTCCAGTGGTAATATGGTTCGAACACCAGACACAGATGGTGCTCCTGTTGCTGGCCTTTTCAATTTTGGTAATTTTGAATGTGAATCCATTTGTTTGCGTTGTTTTTTTTTTTTTTTTATTTTAACCCGAAGATCTTTATTTAATTTTTAATCTATTGATTTTTTTTTTTGAATTAAATTTTAAATTTATGTTTTTATTTTCTTCTTTTTTTTTGTAATATTGTCTTATAGAATAAGTCGATTAGCTTGGTTTTTTTTTTTTTTTGTGAGTAGCTACAACAGACAGATATTTAAACAATTCTAGAAATTAAATGAATACAAAAAAAATATTAACGTGCAAGATTTGAATAATATGTTTAGTGGTTTAT
This sequence comes from Hybos culiciformis, assembly GCA_964007475.1. Taxonomy (NCBI): domain Eukaryota; kingdom Metazoa; phylum Arthropoda; class Insecta; order Diptera; family Hybotidae; genus Hybos; species Hybos culiciformis. Next base: position 27,994,807 of record OZ023275.1, read on the forward strand.
TTAAAAGGTGAACTATTCAAGGTCTAGTTTATATAATTCAAACATGCTTTTTTTTTTCTCTTACTGAGGCATAGTTTTTATTTATTTTAAACCACAGAATTTTTGTATAGAGTGCAGAGAGTTTCATGAATACATAAAGGAGTAAACACAATTAGGGCGACAACGACGGCGACAACGACGACTACAACGACAACGACAGCGATATCACTCGAGTGAACACAATTACGGCGACGGCGACGAAATAAATATACAGGAAAAAAGTAAACAAATAGAAAAATAAATAAAAAAATATATGGTTGTCGTTGTCGCCTGGCGACAAAATAGAAAAATTTCTAATTTGTCGCCAGGCGACAATGTCGTTTGTCGTCAGTCGTCTCAATTGTGTTCATTCTCATACAAATATATGGTTTCTATTTTTTTTTGATAGTCGCTATCGCTGTCGTTGTCGCTGTCACCCCAATTGTGTTTAGTACTTAAATACTAAACACAATTGGAGCGACACAGCGACAACGACAGCGATAGCGACTGTCAAAAAAAATAGAATATATATTTGTATGAGAATCATAGAATCATTAGTATAAAGAAAGGCTATTAAAGACTATTAATGGTGTGGTAAGAAGTAAGTGTTGAAAATCAAAAATGTACCCCCCCTAGAACTAAAATTAGTTTCCGATTGCAATATTCCCCTTTTGTTAAAACTTTTTTCGTATAAACGGAAAACTATGATATGGTTTTTTCGTGGTGAAAGTGAGTGGTGAAAACTTGGGGGGGGGGGGGTACATTTTGACAGTTAAACAACAACAACTTTGACTTCCTTATTGTTTTCCTTTTCTTAAGGAAAAAAAATTCAATTGCCAGGCTGTCCCTTTCTTTTAGTATTTAAATTTCTATGTAAAGAGTGCGTTATGTAAATTATTATCAGCGACGCAGCAGCGAGCAATGAATTTTTTTAAGCAGCAGCCCCTAAATATGACTAAAAATATGATTGCGTCGGAGACTGGTCAGTGATGCCAGACGTAGGGAATATTCCCTACATGTAGGGAAATTATGTCATAAAAAGACACTGTAGGGAAAAAGGGACAGATTTTTCAAATGTTAAAAAATGTAGGGATTTTTTATCATGTTGGTTGGCCAATATTTTTTTTCTTAAATTCATTGCAAATATTAATAATTACAAATGCAATATTTATTTTTTTATATAATTAATACTATAAAGTATATATCGTCTGCTGAGAAATGAAACGCTGTATAATGAAAAGTATAGTTTCGAGTAATTGAGTTTAAAGATTTGAAAATTAAAAAAAATGTATGGAAAAATATCAAGTAACGTAAAATTTTCATCTAAAAAACACATTTTAATCAACATTAAGAATATTGCAAAATAGTTGTACTTATAAAATCAAGTACGAGGAATCGAATGGTGCTATTATCTAATAATGACGTATAAATATCATACGTTGTTTCATTTCTGAGGAGAGTATATGTTCCTAACTTTTTTAATGATTTTTTTTTTGTTTAGTAAAATTTATAAAATTAATAATAATGATTATTTTTTTTATACAATTAATGCTAAATCTAAATGTTACTGAAAATAAATTTGTAATTTTTTGATATATAAAAATAAAAAAGATATCATAAAAAAACATGAAAAATCAATTTTTTATTTAAAAAATTTGAAAAAAAAACTAAATATCAGTATTTTTTTAAAAAAAAATGTAGGGTAAAATGTAGGGAAAATTATCTATATAACATAGGGAAAAATAGGGAAATTTTTTGCTTGCTGTAGGGATTTTTAAATTTTCAATCTGGCATCACTGAGACTGGTCTGTATTGATCTTGATCATAATAAAAAATAAAAGCATAATAAATAAATTATAATTGCCAAAGTTACACTGGTTTAGTGTTAATTAATTACTGGTGTGAACAGATTTGTTATAAAATTGTATAATTTAAATTTTAAATGTGAACACAATTGCATTCAACTCTGTGGCAGAAACAAAACCATGCAGACCAGGTAGACTGGTCGCTTCGCTGCACAAACTTAAGCTGAAAAATTTAAAAATAAGAATAAAAAAGTTGCCACCTCAGTCAATATATAGCTAATTGTAGCAATTTTTAATAAATCTCACCTTGAATTTTCCATAGAGATGTTTCAGCCTTAACTGTTTGTTATGTAATTATTCAGATATACATAGTATAATTAAAAAAAACTAAAAGTAATAATTTAAAAAATAAAAAAAGAAGATTTATGTTTTCCTTTTCGTAAAAATTTAAAAAATTTCATTTAGTCATTTTTTTTTTTTTTTTGAGTTGGCAACCCATTAAAAACAATTATATTGATTTTATTTTTATCTGACTATAGTCTCTTACTAGAATTCTAGAATAGAAGAAATTTGTGTGGTTTTATATATTTTTCAACAAAAAAATCTTTGAAACAAATAAGAATGATCTCAAATTTAGATCAGACTTTAATCCAAAAGGAAATACTGAGTCCAGGGAAAAAATATATTGAATTGAAATCTGGAGCTAGAGTAAATTTTTTTTTTTAGTTTTTTAAAGAAATTTCATTTTTATAAGACAGTATTAAAAAGGTTTTTTTTTTTTAGATAAAATTTCATTTTCAAACTCGAAAATGTGATGACAACCGTACTATTATTGATGATAGCAAAAAAACAGGACAACCAATGGAATTAGTTTTAGGTAGGTAAGTAGGTAGATTTAACTATACCTATAACGTTACGATTAAAGACAACATGAGAACGGAATTTAAAAATGATTTAAAAGTATTTTTTTTAAATTTTAGGTAAAAAATTCAAGTTAGAAGTATGGGAAGTTATTGTACAAAAAATGGCTCTAGATGAAGTTGCTAAATTCACCGTAGACAAGAGTGTAAGTATATATATTATACCTACTTTACTTATAGGTACCTACCTTATTCTGAATTTGGATCTGGAAAAAAAAATTTTAGCTAGTCACCCAATATCCTTTTATATCGAAAACATTACGAGATGTTGGAAAAAAACATGAAGAACGACGTCATTGTTGTGGAATGACAATACAAAACGAAGGTATTGGCTACAAAGATTTGGATGAATTATTTTCGAAGCCATGCAATTTAGAATTTATAATTGAGTTAACATCAATTGAACTACCAGAAGATTATGAAAAAGAACGATGGCAAATGACAGATGAAGAAAAAATGATTGCAGTTAAAGATTTACGTGAAAAAGGAAATCAATTTTATAATGAGAAAAATATTAAAAAAGCACAAGAATGTTACATGCAATCCCTTGGAATGATCGAACAATTAATGTTGAAGTAAGTATAGGTACAATTAAAAGAATATTTTCAATTAAAAATAAATTTAAGCCAGACAAATAAAAGCTGTGTAAACTAAAAAACTTGAAAAAAAAAATTGTCTAGGTACCTATACATACCTACAAGTAAAATAAAATTAATATTTATGTAATTGTCTTGTTATGGATACGAAATTAATTCTATAAAAATCAATATTATTGTATTATGTCAAAAGTTTTAACTAATCTAACAAATTTTAGAGAAAAACCACATGATACAGAATGGTTCGAATTAGCTGACATCAAAGTACCTTTATTATTAAATTTCTCTCAGTGTCGTCTCATAGAAGAAGATTATTATACTGTCATAGAACATTGTAATGAAGTAATTCAACTTCAGCCAAATAATGTTAAGGCCCTATTTCGACGAGCTAAAGCACATTTCGGTGCTTGGAATCCGGAAGATGCCAAAAATGATTTTTTACGATGTGCCGAGCTTGACAGCTCATTAAAGCCAGTTGTAGCAAAAGAATTAAACAATATAAATGAGCAGAAAAAAATAAGAGATTTGGAAGATAAAGTAAAAATGCAGAAATTATTTTGAAACTGTCACAAAATAAATAAAATTTAAAACAATCATTAAAAATGTTGGCAACAAACAATTTTTATTTTTTGATATTTATTAGGAATATATATATATATATATGTATACATTATGTAATTTAAGTAGTTAGAAAATTATCTACATATTCAGAAATATTTATTAATTTTTTTTTTTAATAATTGTTAGAGTTAGAGGATGTTTTTTTTCAAAAAAAATATTCATACACAAACAAAACCGCTTATTTATTGTTGTCGGTAAGCACATGAAATGTAAATGAAAACATACTCATTTGTAATTTTATTATGCCCCAAATTAAAATATATCCCGAAGCGATATCAAATAATTGTAAAAACTTTTTTTTAATTTAATTACCATTAATTATAGTACTTTTTTTCAGATATGTATATTCGAAAAGTTTCAAAAAGTAAATTAATATAGTTTGGTGACCACTGTGGTACATACTAGGTACTTACATAACATAATCAAAAAATATATTATTTGAATATTTGAAAGTAAAAACAAGCGTAAATTCAATTTTTCAACACTTTATTTCTTCAATATTTGATTCAAAAATTATATTTTTTTGATAATTCATACATTTGAAAACTAAATTAAATTATTTATTTATTTTCATAAGTATAACAAAGAGGAAAATGAATAATTTTTTTTCTCTATAATAATTTTTATGAAGAAAAAGACAAAAAAAATAAAATAATTTAAAATCGAGATAAGAAAATTTTAGTTTTTTTTTTCCAAATATGATTAAAAATTGCTATATATTTCAGTTATTCTTATTATAGTTTAAAAACATTTAAATTATAAAAACATTGTAATTGAAAGTATTTTATCTTAGAATTTAACTTTTTGATATTGACTACTCAAAGAAATTTTCTTTTTTTTTCCTCAAATCAATCAAAGTCTATATTTTTTCAATAATTTTATGCCATAAAATGCATTTGAAGGACATATTTTTAATTTTAACTAACTATACTATTTAATATATTAGTTTTATTTTTTTATATAATTTAATTATATCAAATTAATACTAAAAAATTTTTTTTTTTGGAAAAATACATCATCCTATTAGTCTTAAGTTGACATTTGCTTTAAATTTCATTGTAATTGCTAAAAGTTTTTATTGCAAAAAAAAATTTTGCATATTGCATTCTTTCTTACATTGGCTTGATATGTCAATAACAAAAATTAAAAATAATCTCTATTAGCACCATCATTTAGTATCCCAGTAATTTCGATCAAATTATCTTCAGAATTAAGCATTAAATTTTCTACTTGCTCATCAGTTAATTGATCTTTTTCACCTCTAAGAGATAAGGAAAAAATTGTATATTTAAACTTAAGTATAATTTTTATCATTAAAATTACCTTGTGAAAGAAAAGAAGTCGCTGCTTTCGGAGTTTTTTAAAATTTCTTCACTATTTCGCCTTTCCAGTGATTTTCCAACTTTTTGAATACTACTAGCAAAAACATCTTTTACACGATCACCTGCATCTAATAGCAAATCCAAACTCTGCCTTCGTCCTGATGTTTTAAAACTATTTGATCTAGATATCCACGATGTTATACCACCTTCGTTTCCAGTTTTATTTCTGGGTGATTTGCGACCCTTACTTAATGGATCATCATAATTGTAATCAGTTCCATTAAATACTGTGGTACAAGTGATTTTTTTTTGATCATCAGAAGAAGAAGCTTCACTCACAGTTGGACTTTGATCATCCAATTGTCGACCATCGCTTATTAAATTGTGACGTCCGGAATATCCTGAACTAGTTGAATCAGACTCAGATAAACGTATTTCAGTCCATTGTTCATCGGTGGTTAGTTTGTTACGATTAGTAGCTACTGATGTTGTAGATTCATTTGTAAATTTCATTGCTGATTCGAAATCATGTAATAAGTGGGGACAATCATGTTGGTCTAAATTTCGTTGTCTTATTGGACTTGCATTTAAACTTAATGTCTGTGGAAAATCCAGGTACTCATCCGTGTTGTCAATTTGACTAGAAAAAATTAATTTATTTTCACGGTAATTAAAGCTTTCATCATCTGAATCCTCTGTTGAATGTGTTTTAGTACTATAATTATTGCTTTGGTTTTGTTCCGTTGATGTTGTACTATCGAAATTTAGTGTCAATATGTTAAAATTTAAGCGCTCTTTACGCATTCTGTGAATTTCTTCCGAAATTTTTTCCAAATTCTTTAATGCATCATTATAAGACATTTTAGCTTCTGAAACTTTACATTCAAGATCTGAAATTTTTTCTTTTTGAGATCTTAATAAGCCGTTGAAGTTAGCTCTTGTTTCATAGTATGGCCTGAAAAATATTAATGTCAATTTTTTTTATGTCAATTAAGGTTTTTCGCGGATATCGTTTTATTTTATCATTCTGGCTATTTATTTTAAATAAGTCTAAAAAAATAATTTGCATTTCGTAAGTTTGCCGATATTTTATTGGAAAAATCAGTCAAATGCTTAATTTTAACAAAGCAAAATCCAAATTATAGTAAATTAGAATAATGCATAATAATTCGATTCAAATCAAAATAACAAAAATCATACTTACAAAATTAATAAGTCATGTTGATATGCCAACAAATTCAATAAAAGTAAATTTCTTCGAATGTTGAAACTAAAAACCACAATCATAATGTAATCAAAAAATAAAATAAATGTGTACGCACTTATAATACATAACTAAAAACAAAAAGTACAAAAAGCCTATTACATTTAAAAATGAGAAAGTTTATAATGTAGTTATATTTTATTACCTAGACGCTTTTATAGCACTTTTTAATTGTGATTGCAATTTAGAAACCCTACTATTAGTTACTTCTTGTTTCAACTCACAAATCTTAAGCATATTTCTAGTTTCAGTAACTTCTAATTGCGATTCGTTAACTCGGCCTTATAAGAAAAGAAAACAATGCGTTATTAAATATTCATAATTGGAAGTAAAAATATTCTTACTAGCAGCATGGCTTAACATCTCTTGGCAAGCAGTGTCCAAAGTTGATTTTTCACCAAGACCTTGCTCAGCTAAGTACACCATTTCCTTGGCAGCTGCATGCACCGATTTAGCTTTTTCATAATTTACAGCCGCCAGTTGAGTTTCCTTGGCCAACTTCATTTAAAAAATAATTTCAATGAAAATATTCAAATATAAAACTTATAGAATAATACTAATTTCTATGAATTGATGTTAATAAATCAAATTATATATTTATGTTATAATTTTTGATTTTGGTACAACAATACTAATTTGCTTTTTATTATGCATATAGTATATGTATAAATTACAAAAGTTTGTATAGCATCATTAAGTTCATATAAATATATAAGTTTTATCCGTAGTCAATACTCAAAAACAAAATTTTAGGCATTAAAAGAACTCACCTGAGTTGCATATAATCTGCTTTCATAGTATGGTCTGGCGACTTCAATAGAATGTGTAAGTTTATGAGCTGATTTTTTTATTCTGTCTGCACTCTGCGATAAAAGTTTTTTAAACTCACATTTCGCATCCTAAAATTAATGAAATGAATAAAATTTATTGGTAACATTTTCATTTCATAAACCTTATTTTAAGTATGTTCCTGATTAGGAAAAAAAAAATATTTTCTAAGCCACAATTATAACTTCTAATTAAAATGCTTATTAATTTAATAATTTGTTAATGTACTGGGGTAAACATTTTACTCAAAACACTATGCAGACTCATCAAAAAACTTTTATCAGACTTTTTCATTCCTCAAGCACAAAATGGCTTTTTTATCTTTTGACCTACAGACAAAAGAATGTCATCGAACAATCTTTGAATCACTAATCTTTCTAAAAGAATATCCCTGAAGGTTTATGAGAAATCGCATCACGAAAAAAAAGTTTTTATCTTTTCAAAGTAAAAACTGAAACATTTTTTAAGAAAATTCATATGTGGAAAATGTGGTTTTAGACACCTTGCTACTTATATTCGGTTAGTATAATACAATTTCATTAAGTTCATATTACAAACATTCAAAGTTTGTTATTTAGATATGAAATAAGTTTAAAATAATAATTTTTTGTTGTTTTTAATTTTATACTTTTGGCTAGGTTTCTTTATGTATTAAAGGCACCTTATAATGAATGACGTTTTAGTTCATATTTCATGGTCTCAAATATATATTTTCATGGTCAAATTTTTATAAAAAATGTTTATTTTTGTTATAGCTAGGTATTTAAAATTTATTGATGAAAATTTTATTTTATCAATAAAAAAAAAAACATTTCTCGCAAATGAATCTCATACCCAAATTATACTATTCAATATAAATTGTATTTTTTTATTTCCTATCGGTGTAATGTAGGTACATAATACCTAAACTTTTTCAAATGCAAAAAATTGTATTATTGTCCTCTCTTCAGGAAAGATAATGTACAAAAAAAAAACACACATAAAGAAGAAAAATCAATACTTACATCTAATTCAACTTCAAATTTATTTATATTATCAGTCGCTGTGTTTAATTTTTCTAATTCAATCTGAAAAATTAGTAAATTAAATATTATTCTGAAATTTTATAATTTTAAGTGAACAAATTTTATCCCATTTTTTTTTTGTTTTTTTTTTTTTTTTGAATAAAAATTTAAAATCTTACTTGAACTCTTGGATCTACTCCACTTTCAATAGACATTTTTGCCTATTATTTTTTATTAAGAAAAATATAACTTAAAAATAAAATAAGTTTATTTTTTAATAAAATTTAATTTTTTTTCACCATTTAGTTTTAATAGATGTTAAAAATTTATAAATAAATAATACTTTTATTTAAAATATCTCACTCAATGATTATTTAATAGGAAATAAAAAAAAGCTTGAAAATAAAAAAATAAACTTTTTTTTTTTATAAGTGAATAAAACAGAAACACAACTTTAACTGGTTTGTAAGTATCTTATTTCTGACAGAAATAAAATTTAAAATGTGCAAATACATTGGTAACTAAATATATAAAAAAATAATATAAAGCTTAATATTAAGCTTTAGCGAATATGCAAATTTTATCTGAAAAACTTAAGAAAGCTTTTTCTCATGTCAATAAAAATGAACAATCAAAAAAATTGAGAAATGCAAAAAACATATGATAGAAAACCGGTTAATGTTTGTTATTATAATTATACATTGCCTTATACGTAATGATGTAAATATTATGATTTTAAATTGAGAAATATACTTATTAGAATGAAATTATAATAACAAAATAAACGACACAAGCGACTTTTTAATTTTTTTTTTTTTTTTAATACGACTTACATTCTTACATAATGGATAGATAGAGATAGATGCGATCTACATTTTATATAAATAAATCTTTCTAAACATAATAAATCAAATGAGTATACAAAATGTGTAAATACCTATAATTCTAATTTTCGTTTATAAAAAAAGAAAAAGAAAAAAACAGAAAGCTAAATTAAATCCTTTCCCCTTTAAAAAATGAAAGAAGTTAATTTTCAAAAATTTTATATTTAATCAGATCAGTATAGATAATTTATATATTTATTTTTATCAAATGTAGGTAATCTTTTTAGAATTACAATTATAAACTAAAATTATTTACAATATTTATAGTAATTAATTGAAGTTTATATACAAATGCATTGTCAAGTTTATATACAAATACATTCATTTGCTTTATCTTTTTCTACTGAAATATTTTTGAGTTGAAATTATTTCATCCGAAAATTTCTGAAAATTGACCAAAAAATGCTTCAGGATCGATAATTATTGGTTTCTGGTAACTGAAATATGATACAAGATTTGAGACTCAAATACCTTGAGACTCAAATTAGTACTGCTACTAATTTAGAAGAAATATGTATATGAATCGTATGTTAATATGTTTATTTTTTTTTTTTAACTTACAAAAATCACAAATTATAAATTTTTAAATTTATTTTCACGATTCTTAATTTTGTTTTTTTTAATTATCTTTTGAATTGCATAAATACCAGGGCGCACCAATAACCAATTGACAATACAACAGGCAATGTAAAATAATTATTAAATCCTCGTGATCGTGACGTGATGGCATTATGGTGTATTTTTTCTTTTGTTTTTTAACAATTTACATTCACCACACCAAATCTACGTTAAAAACTTCGCTTTAATAAAAGCCGTCAATCACCAGTGTTCCATTAGCATCAGCGAACTTTATTTTTATCTATACAATATTTTGATTTATAATAAAATAAAATAATTACTAAAGAAACTATTAATTTTATTTATCATTTTTACCGATTTCTGTTCAGACATCGACACTTTTTGTGTTTTCCAGTCGCCGCCGGTCAGCCGCTGGACTATTTTTTCTAACCGCCGCTGGATGAAAATTCATCGACTGATCGACTGGCCGCTTTTTAGGAAAAAAAATAAAATTTAGCCGCTGATTTTTTTATTGGTTCTTTTTTTTTTTTGTTTTTATTTATTTTTTTTTTTTTGTTTTTTTTTTTTTTTTTTGGTTTTTTTAGTCGCCGATCTCGCCGATGATTTTCTTCCAGCCACCGATTTTTTAGATTTTTTTTTCTAAGCCGCTCTTTTTCTCCAAAACAGGCAATTTTGAGTCGACTAGCCGCCGCAATCGAAGGGCAAAATCCGACTGGCCGCCGTCGAAAAAAAGCGATCGGCGTCATATCTGTTTCTGTTATTAATAAAAAGTTTGTTTATAATAATACAAACAGCAAACAACTTCATTATGTTTTTTTTGTTTATAATTTTAGGGTTACCATTTTACACAAAAAAAAAACAAATTTTTTTTGAGTTAAAAATGTTTAGTTTTTGAAAACAAAAAAAATTATACTCAGTCGTGCGGTTAACTCAATTCAGTTGAGAGTATTTCGCGATTATACGGATTTAAACAAATAAATATATTAAAAGAAAATTTAGAAAATTGTTGTTTTTGTGGGGAAAAAATTAGTAATTTTTTTTTATGTAAAAAATATTTTAGCATTTTTTTTAAATCTTAATTAATTTAAATAAATTATTTGTGTAAAAAATATAATTTGAAAATTTGTTCGATTATTGGTCATCGATCTCGAAAATTGAAAATATTCAGTGTGAGAATTTAGAAATTTTTATAGAAATAAAAAAAAATATTATTTTTAATTAGATAGTTTTTTTTTTTTCAAGGAAAAATCGAATCAGAAAGTGAAGAGAAAATATATAAATCAGACAAACAAAATAAAATTAAATTCAGAAATCAATTAAGAAAAAAAATTTTTTTTTCCTTTGTGAAATGATTTTTTAATTTGACGTTTAATTAAAATACAGTCTTTGGATTTACCTATCATTTTGCAATTACTAATTTACTAAAATATAAATATACCTAACTACCTATCTAAATGTAGATATATTTATTAGCATTCGCATAATGTATTCGCATAGCATCACAGACCTTTATTTTTTTTGAAAACTATGATTTTTTTTAATCAATAGAATTAAAAGAAATTCGTTTTTTGCCTCCTCTAGTGATTCGTCTAAATATAATCCTATTTGAGTTTTTTTTTTGTTACTTAAAAACGAAATAATTTTTTGACATTTAGTTATGTTAATTTAATCTTTTTTTTTACCAAAAGGAAACTCCTTTTCTGTTCTCTTAATGTCACACAAATAAGGTTGCCAGATATATTTTTTGTTTACAAATTATCAATTTTAAAAGTACTTTTCATACTTGAAATAATAAGCGAAATGAATTTGACAGTTCCAGAAAAAAAAGATGAATAATTCACCCAAAATTTAATAAATAAATACCTTAGATGCATAGAATAATTAGTATAAAGAAAGGCTATTAATGGTGTGTGAACTGAAATTAGTTTCCGATTGCAATATTCCCCTTTTGTTAAAACTTTTTTCGTATAAACGGAAAACTATGATATGGTTTTTTCGTGGTGAAAGTGAGTGTTGAAAACTTCGTGGGGGGGGGGGGGGGGGGCGGGGGGTGTACATTTTGACACTTAAACAACAACAACTTTGACTTCCTTCCTTATTGTTTTCCTTTTCTTAAGGAAAAAAAATTCAATTGCCAGAGCCAGGCTGTGCTTAGATGTGATTGTTACTGGGTAGGTACCTACCAAATTTATTAAAATTAAATCGATATTTATTTATTTATTAGAAGTTGATTTAGTAAAATTTACTAATCTTAAAATACATATACAATAGGTACATTAATTAGGTATATTGAATCCTCCGACAAAGCCACCTTAATGTATCAAACATATAAAAATTGCATTGAAATGAATCCTTCTAATTTTAATAATATGTATACCTACTTACACTTCATGCCCTTATTATATTTAATTTCTTTTACATTTAAGAACAAGAAATAAGCAAAAGGATTGATCGGACAGCTGTAATAATTTTTTTTCTTTTATTCAAATTTAAGTATAATATCTAATTAAAATATTAATATAATACTTATTATCTTAAATTGGATAACAGTATAAGTATGATGTAATCATTAAGAGTTTTAGATCATCTACATGTCCATATTTGGCAACCCTGTGAAAATTTTCCGATTTTCTCTTTCAAATAGAATACACTCAGATTTTCTGTTGTAAATTGGTTTGGTTTTTCATAAATCATCTGAATAGGTAGCTACGTATATAAATGATGTAGGGATTTTTTTTTATTATTTAAGTATGTAGGATGTTGGTAGGCACGTCATGAATTAATATCCTTTTTCCCTTATCCGTCTGTTTCCTTATCCTTGTTTCCCTTTTCTCTCACTTTCTACTGTTTGAAAGAAGTTATTTATATATAAAAAAAAAGTATATAATTAAATTTGAAAACAAAAAAAAAAAGGAAAATATAAAAATTCCAATAAGAAAAACCACTTGTCTCTTTAAGGAAGAATATTATATTTGTGATTGCAACAAAAAAAAAAAGGATCGATTTATTTTTCGCAAAAGAAAAAAAAATAGTTTTAAAGAAATTTATAATAAAAAAACATACTTAAGTTCAATAACATTGAAATTAAAATTCAATGCAGCCAGTATAAAAATTTAATATAAATGTACATAGTTATAGTGTTTAGTATACTATGAATAGTTGAACATGAATATTGTAGATACAATATATTCGCATCTGGTTAAACAAAAAATATATACTTAATTAAAGTACCTAAAGTTCTAAAAAATTTAAGAAGCAAAAGCTTAAAGTATTAAAAAAAATTAAATTATTTATCAACCAATAAGTACCTATTATCCTCGCTATTATCTAAGTAATAATTATTGTGAAAGTTATTAAAAAATTTATTTTTTGAGACAAAGTAATTTATTTTAAAATTTTCTGTGGATTATCCAAAAAAAAAGCTATGAAAATGGATTAAGGTAAGTTATAATACTTTAAATATATTATTAACCTTTAAAAAAAATATGAAAAACTTTGGAAACCATCATTTCCTCAGTATTTGCGAGTTAACTTTAATTTTAGCGCATACGAGTATTATAAGTACCTAAGTACCAATGTTCCCAATGAAATCACATATCAAAACTAAATACAATTTTAAATCTAAAAGTAATAAAAAAATATTGAAACCATTTTGTGATTCGTAAGCTAATATTTTACATTATGCATCTAACTAAATATAAATATGTGTAAGTTATAGTCAAGAAAAGTGTCATACAATACAAAAACCCATACAAAAATTTATAAGTGTAGATGACAATAGTTTACTAAGTATGAAAGTTGTCTAAAAAAATCCACGAACTAAATTTTCGTTCCTTGATTTAGTTAAAAAAAAAAAATTGGAAATCAGTCCATAAATGTGATCAGTAAAGGCAAGTACTTACATAAAGATTTGTATGGGGGCTCCGAGTGCAGATTTAATTCATATATAAGTAGTAACTGAACAAGTAACTAAGTAAGTACTTATCGAGTACCTTATAGATATAAATTTAAGTATATATAGGTACTTCATCTTCGAATTTTATTAGATAAGAATAAAGATACTCTCGTAGATACTTATATTATGAATTTGTGAAGAAGTATTAACTCGTGTATAAAATACTTAAGAATAAGTAAGAAAGTATAAAATACTTAAGAATAAGTAAGGAAATCGGTCAATATATGTAGCATAAATTTTCACAAAATTTATAGTTTTTTTTATTAACTAAATTAGTTAACCCTCAAAATTGAAAATAATAAGATAGAATTGTTGCACTTAGATAATACGGACGCTTGGCTTACCTTACAAGTTAGTTAAACCAAAATCGACATCCATTTTTTTTTTACCTGGAATATCTATTTAATTAAGTTCACTGGTAAGTTCTTACATAAATTATATTTGGGAATATACATACTTACTATGTGCAGGAATGCATAAGCTATACCGAGCTATATACCTACAACAAACAAACATATGAGCACACATATTTATCTTAATCTAAGAAGTATATATGAAAGAAAATTCTACATTATTTCTCCATAACATTTTCTTTCGAAACACATATTTATTAAAAATAGAATAAAATTTGATAAAAAGAATTATAAATTTAAAATTAAGTATCCGTTGAAAAATTTTCTAGAAGAGTGTTTTTTATTGCCATCTAAAAAAATAATTTAGATATCTTTTCATGCAACAATATTGCATTTTTTTTTTTAATTATTTAAAATTTCTAAAATGATGTGTAAAATGAAAAAATATATACATTTTAAAATTTTACAATGTATAAATTGATTTAGTATTATGAAAATGCACTTTTAACCTTATTTTTTATATTGAATTTTAAAAAAAAAAAAGATAAATTAGTTAAAATATTATTTTTCTGTATAATTCTTAAAATAGCATCGATTTAACAATACGTGTTTTAAAAATTCGTCACATTTTTAACACCACGGTGACCATACGTCCTTTAATTTTACTTAATTTTACTTAAGTAGCTGGTTTTTTGAATGCCTATCATAAAAACTTATTAGGTGTATATCGCCTGCTCAGAAATGAAACAACGTATAATGAAAAGTATAGTTTCGAGTAATTTGAATTTAAAGATTTGAAAATTAAAAAAAACGTATGAAAAAATATCAAGTAGCGTACAATTTTCATCTAAAAAACACATTGTAATCAACATTAAGAATATTGCAAAGTAGTTGTACTTATAAAATCGAGTACGAGGAATTGAATGGTGCTATTGTCAAATAATGACGTATAAATGTCATACGTTGTTTTATTTCTCAGCAGACGAATGTATACTTATAAATAAGTAGGTACCTATACTTACTTATATATACTTATATATACTTACAGATATATATTTTCCAATCAAATTAGGTGTAGCCGGTGTAGGTACCTACTATGAAAACATTTATTTTCTATAAAAAAGACTTATGACTGCTTATGAAGAAAATTATTTTATTCACAAATAAAGTAAGTAAGTAATTATTACCAAAATTATATTCTGCAAGAAATATAATTAAGTACCTACTTATTGTATAATTTAGTCAGAATTTTAAAATTTTGTGGTGCAAACTTTTCAAGTGATTACCCCCTCGGATATTAAACTTAATGAAGTTTTGTTTTCTTACGGGATTTCAATTCCATATCTCAGATAACTATATATTTTTTTTTAAATACTTACTTACTTAGGTAAAAGAGTATCACCGTAAATATACTTAATAATCGTTTTAGGTAACGTACGCGTACCTATTATTCATTCTTTCATCGCGGCGATATTGAATTCGAAAATTTGGTCACCAATAAATAAATTAAAGACTTGAGAATAGATGTATAGATCTTTTTTTATGTAAGTATGTATATTTTTTTTAATAAAAATTTAAATTTAGAAAAAGTTTAAATTACCTACTATTTGTAGATCTGAAATTAGATAGATATTAGGTTTTAATTCTGTTCGTTTTTGTTATTTATTTCGTCAAATATCGGTTTTTTTATAAACCAGCCGAACTGACGCTATATTTTAAACATCGTATCGTAACGAAGTTACTACTTTCTGGTACTTTTTTCTATTTGAACGAAATTAAAAATAACTAAGTATTAATAAGTAGTTATTGATTAATTTATCTTCATAAGTTCTGATTCACGTTAATTCTTTGATATTAATTTGAGCTTAAAACTTTCTTACATTATTACTTAGATTTGACCAAGGATTTGACGACTAATTTGATCAATTCGAATATTGGTAATTAGGTATAAGCTCGATTTTCTTACTCCCAGTATAATAAAGCTCCGTGACTTCCTTTGCAAAATATTAAAATAGTTCTGAATAATTTCTGCTTAATTTTACAGATAATTTTAATATTATCGCCGTTCCAAAAAAAATGAAAGAACTAAAAGAAAACAAATTCAACTGGCTATAAAAACAACCCAGGGCAAAGACTGAAAATGAGAGAGGAGAAAAAATATATTTGTCGTTACTTTTTTTTCAGTTAATAAACTTGGGGAAAAAAAGATTTTATTACCTACTTACTTATTCCTCGACTAATTCATATTTCTGTTTATAAGAAACCAACTTCAATGTTTCGTTTTTTTGAGAAAACTTACTTAAAAACTAAGAAAAATACAGTAATAATCTAGCTCTAGGGACAACCAAAAATTTTGCAACATATTGTCCTATTTCCTTAAAATCACCCATGTACTTTCATAAATTGTGGGTTAGGTTATTTAGCATTTAAAGTTTAATAACCGAGACTGTAACTTTCGAAATACGTATTATTTCTATTAGTTATTACTCATTTAATGAAATCGTCACATTTAATATCTACACATTCTTTCTCGTTTTTATTTCCCACAAGTTTATATAAGTAATTACCTTTTATTTATACCTACAATAGTAAAATCTATTAATTTTTAATCGTTTTAAATTAAATTTTATATTTTCAAATTAATATTTATACCTCGATTTATACATAATAAATGCCAATGAAATTAAAAATTTTATTATTGGAGGTCTTTAAAAGATTTTTGAACTTAATTAAATATTCAAAAACTAGGTTAATAGTTTTATTATTGTTTATACATGTGTCTATCCACCGTACCAATATTAAAATATACAAAATAAATAAATAGTTCTGCTAACAAATTAACATAAGTATTGCTGTTTTTAACAAAAGAACATTTTTATTGAAAAAAAATTTATTAAGAGTTTCGATTTATTTCGATTCATGTGAATTAAAGAACTATTCATTAAGTATTATTAGAAAAATGAGAAATTTATTGAAGGATGAAGAAAAAAATAGAACTTTATTTATAAATAATAACAAGATTTATAAGTAAGTATAACTAATGTAACTTTGTTAAAAAAAAAGTATAAAATAATTTATATGTTGATGAAATGTAATAGGCGAGGTAATAGGTGTATACCTACCGAGGTATATAACTACATACTTATTCCTCATTTCATTCGAATGGAAATGAGAATAAGATTTTTACTTTCGATCATAATTCGTAATAAACCTGCGGAGTACAGACTCGTTTTAAACATTTCAATTAAAAATATTTTCCAACAATTTTTTTTAATATTTCTACATATTCATTCTTTAAATATACAAATTTTCATCTAAATCCGCTTTAAACCCTCACGTATGGATAACGATCTGATAAAAACTTTTTGAAATACTTAGCATAAAATGTATCGTTTAAGTATATTTTTATTTAGCTTATTGTTTAGGTAGGTAAATAATTAAGTATGTCAAGAAATTCCGATCGGTAGGGTCAAGTGGGGTAATTGTGAATTGGGGTAATTGTGAACGGTAAAAGTAGCCTTGGAAAAAATTACAATTTAAAAAAATTTGAAGCGTAAATACAAATTATAATATTTTCTGCACGTGTGAAAAAAGTTTCGTAGTGTTTTGTACATTTTCTACTTGACAGCAAGTATTTGAAAAAAGTTCCAAAAAAAAAGTGTTTTTCAGTTGAGAAGAGTTTTTTTAAACCTTTTTATTTTAGTGAAAATTTGACATTAGTAAAATAAAATTATTTATTTTAGCAATATAAGGGATTAATTTAAATAAAATGAAATACATTTATAAATAAAAATAAAAACAAAGTGAAATAATTAACTTTCACAATTACCCCTTAATTTTTAATGTGTGAGGTAATTGTGAACATAAAAAGGGGTAATTGTGAAAATAAAAAAAAATCTTATTTTATGTTTAAAGATAAAGAAGTGGACCAAAAATGCCCAGAAATTACGTTAAGAACACATTGCCAAAAAAAAAGTGGAGGAGAAATTGCTGAATGCCTATTAGCTCGTGCAAAAAGTGGCTATCCATGTGACAGAGACAAATTGCTAGGTCTTATATAAAGTTTTGTTTTATCCAAAAATTTAAATACACCATTCGTTAATGGTATGCTGGATTGGATTGGTTCAGATCACTTATTGCACGTAATCCTTCACTATCTATTAAAAAGCCAGAATATCTTCAAAAATATAGGAAAGTTGCACACAAACCAACAATAATTTACGATTTTTACGACAAATTGGAAAGTGTTTGCAACAAAATTAACATAAAAGATGTTGAAGATGCCTGTTTTATTTTTAACGCTGATGAAAGTGGATTTAAAATGATCCTAGTCGATTACGTGCGATTGGCGAAAAAGGAAAAAAAATTTGTCGAGTTTTTAGTGTAGATAAATACCAGTTCACATTCACCCCATTTTTGTGAGGTAAATGTAAAAATCGTCGACTTTACGGAATCAGCTACAGCACTGGGACTGTACCTCAAATTAGAAATCCAAAAAATACATAAGATAGTGAAGAAGTTCAGCTTTCCAGCAACGTATGGGTTTTTTTTCTACGACCAAGCAAAGATAGGAAAAAATAATGTTAAACTTTTTTTTTTGTGAAGTTGCAAAATCGTTCACCATTACCCCACTTGACCCTATTGTATCCGCAACACCCGATTTTATCATAAAACAACTTTAGTACAAGGCTAAGTACGGTTAAGTAAGTAACTCATATTTGATCATATGACATCTGGCATGTCATTTATATAAAATTCATGTTCGTCTTCTAACCAAAAATGCAAGAATAAAAATTATTTAAGTACTTCATGTAATTATGTAAGTCCGCGTACGTGTAAGTTCCAGTAAAATAAATTAAGAAATAACGCAAAAAAATTGGTTTTTACTCTAGCTTTTATTCAAATAGTCAAATTTGCTGTGTTACTTATTATGATTTATTATTATTTTTTCTATGGGATAATATGGATAATATTTAAGTAACTAAATATGTACTTATTAATTTTATTGAATAAGCTCTATTGGGAATATAATTTTTTTTTGTATTTGTCAATCAATTTAGAAAAATTTACATTTTCTGAATAAATATTTTTCATTTTCAATTTCTATTCTTTAAACTAAGTGTTGAAAAAAAAATTTCTTTTTAAGAATCTATTAAAAATAAAATTATGTAAGTACTTACTATACCTATTTTAATTAAACCATCATAAATCACCTAAATGAGTTTCTACATCTACAATTCGGCGAATGTAAAAATTGAAATTTTATCTGAAATATGTCTAACAACTGAACCTTTATTATTTCGAATTAACTAATAAAATAAATAAAAAATTTAAGAAAATACGTTTTTATTAAAAAAAATTAATATTTTTTTATAGTGTACTAACTATATAGGAAAGCAATTCATTAATAAGTTTAAAAGTTGGCAAAAAAAAACTAATATCTATCAGGAGATTTCTATTCGCACAGCATAAACGAAAATTACTTTTAATTTTTTTTAATTAATTTACGAATTTTTCTCCCACGTAAACATTGAAACTATAAGTCAATTGCATTTGGCTTTGAACATATTTATATTTAGCTTTCTATTCGTTTGTTGATTATTTCTTACAGTTTGTGAACTTTTTTTTAAAGACAAATATATAAATAACTCTCACCAAAGAACAAAGTATTAAAACAAATATTACAAACTGCTGAAAATATATAACAAGGTATAAGTATATTAAGCAGAAACAATATGTATATAAATATAATAAAGACAAATCACTTAGAACAAAATTTGTGAATCGTTTTCTCACACATCGTAATTAAATTGTTCTTACATGCCAGACATAATAAGATATAAACATAACATAAAAAGCAACAAACAGGATTCTCATTTTGATTTTTTTTGTCGGAGAATCAATCTTCATACTACTTTATCTTGATATAAGTATCTAATTTATGTTATGAGTGAAAGTTTTTATTTCCATA
Organism: Hybos culiciformis; assembly: GCA_964007475.1. NCBI lineage: Eukaryota > Metazoa > Arthropoda > Insecta > Diptera > Hybotidae > Hybos > Hybos culiciformis. The sequence continues at coordinate 28,014,927 of OZ023275.1, forward strand.
GTTTTGTGAAAATCGAAACGAAAGCTTTTATGTTTTTTTAAATAAAATCATGCATTCTCAATTTATACACATTTTTTCGAACTTTGCTCGAACCTTATGATTTTTTAGTTGTTTTTTCATAATTGAGAATTATTAAATTCAAATTTATTATGAAAAGTTTCAGTTAAATCTATAAGTACCTACCTACTTACATATTATACTCGATATTATATTATGTAAAGTAAACTTTTTTTTTCTTGTAGATTGAAGTATCAAAAAACTTGTTCGACTTAAACCTTTGGCATCAAACAATTATAAACAAAACCTAAGTACCTGCTTACACTTTTTTTTAATGCAAAGTTTTATTCATCTTCTTTGAACTTACGTGTATGTATGTTGTTGAAAATTCCTTTGGTGTTTGATTTTACTAGTTATTAAAGTAAATAAGTATGCACATATAAATGTACTATTTTAAATGAAACAAAAATAAATATTATACATATACTTGGTACGTATGTACAAGTACTTAAGAAGTTAAATTAACGAAATTACTGGTAAATATTACTTAGACACTCCTAACATCATTTTTTTTATTTTATTTTATTTCATCATCAATTTAAATTATAATTATAATAAGTAAGTATTAAGTATATGTATAAGGTACATAAGGTAAGTGTGTGCTGTAAGTATTTTTTTTATTATAAGTATGGATCACACGGGATCACACAACTTTCAATGCGTAACTAACTAATAAAAATTAAATCTTTCAATAAGAATTTCAGAATTTATTAAATTTATTTAAGTAATAATAAGTAGTACTTATATACATAAGTACCTAGGTAGGTACCTACTTTTTAATTTCCGAAAAATGTAATTTTGTTACTCGATTTGACTCAATCATTGCTCAAATATGCTGCGAAATATAACACGAACAAATTTTTGTTTTGTTAAATTGAAAAAAAAATTATATTAAACAAAAAATATAGAAATATTGTGTGTGCTAAACTAATGTACTTATGTATATCTCAATTGAGACTCAACATACAAATCTTCACATTTAGCTAGCAATTTTTTTTTTACAAATATATCGTTTATCCTCGTGTTTATCAACATCAAATAAAAAGCTTTTTCAGTCGAATTTTGTAGCATTAGATCATTATTAGCAAATTTGCGCCTCCTGATGCATTTGTTGCGTAGAGTTAAACGAAAAACCATATACCTATAAGCAGGCCCAGATAGAGGGGGGGTCAGCAGGGCCATATGGCATGGGCCCCCGATTTTTGGGGCCCCCAATTTAAAAAAAAAATCAGCAAATTTGTAGCTTTCTATTAAAAAATCGGTTAAAATTTATTCACATAGCAGAAAAAAGTTCTTGTATTCTGTGTTATTGATTCTGAAATATCTGGATTATCAAGGCAATTTAAATCATTGCATGAAAATTGCAACTTAATTAAAGTTATTTGGTTATTTGAAGATTATATCTGAGAAAGAAATAAAAGTTTCATCGAATCGGTTGTTAGAAAAATACTCAAAGGAAATTTCTATTGAAATAATTGATGAATATAAATTTTTTTAAAGAATATTTATAGAAGTAACTTTGACATAGATCCATTACCTGAAAATTTAATAAAAAAAAATTCTTGAAGCGAATTTAATACAGCGGTTTCCAAATTTGTCAATTAGAATATTTTCGAGTCGAACCGTTGCTTTCGCTGCAAGAAGCTTTAGTACCTTGAAGAGAATATACATTTTTAACAGATCGCCAATGTTTCCAGAAAGACTAAATGTTTTCTCAAATCTAAATATAAATTGTGACTATACACGAAAACTTGATTTTTCCCAAAATTATTAAGGAATTTGCCAATTCTAAAGCGAGGCCTTTTTAAAATTATTTTATTTTTATATTATTTTACATAATTTTTTGGATTTTCTTTTAAGATTAAAATAAATTGAAGGGTATAGGGCCCCCAAAAAATTTTGGGCCCGGGCCTCATTGAAGCTCTCTCAGGGCCTGCCTATAAGTACTTACTTACATTATAAGTATAACTATAAATTAAATAAACTTTAATTTAATTTTAAATTTTAAGAAAAGTAATATTAATAAATTCAAAAAATAAATTATCACATTTGTCAAATCAATTATAAGCTTTTATCTAGATTTACAAATTAAAAATAAACTTTAACTTATTTTAAAGCTTCGACATCGGCTTAATTTGTGTTTTTTTTTTGTAGTATTTTACTACTTAGTGTTGAAATGATTGATCATTCTTTTTATTATAAGTATTTTTTGTTTTTTTTTTTAGAACTGTTCTATTAATAAAATTAATGCCTTAAAATTTTATTTTTTATCATTCGAAAAAAAAAAAATTTTTTTTCTGTCATTCATTATTCATCAGTGTCTTAGATATAATATATAAATACTTATAACTATAAGTATGTATAAAAATGTCCAAAATAATCAGTAAAAAAAATTTGAAATTTAGTTTTGTTAATAATTACGTTTAACTAATTTTTTTTTCTTTTAGCAAAAAAATTTACATAATAAAGACATCAAGGTTAAAAAATTATAATAAGTATTTATTTATAAATTTTAGGCATTGGTGGGAAGTTAAATTAAATTAAAATTCAGAAAAAATTTTTTTTACCGATACTTATTAATACTTTTGGAAGTATAAATATGTAACTATAAATAAAAGCACTATAAAATTTTGGATTCTAATTCTATAATCAAATCGAATGATAACTGTACAGTGCACGTACATTATAATATGTATAATAAGTATGTACGTATAATTTAAGGTTTACACACATTTATCAGCATTTTTTATTAAACTTGATTTATATTTACTTTACTAACTTACTTGCTTTCTTCTCTAATTAACTTATTATACAAATTAAGCAAAACTAACTTGAATAACGTAAATAATTAGCAAAACTAACTTGAAAAAAAAAAAAAAATTCAAGCAAATAATAACTGCTTCTAAATGTCCAAAGTCCGTCGTGGCAAACCTTATTTTTAAAATAAAATTCGTTTATTAGATTATACTAGTTAATTTTAACCCCTTTTTCCATCAAAAATGAAAAACTGACTATACCTACTTAAGTACTTATATGTTTTCATTAAATGTCTGTTCGTCCCTCCGCGACTAAAATACTTATAACCAGCCAAGCAATTTAAATGCTTTAAAAGCCAAAACATGCGTAAGTAATCTTTTTTATTTTCACCCCGACTAAAAATTGAGATTCTATCTCTCAACCAGCCAAATATCCAAATCTAAAAAAAATTAAATTTTATGAAAATTTTAATGAATTCTGATTAAAATAAGTATATGTGGGTATATAAATGTTGATTAGAGGAACTTAGAAAAAAGTTTAGAGCCCAAGATTTCGGACTAGAGTCTTAAGATATTTCGATATTTCATTGGCGATTTCATTTTGTAATTAAATATGCAGCTGCCGCGTCATATTTTAAATCAAGTTCTTAAATTGAGTTTAACATTTCTATTTCCATCATTCAATCTGGAGCTTTTCACTTGAAGTATATTTGATGTATTAAGTAAATGTATACTATACTACGAAAGCAAATAGTACTACAATGTATACTTTCTTTGCCAGTATAAGCCATAACCTGCCTCTTTTATTCTATTTTTTATCTTAATTTCATTACGTCAATAAATCAATTAAAAAATTTTAAAAATATTACTGCTTATCAGTTTTGCAATATTTTTTTTTTAATTATAATTTCTGTATTATAAATATTATGTTGTAAATTCTGGGTTGAAGTAGGTACATATATAATAAATTTTATTCACTTTCAGTGTGATAAAATTATTTTTAAAAATAATTTCGAGTGAGTAAAAAATGTTTTAATTACATTTTGCTTTTAAGATTATAAAAAAAATTCTTTCATTCTTTGTCACAAAATGTGCAAACAAAATTATGATGAAAAATATTTGTTTACTTATATATTATTATAAAAATACAATTGTACTTGACTTATCTCGAAATTATACAAAGTAAGTAAATTGATTATCATTCAGTCAAAGTGAAGAATTGTTTGTTGAACTGTCAAGGAACTTGTAATCTTCGAAGAAAGAACTATGCATCAATTTTAAAAATGTTATTAGCTTATTGTATTTGAAAAATGGATCTAGGGATAGTTAACTTTAATTTTAATAAAAAGAAGTTTAATTAATTAAGGAATTTTATTAAAAGAATGCGATCGTTGTTCTCAATGAACTCAGCTATTCTTAATAAAAATAACACATCATAGACCATTAAGTATATAACATATTTGTTAATTCAAATTCAAGATAAATATATTTCAGTAATTTTGCGAATTCCTGAATATGTATACTTTTATTATAATTAATATATTTTACATAAATAAGCGCAGTACGAGACACAGTATATATAGTATAATATACAAGGTATTTAATATAAGTAATCTATAATATTTTAATTGCTGAAGTTTATTTCATTGTTTTCACCTCATATTTACTAATTTAAAACAGAAATTTTAACATTATTAAGTATGTAAATAAACTTATATTATGAAACTTAATGTGAAACAAAAAAAAATGTTAAGTGTTATTAAAATGCAAAAGTCACATTAACCAAAACAAGTTACTTATTTGATATATAAAAGTCAACGAACAAGCAAAATGTTATAAAAAAATTTTTTTAGTATGCTAACTCTTAAATGTATTGGTTAGTTTGTTTTTATTCGTATATATAAAATTAATGAATAATTATGTTCAAAATATACATTATGTGGGTATATAAGTGCCTCGGTAAATACCTAGACATATATTATGACAAGTACATAATATATTTTTCTTTTTCTTATTTTTTCAAAAAAAATAAATTAATTGTGGTGACAATAGATATTAGGGAGGTCAAAAGGATTTAGAATATAGTCTGAAGAATTTAATTTGGAAAACTTAAAATTTTAATTAATTAATTATTATACCTTAACTCGTCTTATCATCATTTGGGAAATAAAACAAGGCTATAGAAAAAATAATTAGTGTTAAATACTTAACAATTAACTTTTTTAACAAAATGTATACTGAGTGTAACTATAAGAAAATTTCGATAAATAAATTTTTTAAACATGTTTATATTTCAAAACACGTATTATTTTCATTAATAAACTGTAGGTATATAATTTTCTTTCATTAATTAAATTAAAAAAAAAAATAATTGTTAAATTATTTTCATTTTAAACAAACGCAGAAACTTACATAAGTAAGTATTTACTTAAATAATAAAAATTATTTTATACGAATAATCAGAGTTCTTTTATTAACAAAAATAAAAACGATATAAATTTCAGTAAGTCAGTATAAAAGTTAACGCATGTTAAGCCCCAATTTTATGCAACCACAGAAAAAAAACAAAACGTTGTACTTAGTAACTCTTTAATAGCTAACCCAAATCCAAAAAAATATATATATTTATTCTAAATGTATTCAAAAAATAAGATTGGTTGTCCCTCCTATGTTTAGATATTTATTTGGAAAAAAATACTATAACATCATAAATCAGAATTTTTTTTAGAGTAGTTTTATAATTTTTCTAAATTTACGTGATGTACGTACCTAAACATGTACAATACATTTTGCCAGTAATCCACTTTCGTTATGGTAAGTATATAAAATTTTCAAATAAGTGTATTCTGCAGCTGGAATTGTCATATTTGACTGTGAAGAGTACAGTGAAATATTAAAGTACACTTTTAGAAAAAACATAAGAGACTCTTTATGGAAATTTATACAATTTTCCTTTTAAACCTTCTAATTCATTTGATTTTCTTTGATATTGAGGGTATAATCTCTAAATAACTAACTTTTCTGAAAGATGTCGTCTCGGAGCAGAGGTATTGTCCTTATCTTACGGCTTGTTCGGTGGTGAGTTTGATTCCCACCTCGGACTGCAATTTGTGTTATTTTTTCAATTTGTCCACTTGAATTAAGTGTACGTGTTTTAAATAAAAAAAAAGCCTTTAAATTAAAACTTATAAAGTACGGCGAACATTTTTACATACTTATAGAATAGCATAAGAGCATTATAGTAATCGTTTCGCATTATATAGTAAGTAATGGTGTCCATATATGTTAAATTTTTGAGTTGCTCATTCGTCTTGAAAATAAAAGAAACTTATAATTCAAGTATATAAGCTCATAATAATATTATAGAAACCTATATATTTTTTTAATTTAAGTCCTAAGTACCTAACTTGAACAAAGTTTTTTACACTAAAGAAGTTTTTTTTTATACATATAACACAATAATAAAAAAAAATAATTTAATACTTACAGACTCTAATTATGTTTAAATCAATTTAAAAAAATAGTAAATTAGAAACACTCTAGTTTTGTCATTATGATGCAGCCAGTGCAATTAAGCGATCATGTTTTTTAGGAAAAATAAAAGAGAATTTACTTGAAATATATAGTTCATTGACTTTTTATTGTATTATTCATGCATACATATCTTTATTATTGAGATTTTCTATGAAATATAATGCCGAAAATAGCATATAAAAATACACCGTACCGGCATAAAGCTATAAACATACATACTTAACATAGAAAATGACACAACATAAATACTTATATTAAATAAAAAGAAAAAAAAATAACCCAGTCAACATAAATATAAGTATGCGTATAGCATATATAAAATTTTTTTTTTTGTTAAAGTGGAAAAAGTTTTATTTTCATTAGTGTTTAGAATTAGTGTTGTACATATAGATACAAAAAATTTAATAATGAAACATAGATTACATATTTATATACAATGTAGTGAAGTTTTTTTTACATACATATATAAGTATCTTTGATATGAAGCTTTTAACATACATATTTTAGCGCATAATAATGTACTTATATGGTTTTAAAAAAGAAACTTTTTTATTATTATTATTATTTCAAAAACAATAATAGTTAAGCATTGTTTTTTTTAAATTTTACAAACATAAATTGCGTAAAAAAAACCATCTCTTCCCTTTCATTAAGTTTTATTTTGACTGCAAATGTTTAAAAAAAAACAACATAAAACTTTGAATTTCAAGTAAAGCGTTGCAGATATTTTGATTAAAATAATAGTGCCATACACAATGAAGACTTACTTCAAATATAATATGTATGTTTATAAAATAAGTATTAAGTATACAAAACAGTGTTTCTCAATCTGTGTTTCACGGAATTCTGATGAAAAATATATCAAATATTTTTTAATTTTATTTCAAAACTCAATAAATTGGAAAATGCGAATTTATAAGCCAAAAACAAAAAATTTTTAAATACAAAAGTGTGTCTTTAAATACAACTGTGTCTTCAAAATTTTTAAAATAATATTTATTTTATTCATTAGTTTGTTATTAAGTATTTTTCAAAAAACATAATCATTACTTTTATTTTGCATAAATATGGGTTCCGTGTGATGCGTAAAATTTTTCGTAACCCCTTCACTATAGAGAGGAACAAAACTTTAATTTTTGCATAAAATGTCTGGAAGATGTTGAACATGAAAGTTCTCTTTTTTTTTTTAATTTGTTTATAATTAACTCACCTCCTTTTTGTCGCAAAAAGAGAAAAGGGTATTAATAATACGTGCATAATTATAAATATCAACTCAAAGATTCCTCGAAAACGAAAATAAGTTGATAGAGTTCCAGTGACACAAAGATTGAGAAACACTTACAGACTTATTTTTTTTAATTTTAGTATAGCTCGACTATAAATGCTATAAATGCTAACAAGAATAAGAATAAAGCCTCGAATAAAGCTTATTCTCTCGGTTAGTACGCTTACTTACGTTACCAGTTTTGTTTAATAGATTGAAGTGAATCAAATTTAGAAAAGTATAAAATCCTGTTTTGTTCAATTTACCCTATGCATAATAAAACGTCGGCACAACTATGTCGTTAAAATAAGCATATGATATACTTAAAAATAAATAAATAGGCATATTCCTATTAGAATTTGAACTATTTTAATATTTTAAATTGAAAAAGAAATGTATGACAGTTTTCAGGAAATCGAAATAAGAATGATGATGAAATGGACTTTAAGTAAAAAACTTAATTTCTTTTTCCATTTGCATTTAGCATCATAAAAAGAAGTTTTTAAATTAAAAACAAAAAAAAAAAAAACCATTTTCAAACATATGAATATTATATAATACCCTGTAATACTAACTAGATATTGTATAAGTACTTAAGAAAAATATATATGATTTTGTAATGAGATTTGCTTTTGGGGTTGCATCATAAAGATTTTTTTTTATTTGGATTTCAATAGTTAATTAATGATGAAAGAGATCTTGAAATGTTTAGAATATTGCGATAAGGTTATGACCAATTTAAATGAATAAACTACATATAAAATTATTCATACTTACTTAGTTAAATAAAAAATAAAATATACATATTTTTACAATTCAATATTTAAAAATTATATATGAATAAAATAGAAAATTGTAAAAGTTAGTAAGTACATATTCATTTCGATAAGTAAAATTATTTTTATATTATAATTATTGGGGTATTTAACATTAACGAAATAAGACTGATTTTTAGTCAAATTTAAATAAGACTTAAGAGTATACTAGGTAGACAATATACATATTTTCTTTATACAAATTTTTAAAAACAGTCAACTAGTCAACTTTATTAATAAACTCAATTTCAAGAAATCATTTTCTTTTTCTTTATAACTATATGGGAAAACTGAAGAAAAAACTAGGAAGATTATGGTTATTGACTAAATCATACCTGCACTATTCTGCACAAAATATAAGTAACTACCTACACTTAAGTATTAATAAAATTAAAAAGTTATGAATCTCTGGTTTAACTAAGACGTTTTTTTTTTATTAATTTATTTTAACTAATTTATATGGCTTACATATATGTACATCTCCCTAAAAAAAATCTTTCAAATGACTTAAAACCAATTCAAAATAATTAATTTATTATCCAAAATAATAAAAATCACCATTTATAATTAAGTATTATGTGGATTATAAATCAACTAAGTATATACATTAGGTCATTAGGAGAACGTAAATCTTAAAACAAAAACATTTAATTAGTTTAGTTAGGTATTTTAATTTGTTTTTCGATGGGTTATAACATTCCAATGACCATTTCGAGAAAAATCAATTAAATTTTAATTTGTTAGTTTTAATTTTATTCATTTTCAAAATTTTCAACTTTTCCTAACCCAAATTTATCACTTAATACGTACTTATATACAGTACGAAAAATGTTTAATATTACCTATTACTTACATAAATGTACAATATAAGAAGATATATTTGTACATAATTACTTACATGTATTAATACCATAAATACTGTTGAACTAATATTGAATCATCTTTTATAAATCATATTTTTCTTTCAAATTGTATTACTATTGAAAACCACTTCATGTGATTTCCGATAAATGTTGTAAAAAATTGCAAAAATATTGATTAAATTAATATCGGTATTTCCGAATTCCAATAACTTGAAATAAAAGATTTCGATTTTTGCTTGAATGTCCATTAAACAAAAACAAAAAAAACAAATAATTAAATTGTTCATGAAATTACATCGTGTGTAAGTACATACTTAATGCAAATTTTTAACAAAATTGGTACAAAAAAAAATGATGAAGGATGCTATTAATGTACCTACTTAAATTTCTTTAATAAGAGAATCGAAAAGTATATAAAGTGCATAATGTACATATGTAAATAATACAACAATTTGAAAACTATAAAATGACATACATTTTATATCTTTGATGTTGAATCATTGATGATGTTAGTTTATAAAAAAAAAATAAAATTCTAGAAACAAAATGAAAGCCCAAATGTTGAAGTATATAAATTTAATTTTTATAAAATGTCTATTATCTCAACGTCAATCATTCCAAAAGAAAAAAATCTGAAACTGTATAATCATTATTTTGGATATAATAAATTCTATCATAATTTTTGCACGAAAAATATATTTTTTTATGTATTTTGGCTGTTCGCATCCAATTATAAATAATTTGTTTTCTGTCTTATTAACTTGAAAATATAATTAAGAAATAATAATAAAAATTAAAAAAGTTATTCACAGTTGGTGATGTCTTAATACATCATAATTATATAACTTTGGTTTCAATAATGATTTTGAAAAACCAAAGAGATGACTAAGTTTATAGTTTTTAATACACAGCAGAAATTAATAGTTTATTAATTATTGGCGAAAAAAAAATTAAATGCATCAAGCATTCGATTCGATATTAATTGTCGTCGTTTTATACTTAAAAGCGCTTAAAACTATTTCTAGAAAATATTAATTTTTAATTGATCTAATAAAGTATTAAATTTTAATTATAGGTACTTACTTCTCAATTAATGCTTATGAATGTAAATATGATCCAGAGTAATTTTTTTGGTACTTTCTTCGTAAACTAATTTTTTTTAGTGGATGTAGAATTATTTTTAAAACATTTAACATAATTAATATGCATATAATTTTAAAAAAATGAACCACCAAATTTATATATTTTTTTTTACAATATTATATTTCCTAAGCTCTACTCTACTCTTCTCTTATACTACACTCTGTAAAATACATACTGCATACAATTACTTCAGTGTATACATAAATTTTGCTTTCGTAAGTTTAACTCATTCTTTCTCGTTACCATTTTCTGTTTGGCGAAAATTCAATAAGGTGGTCATCAGTTCTAACGGCGGTTCTGTCTGGCCACATTTGTTTAAGTATAAAGTCTACTTAGTAATATATATATTTAAGATTAAGATATCCACATTTAAAAATTTATAATGAAAACAAAATATATTCAGTCCAAATTTTATTTGAGTTCTTACGAATTTCATATAATACGCAATTGGATAAAAGATAAAAACGAGGATAAAAATTTGATTTATATATGACCATTTTTAACTAAATATTTTATTTTAATTACTTACTTACACAAAAACCCCGCTTCTTTCCTGAACTACTTACTTATATATAATGCTTAATAAACAAAATAAATTCATTTAAAAATGTTTTACTTAAATTTTATAATAAATTAGGTTTAATAATAAAAAAAAAATCATTTGTCTTGTCACCTACATACTTACTTACTATAACAAGTTACAAGCAATAATCGAAGTAAAATAAAATTGAATAAATCTCCTATATTTGTATATAATTTTTCATTCAAAAAAAAAAAAAAAATAAATCATGTACAAAATATATTTAAAATTAAAACCACAATTTAATTTTAAAAGTGAACGGATGGGTGCGGGTGTTAAAACGTGATAC
>OZ023275.1:28026427-28067555 GCA_964007475.1 Hybos culiciformis
ACTAAATTTTGAAAACCGCGCCGTTCATAGTTACAATTAAAGCACTTCTTTAATTATAATATTAATATTAATGCACCATAAACATTTTATTCCCTGCAGCGCATTGGTATTAATTCTTTTAAATTTATTTAATTCAATAAGCGAAGAGATGATGATATCATCCGCTCAGTCACAACAATACATTATTAACCAAAATAAAATTTAATATCGATTCTAAGAAAAAAGGTTGTGCATATATAACATTATAATATTATAAAATATTATATCGGAAATATATAAATTTTTAATTATAAGCTAAATTTTGGTCTTTTTCTTTTATTAAATTCGTAAAAACCCAAAAAAAAATTACTTAATACTTACGAACTTGTGGATAATTTTTATATACATTTATAAACTTATAGTTATTTTTAGACAAAGCATTTTGTTACCAAAGTTTTATTTACATTAACAATGTTAGTTTTAGAATAATGTAAATCCACGGTTATTATAACTATAACAAAAAATTTTGGTCGCTTCAATAAAAGGGAAAACAGCGGATGTATAAAAATAGAAATACTTAAGTATTTTTGCAGCAATTATGTATAACTCGTTATAATATTATTATTCTTAATACCGTATGAAGAATAGATTCTATGCATAAAATTTATAAAAACTAGTAATGACGTGCGCTTGAAATTCGAGTGCTATTTACTTTTTATTTGATTTTAGTTTTTAATAAGTCATATACTTATTTGTTGCTGTAAACATTAAAAATTAATTTAATGGTTCGAAGGTGAAAAACACCCTCAATCAAACATCTAAAACAAATTTCGCAAACAAAAATTATGATGCCTTCATTTATTTAAAAAAAAAATCAAAATCGGCCCATAAATGTCTGTTGAGGTACACAAAGGTTTGTGTGGAGAAAAGTTAACATAAAGATAGGTAGTAAAATTTTTAGTTATTTTTCGGTTGAACCAGTCTCCGTGTAATATACAACTAAGCAATGAAAAAGAAACACAGAACAAAATAATATTTTTATTCGCGGATTGAAAATTTTATTATATTTAAAAATAAAATGAGATAAATTTTCATACATTACAATTACAATCATACTTTAACATCACATATTATGATGTATTTGTATAAATATAAAATATATGTATATGTTAATTGAATTAAAATTTATTGTTCAATATTCTTTCAATTCAATTTATTCTTTCAATATTTCTTATAATAAGTACGTTTATTTTTTCATTCATTTAAATAAGTTGTATTTTTAAATTGTTGTTAATTTCAAATTTGTGGTTTTAAATGCTTTTTATAACATTATGAACACAAACATAAGTAAGTACACACTACACACAATATTTGAAAATTAAATCGATGTTTTGTTAAAAAAATCAAATCACAATAGAGCACACATTTAATTATACAAGTACCATTTTATGTGTACAACAAATATTTTTGCATCGTCCAGCTGTAACGTAAATAAATTTTAATTAAATTCAATGCCGAAGTTATAAACTTTTAAGTCTTTCTGTAATGAAGAAAAGATAATAACTTTGCAGTATAAGGATCTGATTATTCAACTAGTTATATAACAAGCTAAACTGCACAATTGGCAATCGACTGTTTGAACTAAAATTTGTTTTTTTTTATTTGGATGGTTCAGTATGCACTTTGTCATTGGGATAAAATAAATTGCGGTAAAAAAGTAGCCTTGCAATAATTAAGGATAATACAAAGGCGCTAGAAAACCCCTTCATCCGCTTCAAACTATAACCTATTATCTAACCCAATGTTCTTTTTCTGGTCCAGTTTATTCAACAAACTGTATAAATTTTGTACTGTCTTGTACATTTGAATATGTTCACTTACTACCTCTCCTCGAATTGGATTAAATTTTAACTGGAACTAAATTCTGTAACTGATGCATTTTTTGTTTATTACAAAAATTAAATTCATCACAAAATAACGAAAAAATTAATTTATCAGATAATTTTTTATTTATTAATTTTAAATAAATGTCGGTTTTGGTCAGAAAAAAAGATTCATGTTTTTTAATTTTTGAAAACATAATTTGGTAATGAATAAAGTGCATTTCAGCAGACGCGTGGCTAAATGTTAGCTTAAAAATAATGAAGTAAATTAAAAAAAAAAAAGTTTCCAAAAATAGTTATAATTAATTTAAATTTTTTTTACTTAATCATTGTGATTGATTTGTTGCTTGGTGCGATTTTGAAAACTACACTAAATATTATACTTATATAAGTTTATTCGTTTATATTTAGATTTAGGAAATTCACTTTTGATGTTATTCATCATTTGAAATACTTAATCTAAAATGTTTATTAAATTTTGTGAATTCACAATAATAGTAAATATTCATTGAGAAGCTATATTATGCGGAAATTCTATAGGATTTAGGAAATTTAACTAATTCCAAAGTTCATAGAACTTGAACCACTTGAATATAATCAAATCACAAACAAATAAAATATAAACTATATCATAATTTGGTTGAAATTTAAAGTTATTTTTTTGTTTAACAAATTCAATAATTTGTATCTTATAATTATAAATAACAATAATACAGACAGTTACCTCTCTATGTTGTTATTATTCCTTCAAGCACTAAAAAGAAAATCGTAACTGATATTTTATATAACAAGTTCATATATAACATGGGTACTGTGTAAATGTGTATTATAATGTTTTTGTTTTCTGGGAAAAAACATATGTATAGTTATATATACAATATATACATATTAATATATTCTTACTTTAACAAATTAAGTAAAATTTTAGAACTCAATGTAATCGTAATACAAACTTATTTATAGCATTCATTTCTTATTTCTATACATCAAAATAGTAAACAACCTTTGTATAAAATTAGCAAAAAAAACAATTTTAATCAAAATTCAAAGTTTATATTAATATTATTTTTTTTTTTATAATAACTATATAATAACTATATCCAAAACTATATTTATTATTTAATTAAATATTCGTATACAAACCTCCTATCATTCAATAATTCTTAATTATTTATCATAAATACTTATAAAATTTAAAAGAATTAAAAATCTATTTTGTATAATTTACGCTATCTACTTTGAATATATATTTTATATTTATAAGTTCATTCAAAACCAAAATACGAAGAAATCACACAGGAGAACACTGAAATCTGTTTTCGGAAAAAAAATAAGGCTATATTTGACAAGCATTTATTATTAGTTTTGTTTTGTATAAAATGATTATGAAATTATATCGTTCGTTTAAGTCAAAAAGGAAAAAGATATTTATTTTAAAAAATTATGACTTGAAGATTGAATGCTCTTTTTTAAATGATTGAATGCTCTTTATATCACGTAAGACCCCAGTTTAATCCTCAATCGGGGGTTAAGGTCGACATCATAGCGTGTACTACTCGATTTCATAGAAATCCGATTTCCTTTTTTTCAAGTTCGTCTAGTGAACATTTATCGATTCACGTATTAATTTTTATCAAAATCTATTAAATTCGTGAAAATAATTTATAGTTAAGTAGGTATACTTATAAATTTTATATGAAAATAATTTTCTGTTGAAAACTTCTAACTTCAGAGTCTTGGAGAATCTCACTTGGATGAAAATGAACAAGATTATGATATTTAGTATGGGACTAAGTATTTGAGGAAATTATTTAAAAAATAGTTTATTAATATTACGTAGTTACTACATAAAATATAAACAATTTATTGTGTTACCCAGTGTAGCAGATATAAAAATAATTACTTGCCGATTAAAATTAAAAGCTTATTTTACACCAACAACGTTTATAAGTAGTCTTGTTTCACAAAGGTGATAAATATTTTGTAATTACTTAAGATCAATCAATTACTACTAACTACTTATGTAAAACTTCTTCCTTATTAAAATACTTGGCTAGAAGATAAGTATAGATTATGAGAAAAATAATTAATGGAGTTAGATAAAGATACTGTTTTAAATTTCTTATTTTTGTTCTGGTTTTTGGGCGAAATATTGGACAGTGAAAAAAAAGTCAAGTGTGATAAGTAAAAAATAAAAATTCTAGAACTAACATATTTGATAAAACTGAATTTTACATAAGTACTTATATAAAATATATTAGGTATGTATGAACATATTATGTATGTTTAATTTCATACCAAAATATTCTATTTCTAACTTGCCGGTTTCATTATTTATTGAATATTTATTAAATAGTTTGTTAGACTTATTTGGCGTCTTTAACTTCGTAGGAGTTTAGGCGCCAAGAAATAATTTTTGTGTATATGTAAAATAAGTAAATAAAAACATATATAAATAGAAGTAGGAACTTTACTTTATTTTAATATTTTACGTAATTAAAATTAAAAATAACCTTGTAATATAAATGCTATTTTTATTTTTTTTACTTTCGTTAGTTTTTTTTTTTTTGTTTTAGTTTCTTGCTTTACAAATCGTTAGTCGCCCTTAATCGGTCTTAAACTTACATACTTATATGTTATGTATAGTATATATACATGTAAAGCAAAATTGATTCCATTAAAAAACTTTACATGATATTTTGACGAAAAAAGAAAACGAAATAAAAATAAAATTCACATGAAAGGTTTCCTTTTTTGCATGCATGAAAATGTCAAGGACTCTGAAAATCCTTTTCTGACAATAGTATTTCTATTAGTTTTACTTATTTTAGCTGTATTTGAAAAAGTACAGTAGTGATTAAATAAGTGGTAAAGTTTAAAAATTAAAATTTTTCTTAAAATGTCAGCTGATTAATAACAGATCTGTATCTAAACAAACATAAAATATGTTATTATTGAGTCATTCCATTTAATGAAGTGTTAAGCGATTGAGTAATCGATCAGTTCTAAAAATAGTTTCATGAAATCAAATACTTAACTGATCGACTCTCCAGTACTTTTATATTTGATGGGCTTGTCCTATTTTGACCATTTGAATTTTTGTGTACCCTTTATGAGTAGTTCAGAAAAACACTCATTACCAAAACTTATTTTGTTTGCTCTATGTATCAGATGAACAGGTGACTACTTCGGTCGGGATTAGTTTTTGTCGACAGAACCTTTTTCTATAGACTTAATCCAATTCACTATCTTCAATTATATGCTTGTCTGAAATTATTTCAAGAAAATGGTACGTTTTACACTTTATTATTACTTTCAACATGTTTCAAATTATTATTACATTGAATATTTTTCAAATAAAAATTTTCCGTAATTAATGTAAATGTATGCAGTTCAATTTAACAGGAACTACATTTAAAAAAATCTTAAATCAGTTTTAATCCTTTCAATTTATTTTGTAAAAAGTTAAGAGTTTTTTACAAGAAAATTTTGTGTGAAACAAAGCATTTCTATAAACGCTATACTTATTTAAATTTTATTTGATGGAACATTCGTGCCATTAATAACTTATTACTTATAAATTGATATCAGTATAGTGGTACAACGGGCCAACAAGCCTAAGTCATAGGGAATACAGGAATTCCCGACCCGCTACAACCTATAAATTGACATAGATTTTTACCAAAAAAATACGATTAAATTTGTCTTCAACAACAATACAGACTTTTATGTATATTGTTTCAGCCTTCACATAAATTCTTGAAGTAAAAATACATATAGGGTGCATTTGTAGAAATATTTACCACTGCTTATTTACGGTATTTTCATAAGAATATTTTTTAATTTTTTTCTTCATAAATATTTTAATATTTAAGTAAGTAAATAAATGTATAAATATTTACAGTCTATAATAAATTCAAAATAATAAAATTCAAGGATAAAATTTCTTTATCAATAATCTTCAACCTGAAACTTCTATAATACTTAGATACACACTTTACCTACCTACGTATTTGTACATAGATTATAATTAAGCACAGAATAATGTACAATATTATAAGTAAATATGTACTAAGTACTGAGTTTCAATATATTATTCAAAATAAATAATGGAAATTATTTATATATTTTTTGTAAATTATTTTGGCAACAAAATTAAAATATTATCATATTATTTTAATAATATAGTGGGTGACTGCCTGAAGGTTAGATTATTTTGTTCGATATGTAAATATATTTGGAATTGCAATAAATTTATAAATTTTTTTTAAAAGCAAAAATATATACATATGTAGTTTTTATTTCCACATGCAATGTTAGAAGCAACTTACGTAAGCAACGAAGGAAGAGGTTTCCCAAAACCAAAGCACGGATATTATAGAAATTATATTATAAGTATTTAATTTTAATTATCGGGTACATATTGAGTTATCTTGTATACAAATTATGCATACATATGGAAATTATAAACGTTTCGTCAGTAAATAACATGGTTCAGAATAGGAACTTTAAAAACTTATTATATTATAATATACTTAAGTAAGCATTTTTTAAATTCGTCGAACACACTTTTCTATAATGTATGTGAACATAAGCAACTATCCGCATTTTTTATTTATACTTACATGGAACAAAATAGATTTATATATTTAAAAAACGTAAAAAAATGTATATATTTATCTTTCCTAATAGTAAACATCCTCATCTTTAAAACATTATTTGTGTTATTAATTAAAAATGTAATTATATGTACATTTATATAGTATGTACATCATAGCACGTACGTATCAAATCGTACTCATGTACAATTATATAATGAAATTGAAATTCTTATTTATTTTGAAGAAAAAGTAAAATATCAAATCATGATTCCAACAATTTAGAATTTTCATACAATTGACTTTTCGAGTGCAATCTTCTTTTATAGGTATGAAATATTGAATAAAACAAACGCTATTCAGCTATTCTACGTACTCGTATAAGTATTACCTGTCTATTTATTTGAACTATTTGTTATTGCTGCATACTTATTTATGTTCTTTTTATTACATTTTTCTTTTAACTTTGAGTTCTGTATATATTTACTTTTGTATATAAAAATTCATTAGGTATTTTATTATATGAACGAAAATTTATAGTTAGCTCTCGAGTTAGCTTAAATAAATTATATGTATAAAGTAAATTTCTGAATTATCTAAGATATTTCTATATAAAAAAAATTTGTCTTGGTTTTGCTTTGGTTGTAGGGTTTATTACAATCTCGACTGAAATGACTTATTGATATCTTAGAGAGAATATAACAGTTTCTAGGGTGAGTGAGCCAGAGCTGGTGCCGGGGAATTTTGAATTTCTTTAATTTTCTAAACAATATTTAATTAATATCATTTAAAAATTTTTTGAATTTTTTTGATAAATTGCAGTTTCTGCACAAATATAGTTTTGTGATTTTCCGGTGGTGGTGTTTTTCGTACAATTTTTGTCGCATTTTTCACGGCCGTTTATTTTCTGCAAAAATAGAAAACAGAAAAATATTTTACAATTTCACATCGAGGGCTCTTTAATACAATAATTTTAAGGAAGAAATTTCAACAAGAAATACTCGAAAAATACCTACTCTTTTGGTCGATTTTAAAATTTCAGTTTTAAAATGTACGTAACAATCTGATTGTATGATACACCGCTACACAGTGCATTATAGTGCATCAGGCGATTATATGTTGTATCCATTTACTTGATTAATTAAGTTAATAATATAAAAAATTTACTTATATTTATAATGTCCCAGTTAATAACTTATTATTATTATTTTTTCTTTACAGATGTGATTTGCCGATCTTTTTAAATTTTGAAATTTAATTGTAAGTTTTGAATTCATTTTACTTTACTGAAAAACATATGCATAAGTTGTTAAAGTTTAGTTGTCATTTACCCCAGTTTTATCCATCTTTTGATATTTCAACATTTTATTCAAATAATAAATAATAAAAAAATGTTATTAATAAAAAAAAAATTTTAATATCTTCAACATAATGTTGATATATAGTTAACATTTTGTTAAACAAGATAAATTTTTCAATATTATGTACATTATATCTAAAATTAATTTATTTGTCAAAGTTATTTTTATACGAATTTGATATTTACATAAATTCCATCGAAGAGTGTTGTTCTCGTTAATGTCATATTCTTTTTTTCTAATTTGGCAGGTTATTCATGCTACATTTGTGTTCTTTTTTTTTTGGTTAATATTGTTTTCTTTGTTGTTCAAATCTTCTCACTTCTGAAAATAGAAATATCAATATTTAAAATTAAAATTTGTTCAGAAAAAATAAAACATATATCATTAATTTGTATTATGTATCTAATATTTATACAATACATTATTGTTTATTGTATATTATATATAGACGAATATTCATGCTTGTTATTCACGATTTTTATGTTAGCTCCACAGGCTTAAGCTTGGTTCGCATACATTTCCAAAATTAAATTGAAGAAAAATTTTCATAATTACAGATTCACGAAATTATGCAAATTATGAATTTTTTGAACCAATTTCGACTTTAAACTTTCCGGAATTTAGAAGAAATAATTAAATTTTTGTTCAGAAGATAAACAAAATTAAAGCAACTTTAATATTATATGAAATTGTATTCTTCACGATGTTCTAATGTATATTATGTATGTTGTATATTATTTTTGTATTGTTTATATTAATGTAACAAAAAAGGACAATTCTCGTTTTTTATACATATGCATAACTTGTATCATTCCACGCAGTTCAATATGCACCCAACTGTTTAGTCGAATGACGTCAACAGGACTGTTATTTAGTATTGAAACTTCTTTATTAAACGTTTAGTACACATTTCCCTTGTTTCTAATAATAAAATTTGAAAAAAAAAAATTAGTTTTTAAGACCTAATCTTATTGGAATAAACTATATATATGTTCTAACAATTCTTCCCTTACAATTTTTTCTTGATATTTTTCCACTTCAGGTTATTTCAATAAAAATATAATTATATGAATAGAAAATTGTAACAATTGTTAGATTAAGGTATAACCAATTTTTTGAAAAATTAATTTAAAAAATTTTAATTGAATTTTTTTTTTTAAATGGTCTTGTTTGATTTTATACAACATTCTGTTTTTTTGATTGATGTCTAATGTTCTTTTTTGTTGACAAAATGTTCAGGTTTGGTAAATAGAAATTAAAAAATCAGTAATTGTGTACATACTTAGATGTTTTACAACTATATTTTACACATGAATGTTTCCATTTTCAGAAAGTTGAAATTAATAAATTCAAATTCTTAATTAGTTTGTAAATTTTTTATGTATTTTTTTTTTAATAAAATTTAATTTGATAAAAGTAAAATAAGTATGTATAATATAAATAAAACTATGTTTTTATTAAGGCTGACTATCTAATATCAAATTAAAATTTCAAATTATTCTCAGTTAACTAATTTTCAATATCAGAAGTCTTTATGTTTAATTTTTATTAAGAAATATGTAGAATTATTCAATTTAAAATTAAAGTTTCAAGAATTTTTTATTTTGTTAAATAATTTCACGCGTTATCCTTCTCGTGTAAAAGAAACTCATATGATCCCTGTACTTTATATTCAATCTTCTTGTGATGTAATCTTTTAAGTTAAAAAGTTTAAAATTATTAATTATTATTATATAGCTTTTAAGTATAGTTAATTATTTATTAATTAATTTAAAAATGGAAAAATATTAATAGAAAACAAAGAAAATTTACATAAAAAGTAAAATAAACTTTTTCATTTCCAACTCGATTTCTCATTAGACAAGTTTTTCAATATTAACAAAAACAATTGTGTCCAAAAAGATAAATAAATAAGTAAGTATCTAAGGGTAAAATATAGAACGCTAGAAATATTTCATGCTTAAAATAATGATAACATTGTTAGTTTGTGCTGAGTAACTTTAAAATGCGCAATATTTTTATTTATTTAAAATTCGAACTCTTTTAAAAATTAAAAATTGTTGAAACTGTAAAAGGTGGAAAAACTATAAGATCTCTTAATGTGATTTTTCACAAGTATTCACATTTCGCCTCTGTATAGGTAGATAATTGGTTTCTCTGAATCTAAATAAAAAGGTGAATTTGTTTTTACTAAGCAAAGATGTTAATATTGTTAATGTTAGTATATAAATGAAATTGAGTTAATTAGTTTTATTCAAATTTATGGTTATTCCATTTCATAAGCATACATTAGTTGATCAAATATATTTATTTACTCTGCGTTAATATAAGTTAACTATAGTGAATGAAAATTACTAATGTTTTAAAAAAAATAATACCAACATATAAAAAACTTTAAATAGAAAATTTTATTATCGATTTTTCCGTAAAATGAAATATTTCGTGGTTTTCGTATAGATACTAAACATATTGGCGCCAATTTTTAAATCTACATTTTTAAAGCAATTAATGTTTTTTTATGCGCTATTCTGAAAAAAAAAAACTTCATTTATTGTGTACGTATTTTCTTAAAAATAAACATTCAATTGTCGAAAATAATTAAAAAAAATAATAATTAATTCCAAGTAAGCTAAACAATAATTATTTCACCAATTGATTTATTATTTAGTTCGCACTTTATATTTATTTTCAGCAACAACTAATAAAAAATAAAAAATTTCATTACTTACGTCTGTGTTTTTTTCTATCAGAGCAGACATCTTTTTAACCTTTCGATCACCTTTGAATGCCACACCAAATCATTATGAATTTATTTAAAAAATAATTATAAAACCTTGTCAACAAAATATATTGTATAGATAAATTTCCTCAATAATTTTTTCGTTCTTGTATTTTGTAAAGAAATCTTTCGTCTAAAATGAGAAAACTGTTTTACAAAGAAGAAATAAATTGTTGCAATATTTTTGGTCAAATTTTTTCATATTAAATAGCAAAAAATTGAGACGACCATTCTATACTGCCTAAAATAATGACACAGTATAGTATTTAATGTTATTGATTCACAACAAGAAAATAAGCATCATTACATAAATTTTTATTCACAGTACTTTTAAAAAGCCCAATCATTTAAGTACTAATTTATTTATTTTTAAATTGAAACGAATTTGAACGATTATTTATTCTGAAGACTTAAGGTAAACTAAAGTTTTTTTTTTTACTTTCAAGACTTTATTTTACATTAAAAAGAAAAACACACAATTTTGTGACTTTAATTGTGCATAGTGAAAAATTTAATATTTTTTTTTCCTTGAAGAATTATGATTTTTCTTTTGCTAATTATAATTGCTCAGAAAATATTTTCAGAACTAAGAGTTCTAAATTAAAATTGTTCGCTATATGTATATATTTTTTTTTTTTGTAAATTATCAAATTTATTAACATTATTTATCAATAAATCATTATTCTTTTGTCATTCAAATGATGGTATTCTGCTTATTACATTTATAATGCCAGAGATGATAAAGTATGAGATGTCGCACAACACACTAAAAATACTTTTAAATTTAATATGAAACTGGCACATCCAGTTCAGTTTGTATATACTATTCGGTGCACAGGTTACTGGTTTTTTAAAGAAGTTTTTTTGGTGCACGTTCATAGAAAATCAAAAATTTTGGTATCCAACGCGCTTACTTTATAATCTATAATAATACTTAATTCATTTATTATAAATTTTTAATAAAAGGAAATTATTTTGTACAATTTCATTCTTGAGTATGAACAAAAATTTAAATCTAATCGACTTATACTGTCAGTAAGTATTAGCTATTTGAAAACATCTTAAAATTTACTTAAAAATATAGTATGTACGTATATACAAATTTAATGCTAAAAATAATTCAAATAAAGACATTATAAAAAAAAAGCATATGTATAGTATACCTAATACTTAATTTGTGGTACCTATGATGTTGTATTTTTTTTTATAAATAAATATCTTGTACATAAAGAAGTAAGTACATTAAGTATACATAAAAAGCGAATATGCGTCTCTATTAAAAGAATAATAAAAAGGATTTTTTATAATGCACAATGTCTACAAAAAATTTTAGTAGCCATTTTAAGACAAAATGTCATTTTAATTAAATAATTACTTAAACATAAAAATATTAAAAAAAAATTTAACATAATTATTGTACACCTCAAAAAATCAAAAAACAATATAATTTTAAGAACATGTACACATACAATATTATTGTAATAAATACTTAATTGTTTTAAATTTGATTAATAAAGAATCAATAAAAACAGGCCAAAAATTATCTTATAATATAACACTACACATATACAATATTATATCGCAAGGGTGGCCAAACCTTCAACCACTACGGGCGACCTGGATTTTATTTTTTTTGACGGTGATCTGAGTCTTAGTTCACTAAAAGTACAATTTTAAAACCAAAAATAAGTTTTAATTGAAAATGAAAACAGATTTTTCCAATATCAATTCAATTATCAACTTATTCTATAATAACATTCGTTAACAAACACAAACATTTTTTTTTTATTAAAGCAAAAAATAAGCTCTATAATTCGTAAATAATGACGTTGCATATTTTCAACATGCTTATATCATTATTTGGTGATTTAAAAAACATATCGAATTACCTAATAGCTATACTTATGTAATCTTATATTTTTGAAATATCTTGAAATTTTCAAACAATCAGAGCATATTGATAATATTCAGATGATTTTCTATGTTCAGATTTAGATGCTACATTTTCAAATTGTTTTAAATCGTTAATCATATGTCATGTTATGACTAACCAACCAGTTAATATGAGGTTTTAAAAATTTTTGATAAGAAAAATACAAACGGGCGGTTACAATTACAAATGAATATTCTGTCTACCTGTAGACCGCATTCGACGTCTTGGCCACCCATATTATATCGGATGTGAACAATGCCATTTATTTTTATTCACAATTTTCATAAAAATGAAATAAGATGAAAAATTATATTAACACAATAAATGTCCATTAAGTAAACAACATTAAATTAACTCCAATCACTGTTTAAAATCGCAATTTCTTTATTTCTATAAAATATTCTTTTTTTTTTTTTCATTTATTTCATATACATATTTTTTACGTAAATGAGAATTTGGTACCATAACGTCGAGAAATTTTTTATACATAAATAAAAATCTAACGTCATAAGTTTTTTTTGTACATAATTAGTTTTTGTTAAAATATTGTATCAAGTGACAAATCGAATTTTTTTTATTAAATAATAGTAGTAAAGTTAGTAATTAAATTACTTTAAATTATTAATTAATAATATTAACTTACAATAGTATTAGTCTATGTTTATTTGCTAAATTCGCTTGTCCATTATATGTTTAGAAATGTGAAATCTCAATCCAATGTTAGTCTGCTTTTTTATTTTTTTATTGTTAGTGCTATTAACAATGTTTGATAAAAAATCACTATTGTATAAAATTGATTCCAAAACACATTTTTTTATTTGGAAAACATACCAATCCAAAATACGTTTCCCAAAATTTCGAAATTTATGTTCAATTCGAATTCTTAAACAAAAACGGAGCTCAATATTTTTTTAAAATGCTTTCAATTGATATAAGTAATACTAATTCTCATCAAAATCCATTAACACTTTTACATACGTAAAAATTTTGCATTAAACAAAAATTTACAACTTTCTTCTCGAAAATATCAACTTCAAATAAAAGTAAGTTAAAATATAATAATATTATAAAAAATTTGTATGAAAATTACTATACCTATATAATATAATATATTTTTATTAAAACATCAATTACTTACTAACAAAACAACAAGAAAATATTATTATGTTTATAATTTATAATTTTTTTGTTTTCATTAAAAGTTTTCCAAAAAAAAAAAACAATAAAATTTTCCATTTGTTAGGAAAAATAAATTATAATTTTTGCAATTTGTAATAATTCTCACTAAGTATATTTATAAAAATAACAATAATATAAAATAAATAAATTATATACAACATTACAAAATTATAAATATAAGGACGAAGTTAATAAGATATCATCAGACTATTTTGCAAAACCCCAAATATTTGATTGAAACAATTTGAGTAAAATTTGGTGATATAATTTTTGTAGTTATTTTTCAGTATTATGGTCGCAGTACCTACATGCTACTTCCCACTATTAAAAATATTTGAAATTGTCAAATATAAACAAATTAATATGTAAGGAGCTTAATATTTATTATTGAATTTGAAAGATAAATTATAGAATATTACCTTATATAAATGAAATATGTAGCATGATTTCAACATTTCGAATCCATTTTTTAGCCCTTCAGCCTGAATTCTTGGACATAATATAGCTCCTTCAATTTTTAACGTATCGAATCATTGATTCTAAGTTATAATAAGAAGCTAAATATTTTTTCTAGGTTCTTTCAATCGACATCTATTCGTACCAATTTTCATTACCTAGTTTGAATCCTTGAACACAATCGGGAACTAACCATTTTTATATGCACCTTTAATTCACATAATCACTTTGAAAGCTTGTCAAATTTTCTAATTCAAGCCACATTCAACATTAGATATATTCATTTAATGTACACATATACATTATATAGATACACTTAGAAACTAAAAATCTAATTTTATTCGGTTTGAATAAGTTCAAGATCAAAATTAGAATCTTGTTTTTCCTTTAAAAAGAATTATTAAACATTATAAAATTCGAATAAAGTTCAGTAAACTTGTATTATCCTATAAATAAATTCATCTGAGAAATAATATTGTTCATTAATTAAGAAATAATTAAAATACATACAATAACTTATAAGTAGTACTTAAATAGATTTTGTTTAAAAAAAAAATTTTAAATTAATGTGACAAAAATATTCACTACGTACTTTTAACAATTTTTTTTAACTCGGAGGGAAAAGTACTATATAGATAATGACTGGTTATTGTTGAACAAACTGTATTTTTTTGTTCTTTTATTTTTTTTTTGTAACTTTTTTTAATATCATCCGCATAGTACGAGATTAACAAAGTTCACTTATTTCAGACGGATATTTCCAATACCATAAAGGTCGATAGACGAAAATGTATGCATGCATGTATATAGTGTATAAGTGTAACATTCATAACAATCTTTTTTTAATTTCATCAGCAAAAAAAAATTTTTTCTTCACATTAATGAAACGGAAGCAATGTTTTTTTTTTTTTCATTTTAAAATATGCAGAATTAAAAATTTACGAACGATTAAACTTTAACACTAGAAAAATCATACATTTTTCAAGTATATTTTCCTTTTTTACATACCATACCAGCTACTTATGTTCACAGTTTCGTAATAAGCATTTTTACTTAAAATGAAAAACTCTTGAACAACAATATTATAAGCCTTACACAATATAAATTCCATTTTCTCAACATTTACTTTGTTGTCTTGCTTATAATTTCGAATAGAGTACATTTTTCAAATCAAAAAAATTTACAAATCATTCAAAATATTTTATTAATATCATATTAAGCTTGAAAACATCTTGTGACAAATTTCGGCTCGGTTTCGATTACATGCTAAACTGTGTTAATATTAAGAAAATTATAAGCATATTGAAATGATTTTGTGTTAAAAACTTGAAAATAAAAAATATCTTCTAAGTTCTAATCGTTTGAAAAATACTTATTTTATTTTATTATTCTTACAGATCCATTAAATTTTAATTATTTGTAGAAACATTGAATTATATTTTATATCATATACCTATATGACACAAAATATTTAATTTTTTTTGTTTGAACTATGTTTAATTTTTACTGCCCCAATGTATGTAAGATAATTTCAATAATATGGCGTTTGAAATCACATTAATCGGAAAAAATTAAATAAAATAAATTGAAATTCGCTTTATATGAAACGATACGTTTGTAAATGTGTAATTGTACATTCATATCTTAAGAGTGCATTTATCTGATGTCAGATATCAAATCACTTCATAGAACAAATTTAATAGCTAGAAAATACTCTTTTATTACTTATAAATAATATGTATAATATAATTGAGAAAATACTATACTTAGAGGAACAGGCTGTAAGAGTGAAATATTAATATGTATTTAATATTCAATGTATATACAATGGATGTTTTTTTACTTAGATAGAACTTACGAAACGTTGGATTCTCATGATTTGATACGCTGTCATCGTTGTTCATGTTAGCACATGAAGGCAAAACAAAGAATACAGTTAATCCGAGAGTATTACAATAACAACTAATTAATAATACATTTTATATATAATATAATTTTTATTGATTTAATTTAAAACATTTAAACTGAAGAAATATTCAAATAAAAAGATAATTTTACAATAAATTTATATGTATTTTCATTTTTATAATATACTTCTTGCTGCATATACCTAATACAAATCAGCAAAACGAACACAAAAGATTTAATTAGGGCCAGCAATATGGACCAAGCGTAACTTATTATTTATAAATAATACTTTTCAGGTTCAGTTCAGTATCATATCATATTATATTAAATTATTCGATTACCTTTCTTTATGGAGCTAATTTTACACATTGCACAAAGTTCTCTTTTTATTAGGAAAAAAAATTATTCATTCATATGCTCCTTTAGGTGGAAAATGTAATAATAAACTGATAAATAGAGCGTGTCAAATGAAGCATCAAAAATAGGTTAAGTTTTCAATGTTAGATCTCTAGCCGAAGATAAATTGCATAAGGTAACATGGTAATTCCTTAATCTTGCAGGGAAAAAACTTGAAATCCCCTAGTAATTCATACAGTTCTGTGAAATCGTGGATAATTACCGTGCCTAATTTCACGCCGGTTATATATACCTTGTAGAAATTATGATACCGAATTTTTGGAAATGTGTTCAATGAATCAGAAATTATCCCATATAACCCAACTGATCATTTATCATAAAAATGTTTAAAAAAAAATTATAATTTTTTTCATGTATATATGTATCTAGTATCTTCTTATCTTGACAATAATTGATTGTGTTATTCTAAAAAAATATGATGGCCAACAATTTTTTTATATAGATATACATAACATACATGTAGGAATTTCTAAAAATATCGGTTTAGAAAACGTGCAATTCAAAGATAATACATAAACCATAAATTGCTATGAAAATCATAGGATTTAACTACATTTCAAGGTTATTCTTTTATGTTGGAAAAAAAATTGTTATTCTATTAATAAAATAGATGATTTCCAATAAAAGCTTACTGTATTCAACTCATATACATAGATACATTTATTTATATACCATACTGGCATGACATATACTTCTCGTCACTTGAATAGATTCGTCATATTTTAATTTCTTTTGTTTTTTATATTTATAAAAAACTTATATATAAAATTTATTTTTTGTTACAATTTAAATATTTGAAATGGGATGAATATGAATGATAAGGGCAGGTCTGAATACCACGTCGTGGCAGAAATTCCAGTAATGGTATTTTAAAGTCAATTCAATGTTAATGATAATTTAAGCAATTTAAATTCTGTCGCTACGAATGTGACATGTCAGTGAAAATATTTGTTGTTTGGTCAACACACAATTTCAGTTTCAAATTTTTTTTTTTACTTTCTTAGCGACAAAATAATGTCAAGTAAAAAATTAATTTTTTCGATATTTCTTTTCATTTTCAAATCTCTGATTGAGGAATCAGCATTAAAAACAATGTATCCATTAATGGAGAACTATGAAAAATAAAATTTAAGCCAAAAAAATACTTGAGACTGATTTGTATTTTGCCATTTTGATTTTATCATTCGAATTGAAAAGCCCCTCATTAAATTCAAATTAAAATATTTTTTTTAATAAAAAAAAGTTGTTAAACATTGGTAAAGGCTTGCTCTAAATCTAAATGAAAAAACATGTTAAACTTCAACAAAACTATAAAAAAAAAATTTGAAAAAAAAAAATGAAAGCATCACGAGTCTATTCAAGTGACGAGGAGTGTGTTTCATAAAAATGAAAAATATCTAAAACCACTTTTATAGATATTCGTTATAAAATATACAGACATTATTCAATTAGAATGTAGATAAGTTTATTATTGGTAGAGAAAAAAATTAGAAGAAAATTTTACACCTTTCAATGTAAACATTTTCATTTCATTAAGTATGCGATAATCTACTGCACATTATTGAATTGTTATGAAAATAGTTATCATGTGAAGTGAAAAATTATAGAAATAATTTTTTTCAAGGATATTTTTCACTGATTTCTGATTTGATTATAATATAAGAAATTTGAAATACTTATTTAACTAAAACTTCATTCAATTTTAATTAACGATAAAATTTATAAATGCATTTGCCCACTATGTCACACTAAAATTAAGTAGCACCTATAGCCCGTACAATTTTTTTTTTGATGATGCATATGAGGTGCAAACATTATTTTCTAAAATTTGATTAAATTTATTATTAGTGCTGTTGAGTGTGAGTTAGTGTAATATGAACACATAATTATGTAAGAATAATAATACAGAAAATAAGATGACGCTAAATGATTAAAAAAACGGGGGAAATACACAAATTGCACAAACTTCATTTGGTTTTTAATTATTTTTAAAATAAACAAATAATAAATATTAATTACTCACTAACCTAAATAAGATTTTTATTGACAAAAAAATTACAATTTTCTAATTACAGAATTAAAAATGAAATGGAAAGGAAAGATCAAATAAATATAAAAAGATAAAAAGGAAAATTCGTATTTTCTTTTAAGATATAACCAAATAATTTATTGCAATGGACCATGCTGTAAAAGCGACTAGAGGACGGCCTTGGAACACGTTAAGATTTGAAAATGATGAATTGGAATGTTTATATCAACGTTACACTCTGAAATTACAACGTTTCTCTGTAATTGGAGTTGTAGCATTAGTGGTTGTTTTATGTGGCGTTATGGCAGCATTGAGTCTTTTTTACAATCATAGCCCAACTTTGCATGTGAGTCATTTTAATTACATACCATAATAATATATAAACCCCGAAATAATTTTTTTCTAAAAAAAAAGAAACAAATTGAATTTCAAATCGGACCAAAGTTTATTATTCAAAATATTTAGTTAAAAATTAATTTCTACTTTTATTTTTCAGAATGTTTTTAACTCCGTAATGTGCCTGGTGTTTGCAATTATCTTAGCCTTACTACAATGTCACGTAATTAAGGATCATCATCTTCCATTTTTATGTTATGGAATATTATTTTTTACCGCTTGTATTTGTTTCATATCGATGCCAACTGTTGGTAGTTTCTTTCCAGTTGACACCAAAGAGGTGAGGAAATAAATTTTTTTTAAATTTTTTTTAACTTTATTTTATATAACAAAAAAACTAGAATAATAAAGGATTAAATTTCATTGATAAAAAATCAAAGAATTAAAATTATTATAAAACATACCTAAATACTGGTAATGTTGTTATTATGTTAATGTTAATTTATGTTGTTACATTTATGTCCATAAAGTCAAAGTATTTAAATTCGATACTATAAGTATATACAAATAATGTTACTATTTTTAATCCTAATATGAAGCAAATAACAAGTACTTCGAAATTAATGTAATTTAAATAAACTTAAATTTCCAATCAACTAAAATTGATTGTGAAAAATTGTTATTGAAAGATTCAACGCTAAAAATTAAATTAAATATTTTTTATGAATTGCAGGACGATTTTTTGTTTTGTGTAATATTATATTATTAACTTTAATTATATAATAATTAAACGTTTTTGAAAAGCGATTAAAATGTTAACATATTTTTCAGGTTATGGCTGAAGGAGTATGGCAAATTGTTTTCGTTGTTTTTTTAGCTTACGCTATGATGCCATTACAGATATGGGAAGCAGTGTGTTTTGGAATAATTTTACCATCTGTTCACATTGGCTTAACAACATATAAAATATTAACCGATACTTTCCAATATTTAGAATATAACCAGGTAATTTAAAAAAATTAAATTAACTCTATATATAGTTATATATAATTATAATTGTGTATAATGTACTTTTTTTTTCTATTGCAAAATCAAGTTCCAAATAAATTTTTTTGACGTCAAAGACATTTTGATATAATAAAATAAATTAACCAAGATAACTAAGATAGTTTTAATTTTGGGAAAAAATTTTCAATACTTTTTACTTCAATATCCAAAAAAACTCCAGAATTTGGACAATCACAAAAGTAATATACGACATCGGAATTTATTTTCATTTAAAATGTAAGAGCATGGTTTTTTTTAATGTCACACTAAATTGCATGCGTATATTCAATGTACATAATGTTTAATAAATTTAAACAAGAATTTTAAACTAAAGTATGTATTTTGGATTTTATTCTACCTTAAACTAATTTGAAAATGTTACAAAACAAATATTTTTCTTAGTTCAAGAGGAATCAATTTATTTGAATTTTATTTCTATACTTATAATTTAAAATAAATTAAAGAAATGAAACAAAATTTTTTTTTTGCATTTTATAGCAGCCACAACAATTAATGTTTTAAAAATATAAAAATATATACCTCTTTAAATAAAAAAAAATCATTTTAATCTAACAAACTAGATTTTTTTCTTGAACATAGATTAGTTTAGATACCAAGTCACATTAATTCAATGTGTTATTTATGCATAAGTATTAATTAAAATTTATTTTAAGTTGTCAAATAGTAAATACTTTCTTATTTCCTATTCTAATTAAAGTTAGTATCATTGTTTTAAGAAAATATAATAAAATGAATTTTCATTATTTGATTTTCTTCCTAAAATACATAACTGGGTGAAAATTTTTAATACGAACGACCACGCATTATGCGATACAAAACTATTGCAGATAAAATTGCAAGATTTAAATATTTTATACTGCTAATACAAAAAATATTTCAATTTATTTTATTTTTGAAATTTTTTAAAATATTTTTAAGCTAAATCCAATATTAAGAAAGAACATTTTTAAAATATCTATATCTATATATATAAAAGCGAAGTTGTCTGTTTGTCTGTTTGTCTGTTCCGAATAGGCTCTTAAACCGCTCAACCGATCGTTTTCAAACTTACACCATGTCTTTGTGTCAGTTCGGGGGTCGTTATAGGCTACTTTAAAATTTGATTGGCCTCCTAACCAGGGACCTCCCCGGGGGCGGACTTCAAAAGTTCGTCTGATTTCATTCAAATTTAGTACGTAAATAGAGGAAATGCTTAAACACAAATTTCGTAACAAAAAATTAATTGATCTCCTACCCAGGGACCTCCTACCCAGGGACCTCCTAGCCAGAGACCTCACATGGAGGCGAACTTCAAAAGTTCGTCCGATTTGATTCAAATTTAATACGTAAGAAGAATTTCGAAACAAACATTTTGTTCACCTCCTACCCAGGGACCTCCTACCCAGAGACCTCCCCTGGGGCGGACTTCAAAAATTCGTCCGATTTCATTCAAATTTGGTGTGCAAAAAGAGAACTGATTACACACAAATTTCGTAACAAAAAAATTTGTTGACCTCCTACCCAAGGACCTCCTACCCAGAGACCCCCTGGGGGCAAACTTTAAAAGTTCGTCCGATTTCATTCGAATTTGGTATGTAAAAAGAAGAACTGATTACACACAAATTTCGTAACGAAAAATTTTTTGATCTCCTACCCAGGGACCTCCTACATAGAGACTTCCCCTGGCAGCGGACTTCAAAAGTTTGTCCGATTTCATTCAAATTTGATTCATAAAAAGCGGAAATAGACAAAAACACAAATTTGGTTTGGTTTGGAAACCTGTTTAAGGGAAGGATATCATTCGATTGAAGTGTTGAATAAGTACAATTTAAATGTTGAATAAGTAATTTTAAAATTTGATTGGTCTCCTACTTAGCGACCTCCCGTGAGGGCGAACTTCAAAAGTTCGTTAAAATTTGATACGTAAAATGAGTAAAAAAAAAATTTGTTGCAAAATTTTCCTGCAACATTTTTCTGCAACATTTTTCTGCAACATTTTGCTGCAACATTTTCCTGCAACATTCTTCTGCAACATTTCAAGAAAAATGTTGCAGCAACATGTTAGCAATACTACCGTGCGAAGCCGGGTATTTCGTCTAGTATTATACATATATAAATAAATTTTAAAAGAAAAGAATTATAGAACCATGCAATATAATATAAAATCATTCGTTACATAACAACGTATTTCTCCAAAATTTAAAAAGAAATACAAGGTTAAAAAAAAATTTTTTTTTTTTCAGTTTTATCAATGGCGGAGCAAATTCGTTCTTCAGGCTCCTAAACACTAAAGCTTCTTCCGAAAAGAATTTTAATAAAAACCCCTTTCCATATTTATATTTGTTCAAAATCACAGAGTTTTTTTTTAATTTTCAGTTGGTTGCGAACATTGTTATGTTTATTGGAGTCAATGTTTCTGGTGTTGTTGTTAACATTATGATGGAACGTGCCCAACGGCGAGCATTTTTGGACACCCGTAACTGTATCGCATCACGTTTGGAAATTCAAGATGAAAATGAAAAGCTAGAGCGACTTTTACTGTCGGTACTTCCGCAACATGTTGCAATGGAAATGAAAAATGATATTTTGTCACCAGTAGCAGGTCAATTCCATCGTATTTACATACAGAAGCATGAAAATGTCAGCATATTATTTGCTGATATTGTTGGATTCACAGTGCTAGCATCTCAGTGTAGTGCTCAAGAATTGGTGCGATTATTGAACGAATTGTTTGGCAGATTTGATCAATTAGCTCATGTAATAGCTAAAAAAATTAATTAATAAAAAACTTATTTATGATAAATATAATTATTATTCTTGTAGGATAATCATTGTTTGAGAATTAAAATCTTAGGAGACTGTTATTATTGTGTGAGCGGTTTGCCAGAGCCAAGAAAAGACCATGCCAAATGTGCTGTTGAAATGGGTTTAGATATGATAGATGCAATTGCGTAAGTAATTCAAAATTATTATCAGAATAGATAATGTTTGATTTTAAATATAATTACTACCACTTTAAAATTAATTGTTTGCCTAGCATTCAACCATTTTAAAGAATTGATTAAAGAATTTTAATAATTTCATTTATAGTTCTGTCGTAGAGGCAACAGATGTAATGTTGAATATGCGGGTCGGAATTCACACTGGTCGTGTTCTTTGTGGAGTTCTTGGTTTACGGAAATGGCAATTTGATGTATGGTCGAATGATGTAACTTTAGCAAATCATATGGAATCCGGTGGTGAACCGGGCCGTGTACATGTAACTAGAGCCACGTTAGATTCATTATCGGGTGAATATGAGGTTGAAGCTGGTCATGGTGATCAAAGATCTTCGTACTTAAGAGATCATGGTGTTGACACGTATTTTATTGTTCCTCCACCTCATCGAAGAAAAGTAATTAAAAAAACATTTTTTTAATTATTTATAAACATTTATTTTTTTGTAGCCTTTAATGTTAAATACACTTGGTGTACGATCGGCACTTGGCAGTCGTCGAAAATTGTCATTTCGAAATGTTTCAAATGTTGTAATGCAACTACTACACACAATAAAATTTTCTGAGCCAGTACCATTTTCTAATATTGCAACAGGTTCATATCCATCTTCTACATCTAGTGCAGGTACTGCTGGTAATACGCAAGCTGATAAAAACCGAAAAGTAAGTGTAATAAGAATAATTAATTCTTAATTTTTAACAACTAATTAGAAAATCATCAGAAGATTTATGAAAAATGTGAATAAATTTAATACAACCAACATAAAAATAAATTATCGATTCATCCAAACATAAATGTTATATATGCATTATTAATTAATTAATAATTTCAATTTTTATATGTAGAATAATTTGAAGCCAATTTATAAGCTAAAGTTTCATTTCAATTTTTTAAATTTTAGAGGGTATAATAACACGTATTTAAAGAAAACAATCGACATCATATTTCCAAAATATTATTTATTAGTGTTATTTTTGCTCAATAATTTCATATTAAATTATAACAACTAAAATTATTTAAATTTATAACGTCTTACAATCATTTTATAAAAAAATATTTTTCATGAATTTGCTGACATTTTCTAAAATAATATAGCTTGGTACTAGAAACTGTAACTTCCCAGATAAAGTACATAATCCCAAATTTATTTTCTGTAACAAAAAATATTTGAAAATTTCAAATTGTAAAAAATATCCGGTAAATTATTTTATTTATAAAAATACATAAATATATAATATAAAATTACTTATATTAAAATAGTTAAATGCATGAAACTCATAACCCTTCATTACTTTGTTATTAATTTAATTTTTTGTACAAATTATATCTGTTATTTATTATGTATTTACGTTTATTATTTATTTATATTTACTAGAATAATTCAAATACCATAAGAGAATTTTATTTTTCTTTCTTTTCCGTTTATGTTTCTGTTAATTTTCAAGGAAGCGGTAAGTTTAAAAGAAAAAAAAATTATTTTTAAGTTTTCTTAGCAAAACAATTGATTAAATGTTAGGAATATATTTTTAGAATCATTGCTCTTAAAAATTAAGATTTAATTCCAAAAATATAAAATACTGTAAGTACAGTAGGTATTGAAATTTTAAAGTAATTTAAGGGAAATGATTTGAATTTCTCTTTATCAATTAATGAATAAAAATTTATAAATATTTTTTTTTTATAATGAATACTTAGTTTATATAGTACTAGTCGAAATACCCGGCTTCGCACGGTAGTTCCGAACTTATATTTATATCAAAACACTTTAATCCAGATTTTGTGCACTTAAAAAAACAGAATTTCGAAATTTGTTAAATATCCACTTCCCCGGTGCCTTTTGAAACATCCAGTCTCTAAATAGTCGATTCGGGTCCAACGCTATAATATTTTATCGGAATATACCTAAATTTCATTTTTTGCACTAAAAAAACCAGAATTTCAAAATTTGTTAAATAGCCACTTCCCCGGTGCCTTAACACATCCAGTCTCCTAAATAGTCGATTCGGGTCCAACGCTATAATAAATACCTAAATTGCAAAACCGCCTTCTAAGGTAGCCCCCCGTCGGTGCCTCGGATCAAAAATATAACCAATCGGGTCTTTAGGCTCTTTATTTTCAAAATTTTGAAATTTGTTGTATAGCCCCCCAATTGAGCCCTGGGACGGTCGGGGGCCTGTCAACATCCCGTTTTTTAAATAGGCTTTTCGGGTCCAACGCTACAACATTTTATCGGAATATACCTAAATTGCAAAACCGGCTTCTAAGGTAGCCCCCCGTCGGGGCTTCGGAACAAAATTTCTAGTACCATATAACCATCTCGGGTCCCAATGCTACTTAACTTTAAAATTTCAAAATTTCGAAATTTGTTATTTGGCCCCCCAATTGAGCCCTGGGACAACGGTTGGGGGCCTCTCAACATCCAGTTTTTTAAATAGGGGTTTCGGGTCGGAATATACCTAAATTTCAAAACCGGCTTCTAAGGGGCCTTGGATCAACATTTCTAGTACCCTATAACCATCTCGGGCCCCAATGATACTTAAGTTCAAAATTTCAGCCAAATCGGTCCAGAGGTTTAGGCGTGATTGAGGACAGAGGACAGAGAACAGAGAACAGAGAATTTTCATTTTTATTTATTAGATAGTTTGCATAGGGTGTTGCTAATGGCTCCAAATATATTTTTTTAATATTATGATTATATTTAAATATGTTAAAATAAATCTCAATATTTAAATTAAATAGAAATAGGTATCAAAAATATATTGGAGACGAATGCTTTTGCATTATAGCAAAAATATGTAATCTATAGAAGCTTCCTAAAAACAAGTTAGTTTTTAGATTTGATTAGGTACATAAATTTTAAAATTGAAATAACTAGGAAATTCTTGATTAATATTGAAAATACATAATATTTAAATATTATATTAATACTAAATGTTTAAGTATTTGAAGCAAATTTTTATTGCTTAAGTGCATGTATTGTGGACCTTTCAAGGCCGATATTCTAACCTAGGTATACAAGTATGTACACGCATTAAAACGGATGGGAATTAAAATTGAATCAATCAAAGTACCTATTTAAATTTTATTTTTTTATTATTTAATTTATTTCTTTATTTAGTTCTTTATTACCAGTATTACAAATAAATAATCAAGTATGTATATTTAACACATTTGTTTAGATACTAGTAATATAATAGTTTATGCAATTGTTAACAAAAATATTTATATATAATAATATTCAAGCTTAACTAAATTAAATACTATAATATGATTATTCAAAACTTTAGGTAATCCGGCTTCAAAAGATATTACATGCCCCAACTACTTATTGCGATTCCATGTCTTTAGGATCTTCAAATATTATTACTAACGCAAGTTCTTCAAATCAAAAAGTGAGATTTTATTTTATTTCTATTTTAAAAAGCAAGTGTTTTTTTTTTTTTTTAATTTTCAAGATAAATTTTTCATTAAAAAAGTAAAAGAAAAAAAAATCATTAAACACATTGTTTTTTTTTCAATAAATGAAGTGTTTTCCTTCTGGACACCAAAATTTTTGTGTATTTTCTAAGAATGATGTAGGATTAATTATTATTTTTAATTTTTAATTTTTTTCTGAGTCATTTTGTTTTAAAAGTTTAATGTGAGTGTTTTACTTTTTGTATTTTTTGAACAAAAACTTATTGCTTTATTTCCTATTCCGAACAAATTTCTATTGTTTTAACTAAATTCGCATTAGTGACTTTTGCACAGTAATTTTTATTTTTTTTTTAATTTTGTTTTGTCATACAAGTTACCTTTCTCAACGACTACGATGACATTTAGCGTTCTTCAACAGATGTAAGTTCTGAACTTTAGAAATTGATTCCTGATTAAATTATTACTGGTAAAAAAAAATTTAATTTAAAATACGAAAGAATGCTTGAAGAGAAAATTTGAAAATATTTTATGTATGTTTAATGTAAAAAGTTGTCTTAAAAAATCAATTAGTACATATATTAGTTTGTTAATATCAAGTAAAAAAGTTTGAACGTTTTGTATTGTAAAAACGTATATTTGTACATATATTAAAATTGAATATTCAAAATAATATCTGAAAAATCGAGGCATACATTTATACGCTTATACATTATGTACATGTATTTGGTTATGCTTAGACCAGCCATTTAAATCAATAAAAATTATATTTGTAAATGTAAGAATATAAAACTTTATTTTAGAAAATAATTTTTTAAAACAAATTTATATTGAATAGTAGTTTTCCTCTCCTTACTCTTTATACTCATCACTGACCACAAATAAATATTTTTCAAAATTAAATGTGTCTAAATACCTTTGCCTGAGAGAAGTTTTTGCATGTTATTAATATCAGACTTTAATAATAGTATTTTATAAAATATTAATGAGACATGGTTTAATTTTACATTTCAATTTTAACTCAATTTAATCTAATCATTATAATTTTGCCATACCTAACCCAAATAAATTGAAACTATGAATTATGTTTTTTCCCTCAATTATAATGATAACTGTAATAAAAATAATGTTAAATGACACTAGTTTTGAAATTTCAAAACAAATATGTAATATTTTAATAATTTTATTTTCTGTAAATTTGAAACAAACGTATTTTTACAAACTTACAAGATATAAACACAACAAAAACGAATATTAACTTGTACATTTAAGATTCATTAAAACATTCTTCTAGTTAGATCTATTGTTAGTTTAATTTTTGAACCAGTAGTGTAAATCAAATCACTTCATTGAGCATGATATCCTCCTCTTATAAGAAGTAGCATTGCCTTCTATTAAAACTGATATGTTAATTTTTAGTTTTGGGGTTTTTCAGTTTAATAACAATGTTTTTATTATTATTTGAGTGTTTTTTTTTTTACTATTTGCATATTAAGTTTTAATCTTTGGAAAAAAATTGTATAATAATATAAATTTATAAATATTTCCTTATATTTACAGAACAAAGTTACTGAAAAATTTAAAAGACCGTTCCGTAAACGACCCTCAAGTTTACATAATCAACCAACGAATCGAGTTAATCGATTCTTATCACAAGCCATTAATGCGCGTTCAGTTGATCGTGAAAAATCTGCTCATGTTGATAGAATAACATTAAGATTTCGTGAGAGTGATAAAGAAAGGGAATATCATAAAGATTTTGATTTAGGTTTTACAACAGCTATGGTGTGCAGTCTAGTAATGTTAATATTAGGAGTTGCTTTACAGGTTGCCGCGTTACCAAGAACACTCATTTTATTATTGTTATTTTTAACAGCCTTTATTTGGGTTAGTTCAATCCTAATGTTATTGCTAGCAGTTAGATTAAAATGGATAGCTTGGGATTTATCAGAAAGTTTCACTTTAAGACTGGCAATAACAGTATTTACAATAGTGTTACTTTATTCTGTTGGTCAAGTGAATGTGGTAT
Organism: Hybos culiciformis; assembly: GCA_964007475.1. Classification (NCBI taxonomy): domain Eukaryota; kingdom Metazoa; phylum Arthropoda; class Insecta; order Diptera; family Hybotidae; genus Hybos; species Hybos culiciformis. Next base: position 28,054,773 of record OZ023275.1, read on the forward strand.
GTCGCAAAATATGTAATTATTTAATGTTAATCTTAACTTTTAAAATTAATGTAAATATTTTAGTTTACGTGCGTTTCTGATCATCCATGCTCAAATAATATTACACTGTCAGAACTGGAAACTAATTTAATAGAGCAAAATCAAAAAAATTATGCACATCGTAAATGTTCATTACCACAATATGTTTCTTTATCAGCTGCATTTGCTTTTTTATCAGTGTCAGTTTTCTTAAGGTGAGTTTTTTTTGGCAAATTGTAAGTTATAGAACATATAAAATTTTTTTGTAAATTCTATTAGAACTAATATCAATCAGTCCTCTATAATCTATATATCATCTAGGCTGGAAATATATTTTTATACGAAGTTTTTCAAAATCAATTTTCGTCGCGTTCTTTCTGAAAACTAAGAAAAATGTAAAACTATGAAAAAAATCAAATTATTGAAAATTAATTTTGTTTTTCTCTTATTATCAAATTAGGGGGATTTTTTTTTGATTTTTTTCGATGCCGTAATTGTCTGCCTTAAAAAAATATATTGATAGGTATAATGTAAATACTTTTATCTTTAAAACCAGTTTGTATTTACTTCAAATAAAAGATTGAATTGTTTTATTTCGAGCCATTTAAAAAGCAGTTGAAACTTCGTGTCAAACAATTATACATATTACCAAATTTCTAATAGTAAATATTTAAATTGTTTTTTTTTTGGCTTATGTTGGAAGACTCTATGCAGTCTTGGTCTATGATTTTAACTTTAAAAATCATAATTACCCATCTTAATGTTAATATTCTTTAATGGGATTTTCAAATTAGATAGATATTATAAAATAATATATAAATAAAATTTTCTTTGATGTATGTCCTAAATAAAAATTTTTCATATCAATTACATTAAAATAAGATACAAACTTTCCCGTTTTGGTTTTTTTTTATTTTCCTGGCTAGAAAATAGATATTACTTGTATTTTTTTTTAATTTAATTTTTCTGTACATTTCAGATTGCCAATTATAATTAAAACAGTTTTAATTTTATTAATGGGAATAATATACACTTCGTACATTGAAATGTCACATACAAACATTTTCCAATGCTACGATCATCGAATGCAGTAAGTATCATGGCGTTCGAATTTATTCAAATTTTTTCTTCGACAGAAAATCACTCTCACAAAATACTGTAATGTATGTTGTCAGCTGCCTAAGGGCGTCAACCCCAAAAAGGGCGCTTGACATTTTATTTTTGTTTATTGGCAAAAAAAATCTAAATTAAGTATTAAAAAATAATTATATTAATAACTAAGTACAATAAGAACATGATAGTACTGTATTGATCATACTACTAATTAAAGTTGATAAAACAAAATCAGTCCAAAAAAGCCGCAATAAGACAAACTGTGTTTTCAGTCGAGGACTAAACTAAACAATAATTAAAGTTTTCGGGAATTAAAAAACATTAACATTATCGTTTTTTTTTTTTGTAATATAGATCAGCAATTCCTTTGCATTTAATTTCATTGGCGCGAATAGTTATTTTCATGATAGCAATTTTGGTGCATGGACGTCTGGTAGAATGGACTGCTCGTTTGGATTTTTTGTGGCAATTACAAGCATCCCAAGAGAAAAAAGAAATGGACGTATTACAGGAATCTAATAAAAGAATATTACATAATTTATTGCCAGCACATGTTGCAGCACACTTTTTAGATAATCAATTCCGGAGTAATATGGTGAATAATTTTATTATAATATTAGTTAAATGTTACTTTACTCAATGATGCTTAGTTGTGTGTACTTAATATGTTATTTTTCTACTCAAAAATGAATTTTAAGTTCTAATTTGTTATTTATTACTTTTATCTAATTGTACTTATTATATGTTAATTTTTTTAAATTTCTTCAAAAACTTTTTAATTCAGAAGTGGTATTGTTATTCCCATCAAATTCCCATTGGCCTATAAATATAATAGGAACATGTCAGAATTAGTATTTCGGTTTTTCTTTTTCATCAAATTATTATGTGTAAATATTAATCAAATTATGAGTTTTTTAAGATTATCTACCACAATAATATTTAATAAAATAATAGTGGGTAGCACCATGCGGTAATAATTTTTATCAACCGATTCTGGATCAAAAATAGTATAAATTTATAAACTTTCATTATTAGTATGAAACTTATGATTTTTGTTTTAATTTTTTTTTAATTATTTAAACATAAAACCTTATTATCATAATTGTAAATAAATATACAACTAATTAAATTCTGTATTCTGTCAATAGCAAAAAATCTAATAATTTTTGCTTAAGTGTGAATTTCGTTGCACTTGATCACCCCTTTAGAAGTTTAATTTTTAGAAGTCTGGTTTGCTAATTATTTTAGGGGAATTCTGCACAGGAGTTATATCATCAAAGTTATGCAAAAGTTGGTGTTATATTTGCGACAGTTCCAAATTTTCATGAGTTTTACACAGAATTAGATGGCAGTGATCAAGGATTAGAATGCTTAAGACTATTAAATGAGATAATCGCAGATTTTGATGAGGTGAGTTCAAGTTAAAAAAGAAAAAAATTTACATAATACCAAATTTGTTATATGTTAGTTCTAGAACTTAAGTGTGAAGTAAAATTTTAAATTTGATAATAATCTTATATTTTTAAATTTTAAATTATTTTTAACAAATACAGCTTCTAAAAGAAGATAGATTTCATGGTATCGACAAAATAAAAACAGTTGGTAGTACTTATATGGCAGCTGTAGGACTTATACCAGGTAATATATCATATACCTTCAACTCAAAATTGTTTCATTTAATGTAGGTATGTCAATTTATGTTTTTCTTTATTAGATTACAAACTAATACCGAATGATCAGAATTCGATCAGACGTCAAATGACAGCATTAGTTGAGTACGCTAAAGCAATGAGATATTCATTACAAGAAATAAATGATCACTCTTATAATAATTTTTTACTTAGAATTGGTATAAATGTTGGGCCAGTTGTAGCGGGAGGTTAAAATTTAATTATATTTTCATAGGTTCAATTAATAAACATATATTTTTTTGCAGTTATTGGTGCTAGAAAACCTCAGTATGATATTTGGGGAAATACAGTTAATGTAGCCAGTCGAATGGATTCTACAGGTATTCCAGGCTACACTCAAGTCACCCAAGAGGTGGTCGATAGTTTACAGGGATCTCATTTTGAATTTAGGTAAACTATTTTTAATTAATTATTTTATTTTTAACTATTATCGTTGTGGCAATGTTTTTGCAGATAAAAATAAAAAAAAAATATGATTACCCAAAATTATGATAAATTAAAAAAAAAAACAAATATCGACTAAACTAAAAATTAATATGAAAGAGAAAAAGAAAACAATATGTAAATGTAGAAAAAGGGGAGAAAAATAAATTTAGGTTCAGTTCAATTCAACGTAAAAACAAGAAATTTAAAAGGAATTAAATTCTTTACTCAACTTTTTATATAATATAAATACAAATTTCGTTAAGATTCAATATAAAATCCATTCAATTTTTTTTCTCAAATAGATGTCGTGGTACTATTAAAGTGAAAGGAAAAGGGGATATGATAACATACTTTCTATGCGAACAACAAAACAGTGCTTTAAATGGTGAAGTACGTAATGCTATATTAGGACGTCAACAGCAATTCCAGCCCCAAACCCAACATCAGCAACAGCAGCAGCAGCAGAACAATTATCAACCACAAAATCATCAACAACAATTAATGCACCCAGCCGAATATTATCAAAAGCAATCGCATATTAATGAAAAAAATTATCTCCCAAATATGAATAATGAAAATTATAATATTAGTAAGAAAGACAATTACAATTATATTGATAACTCGAATAATGGCTTTATTAAACATCAACAACATCATAAACAACAAAATAATCATAGTAATTACTATAAACCAAGTCATTATAATTCAACAAATGGTGTTTATCCAGTGCCCCCGACGCAAGTTATTCAACCTCCAATTAGTATGATGATGATGATGCCCCAACAACCGCAACATTTTAATATAACAGAAAATCCTAGTCTAATATCAAATCAATATCATCCCGAAAATTACCAATTAGAAAACTATAATAACTTATTAAGAAGGGATCATTTGAATGTTAGGAATCATTTTAACAATAATTATAGTAGCTGTAGAGAAAATGAGCCACTTCTACAGGCGGCTCCAATAGCGAAGGTAATAATATTATTCAAAAAATTGTTTATTTATTTAATAAGTTCTGAGTCAAATTTTATAATAATATATGGTATATCTTCTCAACTACAATTATACGTTTTTCTTTATTTAGGTTATGCCACGACAACAAAATCCTCCAAAGTATGAGCCACCGCGATATACATGTCCAACAGCTACTGGAAGTCAAAGTCAATTTCATCAACAAAACTTAATAGCACCTCCACTACCAAAAATTCCAACAACTCATTATAATCAACAACCAAGAAGTAATACACCGTTGTCAAGAGCTTATTTAAAACCATTACCAAAACTACCACCGGATATAGATGAACATAGAGAGATGTCTTCAACGGATGATCTCAGTTCTCGTCCTCATTCACCTAGTATGAGCTCATCTGACGAAAGTTACTCCAAAACAACTGAAAATGAAGGTGATGATGATGATGATGATATTGTAAATTCACCTCGTTTAGCTAATCATTTAAATAAAAATTTAAATCCACTACAATGGTTATATCCATGTGATATTCAAGTAGATCCAACATCACCAAAATTATCACCTGCAATAGATATTCAAGATTTAAAAGATTTTGAAGTGAGTTCGACAACAGAATCTCAAGGACAGACAGCACAAAACAAAGGAGATTCATGTAACAGTTTTGAATATCACCAGGATAAAAGAGTAAACAGCAATCAACAACAGATTGCTAAATCACCGTTTGAACGTGAAATACAAAGGTTATTAAATGAATCTTCTAAATCGAGAGATAATTTAAGTCATTATAATCGTAATAATATAGAATTAAACTATTCAAATAGCAATAATAAATTAATAAGTTCTAATAATAATAAGACTAAATACGAGTTAGAATCAATTGATCCAAAAAATCCAAATAAATTAGCAATAAGTACAAGTTTTATGATAACCAAACATCCTGTTGGCTTAGAAGCAATTAAAGAAATAACAAGAAATAAAAATCCATCAGAATCAAGTCAAATGTTAGTAAAAATTATATTGTTATTTCTTCACAGACTATGAATTTCAGTAATATTTTTAATTTACAGGCAAACATCAGACACAGAATCATGCGAAATATTACATGAAAATCGATTACAAATGCTTGATCTGGCAATGCAACAAGGTACAAAAGATCATCATCCGCATCAACATAATAATCGTTTAAGACGATGTCAATCCAGTGAATACGAAAACTCGAGAGAAAGCTTCGAAGACTTCAACAATGTTATTAGTAGCCAAGATGCTGAAGGACGAGATGACACAGAAGATAATTTAGATGATGCCGATTTTGATGAAGATGAGAAAATTCGTCAAAACCATAATGTATGTCAAAGACGAAGTTTAGTTAGTGGAACAAATAGTGATGAAAATGTTATAAATGATGAGCTTAAATTTGGTGCTGGGCATCACCAGTCAATAGATTCAAATCAGATTGAAAGTCAGTCAGAATGGTCGGATGATGATTGTCGGGAAGAAGCAACAGGTAAGAAAAAAGTTATAGTTTATTATAAAAATATAATAAGTCATATTGTATCGATAGTTCTTTTTTGACTAGTTCAATGTGATATATTTCAATTTGAATTAATCATTATTTAGGTAAATTGTACTCCACCAACTATAAATGATTTTTATTTAAGGTGGTGCTGAATCAACCGGTTATATTACAGATGAACCAGGATTAGAAAATTGTTCTCTTTTAAATGAAGCTGGATTAACTGATGCTGAAGGAGCTTTATCTGATGTTAATTCTTTGTATAATGCACCCGATGTAGATGATACATCTTTATCATCTAGAGCGAGCTCTCGCCTTTTAAGTTTAGATTCATTAAGCGGTTTATATGATTGTGAATTGGATTCGAAACATGAAATGGCGATTGTCAATGCATCACACAAAATTACAAGTAAATTTGGGCCACAAAGTTAAACTGAAAACGATATGAAATTAAAATAAATTATAGAACAAACAACGCTGGAGAACACTAACAAAAAAAAATTATTTTACTAAAATAAATAAATAGAAATTTTCCAATGCAAAACTACATATTTTTTCGCTTCAGTTAAGTAATATTTTTGATAAATACGTTAGAATCCAAATATTGTATTTATTTTTGATCGATTTATATTTTATTCCAGTTTGTTAGGTGCTCACAATTTTATTTTATGATATTTTTTTCGTAGTTTTAATTTTAAACTCCTAAATCAAAGCAACCTAAAAATAATTTATTTTTAAGCAATTTTTAACTTGTCGTTTTATGGCACAAAAAATCTCCAATATTTGTTTTCTCAAATGATCACCATATATAAACCAATTCAAAGTGTTATCGGTTTTTAAGAAAAGGAGTATTACATATATTATATATTTTTAACAAAATTGATAATCATACTCTCTGTTTTAGGTTTTGAATGGCAAGTATTAAGAAAAAAAATCATTCATTAATAAATATTATCACTCAAAAATTTACTCATACATTTTTTTATATAATTTTTATAAAACAAATATTTTCAACAATGGTGTTAATTTTTTTTTATTTATTTATTATATTTTATTAATACTTTATCTATATTAGAAGTCTAACAAAAATAAATTTCCAAAATTATAATTGTTGTTATAATTTTTTTTTAATTTTAGGTAAATATATTTAATTAAAAATTAATTTTAAACTTCGATAGAATAATAATGTTTGTTGTCTTCTGTCTTTCTTAAAAGAATTATCTATTTAATTTTAATGTTTAATAAACATTTAAAACATTTTTTATATATTTTAAATTATTGTTAGAGTTTGTATCTTAAGTATTTTAGACATAATTCTTATTCCTACTTAGATATTTAGTTACGTAAAATTAATGATTCATTAGTTATTTTAATATACACGATTATTTATTAAAGTTTTTAGTGGAAAACGAGGTGAAAAATACATTCTTCTGTATAATTATTATTATGATAAAAATTACAAGTTAAAAATAATGAAGATACCTTATAGTTTTTTTGTTGAAAACCAAAGAGGATGTATGTATCATACATTTAATGTTCAAAGCTTAAAAAAAAATAATATAAAATTTTAGTTTATGAATTTCTTTTGTTAAAGCCTTCTCGTTGGAGTTAAAATTTTAACATAGTGGGAAAAACTCCCAAGCAAATGTCGAGGAAAATTTTCAGCATAATTTTCTTTATATGACCTATTTTTTCCTGATGCAAGGTGAAATTGTTTTTTTAAATGAGAAGCGATAATTCATAAAAACAAATTATCTTTCACACATTTTTAATTTTTTTTAGCTTACAAAAATATTTTACCTGTTGGTTAAAGTGGCAGAACTACTAAGCTAGAGTCGTGCGCAATTAGCGCTTGCGCATCGTTTATATCTGTACTCCGTAATGTTTTCAAAATCAGTTATCGCTAGCTAATTTATTAGAACTTATTTCACAGTAAAGTTTAAAAACATAGGAAATTAAGCTAAATAATACCGTAAACAAACAATGTTTTTATCTTTTAAAAATTTTATATCATAAATTGAATCACAAATGGTATCAAAATGCATAAATAAATATATACAAAACATAATATATTTTTATATAAGCCTTCATTTACATTCAAAATATATAAAGCTCTATCCAAAGTAATAATCATTTTTATATACATACATATATCATATTCATATTCAACATATTTATAAAAGCTATAGCGACATAAAGTATAAAAATACTGGAAATGTAATAATTGCAAAAGTCATTTTAAAATTCAACATTCAAATTTATCAATTTTGTTTTTCCATATTTTCAAATTCATTCTTAAAGTATTTAAACAGAATTCAAAAAAGTAAAAGATCTTGGCAAATTATTTCTTCTTATTTCGTAGAACGAAATATAATTTGAATAAGTTTCGTGTTCTTTGTTAACTAGTTTCCTGTTTTTATAATTTCCGAGAAAGAAACACAATGTTACAAATGAATGTTTTTTCAGCTATAATTTTTTTTTCACATAACTAAATAATTATTATTAAGTAAAATCTAAAAACCAAACGGTAAAAAATTAACTTAAAAATGTACTTCTTAATAATTTAATATGTTACTTATTATAATTTCTTTCTTTTGTTCATGTCTCGTAATCATTTGATTATTATAATATAATAAATGTCTATTGGCATTATTCTGATATGCCCGCCAAATAAAGTTTTTAACAAGTAAAAATATTTCATATCAGATAGACATACATTTAATGTTTTTTAAGATCACAAAAAATCTTATATTATTTCATTATGAAACAAATCTACAAAAATTAAGTATAAAACTATTATTTTATTTATAACTTAAAAAAATAATGTAAGAAAAGAATATACATACATGTATTTAATATTATTTAAAAAAATATATTTGTAGATAAAAATTAAGCCAATTAAAAATTGTGAAAGAAAAAAGTTAATAAAAAAACTTATTCAATTAATTATTTATTTTGATTTTAGTTTTTATTTCAGTTTATATTATTTAGAGTCCATTCCATTAAATACTAAGAATTTATAATTTTCCTAAAAAAAAATCTGATACTCATTTACAAATTTAATTCACAACAAATTTGAACTCACACATAGGTTGGCGCTACATTATTATTATAAAAGGGTTTGGAGCTCTATCTCGAATGAAGAAATCTCGGAAAAAAAACTTCGAATAAAAAAATATCGAAAAAAAAAAATGGAATTTGCTATATAATAATTAAAAAGCTTATATAAAGTATCTAGCTATTAAAATTAAACTAACAGACGGATTTTAATCATTTATTCTATCTTTTTCACAATTTGTCAACTCTGGCAATTAATCAAAGGTGCAAATCATATTCAGACAAAGTTATTTTATTTTGCCCGTTTTTTTTGTAAGCCCGTTTTCCCTCAAAAATCAAAAAACAGACTATATGTTTTCATTAAATCCGTCTATCCGGCCGATCATCACTAAAAGGCTTATAACAACTAATATAAGTATTTAATCGATTTTAATTCTTTAAATGCTTGTTCAATTTTACTAGAAGATGGGGTTCCAAGTTTTCTACTCAAATAAATGTTGTGGATTAGGTGGATAAGTTTAAATGAAAAATTTTCTTCACTTTTCGCTATATTATAAAAATACCTACATAGTACGTAGACTCATTTTTGAAAACTGAAATACCTATCCTTAAATTACGTAATGAAGAAAAAAATAAAAATAAAACCAAAAAATTGTGCCGTTATATTATTACTCTTCTTAACTGTCATCATTATTTTTTTTTGGGTATTTGGCAATGCAATTCTAATATAAAATTTTTTTTTTTTTTGTATTCTGGTACTATTATTATTTTTAAATGTACGGCAAGCCTGATGAACATAAAAAAATAAAATTTTTATTTTGCAATGGGCAATGTTTATTTAAAAAAAAATATAATAATAAAAAAAATTTAAATTGATAAAAATAATGAAAATTGAAATAAAAATTATAAAAATGATAGCAGTTTATTTAATTTTGAGTAGTTTTGCAATTCAAAGTATTAATTCAAAAACATCAATTTTATGGAGAGTTTCAGAAAATAAAATTATTGCCGAAAATGTAAGTAAAAAAAAAAAAAAAAAAAAAAGATTTAATCAGAGTCAAAGAATAATCATATTATAGATATATAGGTATATAGAGGAAGACGACGATGAAGAATATGTAATTTTTATTTATTTATTTTTATTTAATTTTAATTTTTTTTTTTCTTTCAGGATATTTCACATTCACTCAAAAGTCCTGCTTCAAATTTGAATAAAAATGATGAAATTTTTAACATTATAACTTCTACACACGGATCAACAACATGGATAAAAAATTGTGAGAGGTAAGGGCTACTTAAAGGAAGCTTAAAGGAATTGTACCTAAGTACCTACTTAGAATTTTTTTTTTTTTTTATAATTATAATTTCATCCGGCTGCTCAGTTTCATTGATTTTTTCATTAGCAAATTGAAATTTGAATTAAAATAATAATTAATAAAGTTCATGTTTAAAATTGATTCGATTTAGAAACTCATTTGCCCCTTGTTAAGATAGGATATCTACTCGATTCGCGAACTAAAGTGTTGAGCGCATAAATTGAATGTAATTCAAAGATTTTTTTGCTTTCAAAATTAGTCTTTTTTTTATTTTTTATTAATTAGAACAAAATATTTATAACCTTTCAGTAACACCATCAGTAGCACTGTCAGACCATCATCATCAGTAACACAAAATTCCAGAGATGAGTCTACTAAAGTCAAATTAAAAAACTCCACAGAAAATACAATAATTGAATCTGATAAAACAACTAGTTTATTCAAAAATAATAATCAACAGGCTGATATTTTAGATTGTGGTAAACCAGTAAACTTTACATATTATGATTATTTGATTGGAGTTAGTAATAGATTTAATCATCCGTTGGCACCAGAACCAGATGTTCAATATTTATTTTTAAAATCTAGAGATGATCGAAAAGCATTTGATTTAAATGCATTAGAGAAGCGTTTACATCGTGCCCGAAAAGAAAAGCCACGATCTGTTTCAATTTTTAATCAAATTGGTAATTATTGGCGCATTAAAGGAGATGCAAGACAATCAATAGGTTATAACTAAAGAATTTAATTTTGTTAAAATTTTCTTTTATTTTATTTTATTTTTTTAAATTTTAGAATGCTTTAGACGAGCACTCGCTATTGCTCCAACTAACGCCGATGTTCTGCTTAATTTAGCAGGAGTTTTATTTCATTTGCAGTACTTAGACGATGCTATACATTTGACAAGAAGAAGTTTAGAAGTTCATCCGCCAAGTTCTAGTGCTTGGAGGCAATATTTAACGCTGGGTGAAATTTTTAAAGCATATGGACATTTTCAAGAATCTCTTTCCCATTTGAGGCATGCTTTAGAAGTTTACCCACATAATGATAAAAATGCAGAGCATCACATTTTAAAAATATTAAAAGAAGTAGAATCATCACCGGCGTCTCCTTTACATGCTTATACATTGATAATCATTTTCGCATTGGTAAGTTTTTTTTTTGTTTTAAAGATATTAAATTATTTTGCCTTATAATATTTCTGATGATTTTCTGTTTTAAAAACTAAGATACATTTTATTTCTGGAATCGACTTATTTTGAATAGTTTTTTCAGATCATTAAAATAATTTATATATGTAACCGTAATTTTATTTAAACCTTTTTTTATTATTTCAATTTAAACCTCGATTCAAACTTTGTATGTTCCATCAATTAAATCTTTAAGATTAAGTCAAAAAAACGTTTGAATAAACGAAAAAATTATAATATGACGTCTTATTATTAATTTGAAGTCTTATTATTAATTTAAATATGCCATTAATATGTCATTAATAGATTAATAGTAAATGGGTAAATGATTTTTAAATAATTTCAGGTGATTGCTGTGTTCATCGTAATGCTTAATACATCCACTGAAAATTCTAATAATGGTAATATTTCACAAAATGAATTTGAACCAAAGATTCAAAGACATTTTAATCGCGCGATGGCTATGAAATCTTTGAAAGGTTTTTCATCAACACGCAATAATTTTAAACATCGCAAATATTAAAAATTTTATTATTGTTTAGAATTTTTTTATGGCTAGAAAGAAAAATTCTTGGAAAAAAAAATATTGATATAATATTTAATTTGTTTTTATTGAAAACACATAACTTTTAAATCAAATATATATACATATATATATATAAAAAAAAAACAAGAAAACAAATTGAAAATATAGTTTCTAATTATTCTATGTAATGTAATAATTTGGATTATATTTGGTATCCGGAAAAGATCTTTTCTGCCTGCTGTCATTTATTCAAACTGGCGAGTAGAAGAAAAATTTAAATTAATATTTACAATATACTTTGGTATGATGAAAACTGTATACATATTACTTTTTAATAATGCGACCAAAAATAAGATACCTAGTTTTGACATTATAATTGGATAGGCATTTTTTTTTTGGATATAAGACATTATCTATCAATATTTTTATAAAAACTAATATTTTTTTAGGTCGAAAATGGAAGGAAAACAAATAGTTCGTTAATTAATCTTAATGAAAATCTGTTGATTACTTTCAGTGATATTTTTCAGTTCAAAATTTTACAAAAGTAATTTTAAGCTTATGAAAACTCAATCCGCTTATTAGAACGATTAATTTAAATCAATTATTGTCTTAATATCTATCTTTGGACTATTTCTTCCAAAAATAAAAATCAGATCTTAATTTCGTATATTATTATTTTTAATTTTTTTTTAATTATTTTTATATTTGTAATGAAAGTTTTATTTCCAAGAATTTATTTGTGTAAGTCTAATGCCTAATGTTATTTTTGACCAATTTTATTATTCGGACGATTTGCACTTATTATTTCTTTTTAAATTGGTTGATAAATGTTTTAATGCACTTCAATATGCGCTGGCAGAAGCAAAAAAAATTATTTGAATAAAAATGTCTACGAGAAAAATTACGATGTTAGTCAACTATAATACTAAATCTTAAATCTTTTTTTACTTCAGTTTT
>OZ023275.1:28067755-28450372 GCA_964007475.1 Hybos culiciformis
ATCAGACGTCAAATGACAGCATTAGTTGAGTACGCTAAAGCAATGAGATATTCATTACAAGAAATAAATGATCACTCTTATAATAATTTTTTACTTAGAATTGGTATAAATGTTGGGCCAGTTGTAGCGGGAGGTTAAAATTTAATTATATTTTCATAGGTTCAATTAATAAACATATATTTTTTTGCAGTTATTGGTGCTAGAAAACCTCAGTATGATATTTGGGGAAATACAGTTAATGTAGCCAGTCGAATGGATTCTACAGGTATTCCAGGCTACACTCAAGTCACCCAAGAGGTGGTCGATAGTTTACAGGGATCTCATTTTGAATTTAGGTAAACTATTTTTAATTAATTATTTTATTTTTAACTATTATCGTTGTGGCAATGTTTTTGCAGATAAAAATAAAAAAAAAATATGATTACCCAAAATTATGATAAATTAAAAAAAAAAACAAATATCGACTAAACTAAAAATTAATATGAAAGAGAAAAAGAAAACAATATGTAAATGTAGAAAAAGGGGAGAAAAATAAATTTAGGTTCAGTTCAATTCAACGTAAAAACAAGAAATTTAAAAGGAATTAAATTCTTTACTCAACTTTTTATATAATATAAATACAAATTTCGTTAAGATTCAATATAAAATCCATTCAATTTTTTTTCTCAAATAGATGTCGTGGTACTATTAAAGTGAAAGGAAAAGGGGATATGATAACATACTTTCTATGCGAACAACAAAACAGTGCTTTAAATGGTGAAGTACGTAATGCTATATTAGGACGTCAACAGCAATTCCAGCCCCAAACCCAACATCAGCAACAGCAGCAGCAGCAGAACAATTATCAACCACAAAATCATCAACAACAATTAATGCACCCAGCCGAATATTATCAAAAGCAATCGCATATTAATGAAAAAAATTATCTCCCAAATATGAATAATGAAAATTATAATATTAGTAAGAAAGACAATTACAATTATATTGATAACTCGAATAATGGCTTTATTAAACATCAACAACATCATAAACAACAAAATAATCATAGTAATTACTATAAACCAAGTCATTATAATTCAACAAATGGTGTTTATCCAGTGCCCCCGACGCAAGTTATTCAACCTCCAATTAGTATGATGATGATGATGCCCCAACAACCGCAACATTTTAATATAACAGAAAATCCTAGTCTAATATCAAATCAATATCATCCCGAAAATTACCAATTAGAAAACTATAATAACTTATTAAGAAGGGATCATTTGAATGTTAGGAATCATTTTAACAATAATTATAGTAGCTGTAGAGAAAATGAGCCACTTCTACAGGCGGCTCCAATAGCGAAGGTAATAATATTATTCAAAAAATTGTTTATTTATTTAATAAGTTCTGAGTCAAATTTTATAATAATATATGGTATATCTTCTCAACTACAATTATACGTTTTTCTTTATTTAGGTTATGCCACGACAACAAAATCCTCCAAAGTATGAGCCACCGCGATATACATGTCCAACAGCTACTGGAAGTCAAAGTCAATTTCATCAACAAAACTTAATAGCACCTCCACTACCAAAAATTCCAACAACTCATTATAATCAACAACCAAGAAGTAATACACCGTTGTCAAGAGCTTATTTAAAACCATTACCAAAACTACCACCGGATATAGATGAACATAGAGAGATGTCTTCAACGGATGATCTCAGTTCTCGTCCTCATTCACCTAGTATGAGCTCATCTGACGAAAGTTACTCCAAAACAACTGAAAATGAAGGTGATGATGATGATGATGATATTGTAAATTCACCTCGTTTAGCTAATCATTTAAATAAAAATTTAAATCCACTACAATGGTTATATCCATGTGATATTCAAGTAGATCCAACATCACCAAAATTATCACCTGCAATAGATATTCAAGATTTAAAAGATTTTGAAGTGAGTTCGACAACAGAATCTCAAGGACAGACAGCACAAAACAAAGGAGATTCATGTAACAGTTTTGAATATCACCAGGATAAAAGAGTAAACAGCAATCAACAACAGATTGCTAAATCACCGTTTGAACGTGAAATACAAAGGTTATTAAATGAATCTTCTAAATCGAGAGATAATTTAAGTCATTATAATCGTAATAATATAGAATTAAACTATTCAAATAGCAATAATAAATTAATAAGTTCTAATAATAATAAGACTAAATACGAGTTAGAATCAATTGATCCAAAAAATCCAAATAAATTAGCAATAAGTACAAGTTTTATGATAACCAAACATCCTGTTGGCTTAGAAGCAATTAAAGAAATAACAAGAAATAAAAATCCATCAGAATCAAGTCAAATGTTAGTAAAAATTATATTGTTATTTCTTCACAGACTATGAATTTCAGTAATATTTTTAATTTACAGGCAAACATCAGACACAGAATCATGCGAAATATTACATGAAAATCGATTACAAATGCTTGATCTGGCAATGCAACAAGGTACAAAAGATCATCATCCGCATCAACATAATAATCGTTTAAGACGATGTCAATCCAGTGAATACGAAAACTCGAGAGAAAGCTTCGAAGACTTCAACAATGTTATTAGTAGCCAAGATGCTGAAGGACGAGATGACACAGAAGATAATTTAGATGATGCCGATTTTGATGAAGATGAGAAAATTCGTCAAAACCATAATGTATGTCAAAGACGAAGTTTAGTTAGTGGAACAAATAGTGATGAAAATGTTATAAATGATGAGCTTAAATTTGGTGCTGGGCATCACCAGTCAATAGATTCAAATCAGATTGAAAGTCAGTCAGAATGGTCGGATGATGATTGTCGGGAAGAAGCAACAGGTAAGAAAAAAGTTATAGTTTATTATAAAAATATAATAAGTCATATTGTATCGATAGTTCTTTTTTGACTAGTTCAATGTGATATATTTCAATTTGAATTAATCATTATTTAGGTAAATTGTACTCCACCAACTATAAATGATTTTTATTTAAGGTGGTGCTGAATCAACCGGTTATATTACAGATGAACCAGGATTAGAAAATTGTTCTCTTTTAAATGAAGCTGGATTAACTGATGCTGAAGGAGCTTTATCTGATGTTAATTCTTTGTATAATGCACCCGATGTAGATGATACATCTTTATCATCTAGAGCGAGCTCTCGCCTTTTAAGTTTAGATTCATTAAGCGGTTTATATGATTGTGAATTGGATTCGAAACATGAAATGGCGATTGTCAATGCATCACACAAAATTACAAGTAAATTTGGGCCACAAAGTTAAACTGAAAACGATATGAAATTAAAATAAATTATAGAACAAACAACGCTGGAGAACACTAACAAAAAAAAATTATTTTACTAAAATAAATAAATAGAAATTTTCCAATGCAAAACTACATATTTTTTCGCTTCAGTTAAGTAATATTTTTGATAAATACGTTAGAATCCAAATATTGTATTTATTTTTGATCGATTTATATTTTATTCCAGTTTGTTAGGTGCTCACAATTTTATTTTATGATATTTTTTTCGTAGTTTTAATTTTAAACTCCTAAATCAAAGCAACCTAAAAATAATTTATTTTTAAGCAATTTTTAACTTGTCGTTTTATGGCACAAAAAATCTCCAATATTTGTTTTCTCAAATGATCACCATATATAAACCAATTCAAAGTGTTATCGGTTTTTAAGAAAAGGAGTATTACATATATTATATATTTTTAACAAAATTGATAATCATACTCTCTGTTTTAGGTTTTGAATGGCAAGTATTAAGAAAAAAAATCATTCATTAATAAATATTATCACTCAAAAATTTACTCATACATTTTTTTATATAATTTTTATAAAACAAATATTTTCAACAATGGTGTTAATTTTTTTTTATTTATTTATTATATTTTATTAATACTTTATCTATATTAGAAGTCTAACAAAAATAAATTTCCAAAATTATAATTGTTGTTATAATTTTTTTTTAATTTTAGGTAAATATATTTAATTAAAAATTAATTTTAAACTTCGATAGAATAATAATGTTTGTTGTCTTCTGTCTTTCTTAAAAGAATTATCTATTTAATTTTAATGTTTAATAAACATTTAAAACATTTTTTATATATTTTAAATTATTGTTAGAGTTTGTATCTTAAGTATTTTAGACATAATTCTTATTCCTACTTAGATATTTAGTTACGTAAAATTAATGATTCATTAGTTATTTTAATATACACGATTATTTATTAAAGTTTTTAGTGGAAAACGAGGTGAAAAATACATTCTTCTGTATAATTATTATTATGATAAAAATTACAAGTTAAAAATAATGAAGATACCTTATAGTTTTTTTGTTGAAAACCAAAGAGGATGTATGTATCATACATTTAATGTTCAAAGCTTAAAAAAAAATAATATAAAATTTTAGTTTATGAATTTCTTTTGTTAAAGCCTTCTCGTTGGAGTTAAAATTTTAACATAGTGGGAAAAACTCCCAAGCAAATGTCGAGGAAAATTTTCAGCATAATTTTCTTTATATGACCTATTTTTTCCTGATGCAAGGTGAAATTGTTTTTTTAAATGAGAAGCGATAATTCATAAAAACAAATTATCTTTCACACATTTTTAATTTTTTTTAGCTTACAAAAATATTTTACCTGTTGGTTAAAGTGGCAGAACTACTAAGCTAGAGTCGTGCGCAATTAGCGCTTGCGCATCGTTTATATCTGTACTCCGTAATGTTTTCAAAATCAGTTATCGCTAGCTAATTTATTAGAACTTATTTCACAGTAAAGTTTAAAAACATAGGAAATTAAGCTAAATAATACCGTAAACAAACAATGTTTTTATCTTTTAAAAATTTTATATCATAAATTGAATCACAAATGGTATCAAAATGCATAAATAAATATATACAAAACATAATATATTTTTATATAAGCCTTCATTTACATTCAAAATATATAAAGCTCTATCCAAAGTAATAATCATTTTTATATACATACATATATCATATTCATATTCAACATATTTATAAAAGCTATAGCGACATAAAGTATAAAAATACTGGAAATGTAATAATTGCAAAAGTCATTTTAAAATTCAACATTCAAATTTATCAATTTTGTTTTTCCATATTTTCAAATTCATTCTTAAAGTATTTAAACAGAATTCAAAAAAGTAAAAGATCTTGGCAAATTATTTCTTCTTATTTCGTAGAACGAAATATAATTTGAATAAGTTTCGTGTTCTTTGTTAACTAGTTTCCTGTTTTTATAATTTCCGAGAAAGAAACACAATGTTACAAATGAATGTTTTTTCAGCTATAATTTTTTTTTCACATAACTAAATAATTATTATTAAGTAAAATCTAAAAACCAAACGGTAAAAAATTAACTTAAAAATGTACTTCTTAATAATTTAATATGTTACTTATTATAATTTCTTTCTTTTGTTCATGTCTCGTAATCATTTGATTATTATAATATAATAAATGTCTATTGGCATTATTCTGATATGCCCGCCAAATAAAGTTTTTAACAAGTAAAAATATTTCATATCAGATAGACATACATTTAATGTTTTTTAAGATCACAAAAAATCTTATATTATTTCATTATGAAACAAATCTACAAAAATTAAGTATAAAACTATTATTTTATTTATAACTTAAAAAAATAATGTAAGAAAAGAATATACATACATGTATTTAATATTATTTAAAAAAATATATTTGTAGATAAAAATTAAGCCAATTAAAAATTGTGAAAGAAAAAAGTTAATAAAAAAACTTATTCAATTAATTATTTATTTTGATTTTAGTTTTTATTTCAGTTTATATTATTTAGAGTCCATTCCATTAAATACTAAGAATTTATAATTTTCCTAAAAAAAAATCTGATACTCATTTACAAATTTAATTCACAACAAATTTGAACTCACACATAGGTTGGCGCTACATTATTATTATAAAAGGGTTTGGAGCTCTATCTCGAATGAAGAAATCTCGGAAAAAAAACTTCGAATAAAAAAATATCGAAAAAAAAAAATGGAATTTGCTATATAATAATTAAAAAGCTTATATAAAGTATCTAGCTATTAAAATTAAACTAACAGACGGATTTTAATCATTTATTCTATCTTTTTCACAATTTGTCAACTCTGGCAATTAATCAAAGGTGCAAATCATATTCAGACAAAGTTATTTTATTTTGCCCGTTTTTTTTGTAAGCCCGTTTTCCCTCAAAAATCAAAAAACAGACTATATGTTTTCATTAAATCCGTCTATCCGGCCGATCATCACTAAAAGGCTTATAACAACTAATATAAGTATTTAATCGATTTTAATTCTTTAAATGCTTGTTCAATTTTACTAGAAGATGGGGTTCCAAGTTTTCTACTCAAATAAATGTTGTGGATTAGGTGGATAAGTTTAAATGAAAAATTTTCTTCACTTTTCGCTATATTATAAAAATACCTACATAGTACGTAGACTCATTTTTGAAAACTGAAATACCTATCCTTAAATTACGTAATGAAGAAAAAAATAAAAATAAAACCAAAAAATTGTGCCGTTATATTATTACTCTTCTTAACTGTCATCATTATTTTTTTTTGGGTATTTGGCAATGCAATTCTAATATAAAATTTTTTTTTTTTTTGTATTCTGGTACTATTATTATTTTTAAATGTACGGCAAGCCTGATGAACATAAAAAAATAAAATTTTTATTTTGCAATGGGCAATGTTTATTTAAAAAAAAATATAATAATAAAAAAAATTTAAATTGATAAAAATAATGAAAATTGAAATAAAAATTATAAAAATGATAGCAGTTTATTTAATTTTGAGTAGTTTTGCAATTCAAAGTATTAATTCAAAAACATCAATTTTATGGAGAGTTTCAGAAAATAAAATTATTGCCGAAAATGTAAGTAAAAAAAAAAAAAAAAAAAAAAGATTTAATCAGAGTCAAAGAATAATCATATTATAGATATATAGGTATATAGAGGAAGACGACGATGAAGAATATGTAATTTTTATTTATTTATTTTTATTTAATTTTAATTTTTTTTTTTCTTTCAGGATATTTCACATTCACTCAAAAGTCCTGCTTCAAATTTGAATAAAAATGATGAAATTTTTAACATTATAACTTCTACACACGGATCAACAACATGGATAAAAAATTGTGAGAGGTAAGGGCTACTTAAAGGAAGCTTAAAGGAATTGTACCTAAGTACCTACTTAGAATTTTTTTTTTTTTTTATAATTATAATTTCATCCGGCTGCTCAGTTTCATTGATTTTTTCATTAGCAAATTGAAATTTGAATTAAAATAATAATTAATAAAGTTCATGTTTAAAATTGATTCGATTTAGAAACTCATTTGCCCCTTGTTAAGATAGGATATCTACTCGATTCGCGAACTAAAGTGTTGAGCGCATAAATTGAATGTAATTCAAAGATTTTTTTGCTTTCAAAATTAGTCTTTTTTTTATTTTTTATTAATTAGAACAAAATATTTATAACCTTTCAGTAACACCATCAGTAGCACTGTCAGACCATCATCATCAGTAACACAAAATTCCAGAGATGAGTCTACTAAAGTCAAATTAAAAAACTCCACAGAAAATACAATAATTGAATCTGATAAAACAACTAGTTTATTCAAAAATAATAATCAACAGGCTGATATTTTAGATTGTGGTAAACCAGTAAACTTTACATATTATGATTATTTGATTGGAGTTAGTAATAGATTTAATCATCCGTTGGCACCAGAACCAGATGTTCAATATTTATTTTTAAAATCTAGAGATGATCGAAAAGCATTTGATTTAAATGCATTAGAGAAGCGTTTACATCGTGCCCGAAAAGAAAAGCCACGATCTGTTTCAATTTTTAATCAAATTGGTAATTATTGGCGCATTAAAGGAGATGCAAGACAATCAATAGGTTATAACTAAAGAATTTAATTTTGTTAAAATTTTCTTTTATTTTATTTTATTTTTTTAAATTTTAGAATGCTTTAGACGAGCACTCGCTATTGCTCCAACTAACGCCGATGTTCTGCTTAATTTAGCAGGAGTTTTATTTCATTTGCAGTACTTAGACGATGCTATACATTTGACAAGAAGAAGTTTAGAAGTTCATCCGCCAAGTTCTAGTGCTTGGAGGCAATATTTAACGCTGGGTGAAATTTTTAAAGCATATGGACATTTTCAAGAATCTCTTTCCCATTTGAGGCATGCTTTAGAAGTTTACCCACATAATGATAAAAATGCAGAGCATCACATTTTAAAAATATTAAAAGAAGTAGAATCATCACCGGCGTCTCCTTTACATGCTTATACATTGATAATCATTTTCGCATTGGTAAGTTTTTTTTTTGTTTTAAAGATATTAAATTATTTTGCCTTATAATATTTCTGATGATTTTCTGTTTTAAAAACTAAGATACATTTTATTTCTGGAATCGACTTATTTTGAATAGTTTTTTCAGATCATTAAAATAATTTATATATGTAACCGTAATTTTATTTAAACCTTTTTTTATTATTTCAATTTAAACCTCGATTCAAACTTTGTATGTTCCATCAATTAAATCTTTAAGATTAAGTCAAAAAAACGTTTGAATAAACGAAAAAATTATAATATGACGTCTTATTATTAATTTGAAGTCTTATTATTAATTTAAATATGCCATTAATATGTCATTAATAGATTAATAGTAAATGGGTAAATGATTTTTAAATAATTTCAGGTGATTGCTGTGTTCATCGTAATGCTTAATACATCCACTGAAAATTCTAATAATGGTAATATTTCACAAAATGAATTTGAACCAAAGATTCAAAGACATTTTAATCGCGCGATGGCTATGAAATCTTTGAAAGGTTTTTCATCAACACGCAATAATTTTAAACATCGCAAATATTAAAAATTTTATTATTGTTTAGAATTTTTTTATGGCTAGAAAGAAAAATTCTTGGAAAAAAAAATATTGATATAATATTTAATTTGTTTTTATTGAAAACACATAACTTTTAAATCAAATATATATACATATATATATATAAAAAAAAAACAAGAAAACAAATTGAAAATATAGTTTCTAATTATTCTATGTAATGTAATAATTTGGATTATATTTGGTATCCGGAAAAGATCTTTTCTGCCTGCTGTCATTTATTCAAACTGGCGAGTAGAAGAAAAATTTAAATTAATATTTACAATATACTTTGGTATGATGAAAACTGTATACATATTACTTTTTAATAATGCGACCAAAAATAAGATACCTAGTTTTGACATTATAATTGGATAGGCATTTTTTTTTTGGATATAAGACATTATCTATCAATATTTTTATAAAAACTAATATTTTTTTAGGTCGAAAATGGAAGGAAAACAAATAGTTCGTTAATTAATCTTAATGAAAATCTGTTGATTACTTTCAGTGATATTTTTCAGTTCAAAATTTTACAAAAGTAATTTTAAGCTTATGAAAACTCAATCCGCTTATTAGAACGATTAATTTAAATCAATTATTGTCTTAATATCTATCTTTGGACTATTTCTTCCAAAAATAAAAATCAGATCTTAATTTCGTATATTATTATTTTTAATTTTTTTTTAATTATTTTTATATTTGTAATGAAAGTTTTATTTCCAAGAATTTATTTGTGTAAGTCTAATGCCTAATGTTATTTTTGACCAATTTTATTATTCGGACGATTTGCACTTATTATTTCTTTTTAAATTGGTTGATAAATGTTTTAATGCACTTCAATATGCGCTGGCAGAAGCAAAAAAAATTATTTGAATAAAAATGTCTACGAGAAAAATTACGATGTTAGTCAACTATAATACTAAATCTTAAATCTTTTTTTACTTCAGTTTTAGAAACATCCTTTTTCTGCACTATTTTTTAATAATTTTCACCCTTCAAACGGATTTATGTAAAATACGTCATTAAAACGTTTTATTTCTATAACTATTTTATTTATTTTACATACATTAATATATGTTTATATATTATATGTATATTACCTATTATATTTTGATACAGCAAACTAGCGAAAAAAATTAAAAATTGGTCAAAAATAAATTAGAAAAAAAACCTACCATTAAATTTCGTATTTAAAAAAAAAGTACTTAATCTACAGAATCTGTTATGACTAGTTTTTAAAATTAATTATTTATAAATTTTGGTTGCCAAAGATTTTTTGTAAGATTTTTTTGTAAGATTTTTTTGTTGTAATTTTTAGCTATACAACCAATGAGACTTGGAAAAAGTTTTTTATTTTTAATTTAAGTAAATACAAGTGAAAAATAAGTATTTACAATTTTTAAAGTTTAAGATCTCATTATTTTAATTCATGTTCAAAGTTAAGTTGTAAATGCTTTGGATCACTACTTTCAATAAAAATTGATTTTGTTTTTTGAAATACTTTGAAATACATAATTGAAATTAGTTCGCACTACTACTTGAATGAACTTTAAAGTTACGGATACAGTTAAGAATATGAGCAAAAATCTGCATTGGAGTTGATGGATTATAAAGATGTTGTAAAGAAGTTAGTATTTAATATTTTTATAATTATTTATTAGTTGTCCTCACTTTTTTTTACATGTTTCATAATCATAAGTTATAATTTTTAGATTTTTTTTGTTATTCCTTTTTTATATTTGTGTAATATTTATAAATTAACAAAATACATGTCAAAATAAAGAATTATGAAATATTATAAAAGAAGTGAAAATAGCTATATAAATAATTAGAAATAAAAGTTTCCAAAATACTCCCAATCTCCTCCATTATGCAAATTATAATGCCTGATTATTTTTTTTTTTTAAATAACTTTCTTTCGTATAGTCAGTGGAACTTGAGTCTTGTCAGATTGTCAAATCAAGTTCCAACACAAGGGCCAATGCACCTTAAAATCACTGTTTTTACTTCTAGAAAACATTAACAATTAAAATAAATAATAAAAATAATAAAATGTTTCAAAGTTATACTTATGTAAAAACCGACGTACGTACATATCTTTTGTTAGCCCAAAAAATTAAAAATATTATTTATATAATAATCAAATATTGGCTTTTTGGTTTAATTAAATATCACATAAAACTAAATGTGTATGTATATGTATTTTACGTTACTAAACAAATAAAATCAAACCTCGCTTGATTTAATATAATTTTTAAATATGAGTTTTTTTTTTGAAATAATGTTACAACACGATATTTTTTGAATATTTTTATTAGAGAATATAATTTTGTTTGGTAGGAAGTGTTTTTCTTTAGTTTCAGTGTAAAATAAATAAATTCTCATTAATGGCTAATTGTGGTGTTTTATTTAGTTTTATATAGGAAAAATTTTCTTTAATATGTTCGGAACGACATAATCGACTAACATAAACCTTTTTCAAAAATTTAGTATTTTAAATTTAAACATAATTTAACCACTACTGTCAACAGTTGTAACAATTTTCTTTGAAAAGTACGAGACAGCTAAAAAAATAAAAACTTAATAAATAATAATTAAAAAAATAAGGCAAAAATATAATTTTTATTAAAAACTTTTAAAATATTTTTTTATAAATAAATAAACAATTTTTGGTAAAATTTGAATTTTTTCGCATCAAATATTATAATAAAAAAATCGAAAACAAATGTTAAATCCAAACAATAACTTTTTAAATATGTCATGCAACTACAAATGTCTAAAAAATATTACTACTTCTTATAACTTTAAGTTCACAATAAGAACTGTTTTTTTTTTTTTAAATAGAGAGAAAAAGATTGTCATAAAATATACTATAGTTTTAGTTCTAATCAATCAATAACTTGTGCGGTTAAATCTAACATATTGTACAGTCCATTTCGCCATCTTTAGGAACACAATCTAGCACAAGTCCCACAGCTCTAGCCATGTAAGTCATTGTGCCAAAACTGCCAGAAGGGGCACTATCATATAAATGTTGGCAAATGTAGGCTGCTCCACCACATAATAAATTAGCAGCGGTTGAATGCTCGTTGGGATCTTTTGTGGATTTGGCACAACATAGTTTAGCATCACCATTACATTTTCTTTGATCTTCCAAAAATAATTGATTTGCTTTATGAACCAAATGTTCAACATAAATAATTCCGCCCAAATTAGGAACCATATTATGTTCAGTTACTATAAAAATATTAGTTTCGAATAAATGAAAAAAATATATTAACAAATTAAATCGTGTATACCAAACTGCGCTTTTAAAATTTATTATTGATTGAATTAATCGAATTTTTTTCTGTATAGGATTAGGAGACACTATTGAGAATTCAAATTTTCAGGTACTGTTTTAAAAACAAATTAAAAGTAAAAATCATATTTACCCAAAGTCAAAACCATTAATGCTTCAACAACTAATTGACGATATTCTAAAATAAAAAATAGTAATAAACGACTTGCCAATTTATATTAATTAATATGTATGTCTACCTGGTTGAGGTATTTGATTTAAAGCTGTTTCAACTTCTAAAGCAAACTTAAGTTCACCAGGAGTCATTTCCTGAGTGAGACTTTGTGGAAGAACTTTTGCTTCAATAGCTAATCCTTGGCACTAAAATTGGAATAAATCACAAAACTTTAAGGTTTTAAAAGATAAAATAAAAATGAATGTTACTCTTTCAAGAACAGTCCAGACACGTGAATAAAAATCTCTTGGCACACGGTTTAGCGCCCCGTCTAATCGACGTCTACGCAACCATTGTCCTTGTCTTTCATCAATTTTGCCAATAGAATCATCATTAGCATCTATTTCGCCCAATCCAATTTGACTTTTTTTGCTTACTCGACTTGATTTACATGATATGATTGAAAGATTACCTCGAGCAACTTAACAAAAAAATTATATATTAGTTAGCTTAGAAAAAAACTTGATAATAAGTAACAAAACTTTCAAAATAGTAATTTAACACAAGTGCTTTTATAAACTTAAGAGAAAGTTATTTATTTTATTTATATTTTATTTTAAATATCAGCGTAACAAACATACCACTGCTTACGGCGAATTCCTTCCCGCTCAAGATATGATACAACAAATTTTTCATTTCAAATGGAGACAGATTTAATAAATGTTCAGATGCTTGTTCACCTCCGCAGTTTAAAGTACGTGATAACTCTTTGGCCATTACTTGAATTATTAATCCAACTCTTAAACGTAGCATTTCATGAAATAGTTGAGGCTCAGTACGGATAAACATAGACAAATAAACCATTAACTCTTGAGTCAACATAGCGGTGGATTCATCATCACCATAAGCCTAAAACATATGACAAATATTTATTTACATGTTAAGTACGAGTCGTCAATTGAACACATTTCATATTGCATCAATAGTATTTCTTTCATTAATTAAAATTTGATGTTTTTTATGAAACGTACTTCGTGAATTAAATGTCGCAAATCAGCTTCTGGTAAAGGTGCTGTTATTGTATATTCAGATTGTGGCGGCATTCCAACTGTTACCTACGAATATTGAAAATTATTAAATTCGTACATACTCTTAATTAATATTTTAAATTCTAAGTTAAAATAATTGCTGAACAGTTTTTTATTTACCTTCAAATTATATGAAATTCACTTACTTGCTTTTGTCGCACCAATAAATCAGTTACTGCTTTAGCTAAATCTTCAACACGTTTGCCGAGCATACCAGCCGTATGTCTTACAAGTCCCCATAATTTTTGTTGACAAGCTTTCTCATATAATCCTTTTAATAAACCTCTGACAGTAACAACTCGACCCTCTTCTAACATTCCTTCAGATTGAGAAGAACTTGTATCATTAACTTTATTATTTAATAATTCATTTTCATCACCATTTAATTCATCTACTAATTCAATTTCTATTTTTTATAAGTTTTGATAATTTTACCAATAAAAAGTATTTGAAGCATGTGTCCCAGTAATGTATTAAAAATAAAATTATTTAAGCCAAAATTATTAGTGCGCAAAATTGTAGTTCCGTTCAAATATTTTTAGTCATTATGCATTTTTGTGTGCGTCAATAGAACAAAAACAAACAATAAAAACTAATGTTATATAAATTATATTATATTTTTCTTGAAAAAATTAAAATTTTATCCTACTTTTCTACTTACATGGCATTTGATAAATTAACTGCCATCAAAGTTCTTTAATTACTCTAAATGCCAAAAAAAAAATAAAAACTTAAAAAACAAACTTATCGATAAATTCTAAAAAAAAAAAAATTAATCAATAAAACAATATCTACAAAATTGAATTTAATGATATGTGCACTGATTTTGTTTTTGTTTGTTCTTGGAGAACTACATGAACCTAAAAAGCTGTATTAATTTCCATACCTCCTACTACTGTTATAGAGCTAATAACAAAGATTCTAAGATAAATTATTTGATTAATTCATTCATCTCGAAAAATTATGTAGTTAAAAGAGTTAGATACAAATAAATTTTTAATAATTACATCTGAAATATAACAACGAAAAAATTTTGCGACTTAAACTATTTATTTAAAGATATGGTATTAAAATTTTAAATTTAGTTACAAAGTGGTGCTAGAGGACCAATTTTATGTAATTTACATATTGCGACTCCGATTTTTTTTGAATCGATGGGAAGACCCCATTCATAACCATATGAGGCTTAAATAGTGTAATTTCATTACACATATTGATAAGCTTAAAATAACACTGTTGGAATATCTTGGGAAATTATCTTGATATAGCGTAATAATTTTAGATTTATTTCGTTTAGATCGAAACTAATTTTAATGTTATTTCTTCAAAATTAGAACATTGTATGTAAGGTTTATTCAAATAATATACATACGTTACTTGAATACTACATTAAGAAATGGTATTTCTCGACGTAACTATTTATATATTCTCTAGTGGAGGCCTGGGATTTTGTGGCTCAAAAATCCTTTGCTTGTTTATTACAAAATAAAATGATTTTTTTGAAGAGAAAAATAAAAAAAAATTTTTTTTTTCATATAAAATTCAACCTTAATTTTATAATAACCAATTCCAAAATCAGAATAAGAATTACACTTCGTTCTCCCATAACTTTTTGAGTGTCGAACGTTCTTTTCACCGATGTAAAAATCAATTTATTCTTTTTACAACAAGAATACCGAATATGGTAACATCCCACTTCGCTTTGGCTGGTGCAGCTTTATCCCTTTTGATATTTTTAAAATTGACTCGCTTAGTGCTTTGAGGTGACCTGGCCTGCTCTAGTGCTACTAATATTACAATGTGAAAAAATTAATTTTGCCATAAGCGAAATAAAAAAGTTTACTACAATAATATACTAGTTTCTGCATACAAATATAAGGCTGTGCAGTGTGCATATATGTATGAGTATTCAGTGAATATTTTTAGATACAAATAAAAAAAGATCACCAAATATTTTAATAAATATAACTTACCCTTAGCTCTCTCCCTAATTCCTAATCCAGCTAATTTATTATATTTACATTATGTGAATTATATAATAGATAGAAAAAAATTTTAATAAATATAAATGTCTTCAAAAAATATTTAAGTTAAAACAGTTACAGCGCAATAAAATAGTCTTTGAGTTAAAATTATATAAATTAAACCATTAAAACATTTCCTGAAATTTTCTTTTTATGAATAAATATTATTTTAATTTTTTTTTAAATGAAATGCATTAAATACGCGGATAAGTATAAATGGCTTAGTAAAAGGTTTTTTTTTTTCGAAAAATTTCATAGAACTGGCAAAAAGGTATAATGAAAAATCTAATGAATTTTAGTCCTTCCTTTCAGAACTCAAATATTGATTTTACAAATACAAAGTTCCTAGTTGGAAGTTACATTTTTTTAAAGTCAAAAGTGAAATTTCTGTATTTCTGTATTAATAAAAAAAAATAAATTTAATAAAATTAAAAACTAAAGTGACTTTAAATAAAATTAGGTTAAGACACCCTAGTGAGAAAAAGTGCGAAAAATATAAGTTTTGATAAGACGAATGATAAGAAGAAAATAAAAACTCTCGTTTTAAATATTAGTATGTGGATAAAGAATAAATCAACATGAAAATTGTTTTCAAAATGAAAGTTAATTTCAAATTAATTTGTCAGAACAGGAATTTACAATTGTAAATTAGTAGATCAGATTAGTGTTGCTAATTATGTAAAGAAATGGTTTTAATTTTTTTAATTTAAATTCTTATAACTATTATTCTATCTGAGAACGGGTCTTTAACACAACAAACATGGAATATATACTAAACTAAGATTTAAAAAATATATATATAAAAAGGAATAATTTTGTTCCAGAAACTTTTTTATAATTCATGCTTTCAAACGAAACTAGACTTTTTATTGTTAAATTGTTATAGGTATAAAATAAATTCGGATTTAATTTATTTATTACTTCAATAAAAATTAAATGCACTCAATAAGAGCTCAGAGGTTATTTTGTTATAATAAAAAAATAAAAATTAAAGAAAAGAACACAAAAATTTTTCGCGAGCATTATATTGTTTGCACAAAAGGAAAGCAAAAAAATTTGTTATAATATCAAAAAAATTGATGACATTAAAAAATAGTTTTGAAGAAATCTCGAGCCTTAACCGATTCTTAAAAGTTGTATACTTTTTAAAGTATAAAGTATACCTTTTTAAAGTTATAGTGAACTTTAATAGTGAAAATAACCTAAAACAGCTCTTCAAACAAATTTTGGGATAAAAAATGTGGGACTCCCACATCCTCTTAATCAATTTTAGTTATCGAGCATTATTTCTTATTATAAAAATTAATAAAAAAAAATTATTTACGTTCTTATGTACGCTCATATGGGAGTAAATAATTTTATTAATTAAGTATGCTGCTAAGAATTGATTTCCTTTTTATGCCGGTATTTTCATGCATTTTATATAATCAACAAAACAATAATAATAAATAAAAAAACAAATCATATTTTTACCGTTGAAAATGATAAATGATCAAAGGTGGAAGAGCATTTGCGGTTGTAACTTTTAAAATTTTTAAATTAATTTTAATAATTTCGTACCTGTATTGAAATCGAGGCCTTGTGTATCAACTAAATATTGGAGTATATCTCCTTGTTCTTCTAGATTTTCAGTTTCACGTAGCATTGCAATCAATTCTTCCACTTCTGTGTCAGCAAAATTATTTTCAACACGATGACGTTGTATTAAAATCTTTGGAACTTTTATTTTATATGTATATAAACAAAAACATAAAATAACCAAAAATTTAATAATTAAAACTTAAATAAAATTATATTAAATTAATCTTAAAAGTAAAAAAAAATAAAATTAATATTCTCTAAATACTCTAGAAACCCGTTAAATAAGGAATATCATATAATATAATAGAGTATGTTTATTCGATGTCATCTCTTAGAAACAAAGTTCGGAGGGAAAACATATGTATACATAAAAAAGTAAGGAATGAAGATGTTGTTATCTTCGGCAAATTTGTCCTTTTCGGAGTGCATTTTGTGAAAAAACTGTCCCAATCTAACACGCCTTCGATGCCTATACATACTAGAGAATTAAAAGAACAAATCCAAATGTCTCTCAAACATGAAGACTAAAATTATGAGAAATTAGCTGTGGAAAAGATACATATGACTGACTTAAAGAATTATTAGTGAATAGTACTTGATATTGATATCCTTTTGCTAAGTACATTGTTTAAATTTTAAAACATATAGGTCAAGAACAATCACCCTTAAAGAATTTTAACAAAGATTTCTTTTAGAAATTAAAAAATTAAATAAATTTAATAAAATATTTTCAAAACAACAACTTTTTTTTGTATACTTTTTTTTTTTTTTTCAAAATGATAATAAAGAAAAGTACAATGAACTTACTCTCATTAGGTCTATTAAAATTTGGATTCACTTGAATTGGTGCTAAAAAACCTGAAGGTCCCACTATTGGATTAATTTCACCTTCATCTGATGCAGATGTTCCATCTTCTTCTGGTGTTGTTGCAAATATGTTAGCAGGTTTATTAGCTATTGTTTAAAAACAAAAAAGTCTTAGACTAACTGAGCTGACATTCAATTTTAAAATCACAAACCTTGCAACCAAGGAGGGGCAATTGCTGATGACAAACGTCTTTCAATTAATGGAGTTGGTCCTTCCATTCCTAAAGTGTCACTGTCAACATTAATACTACGTGTTTTTTTAATAGCACCTTTACATGACATTCGTCGTCTTAAATTTCTTGGTCTTAATCCAGATGATCTAATATTGATAGCATTTTTATTACTGAATGATCTTAGCAAATGTTCATCTAAATAGGTTTGAACATCTGGATGCAATCGATCTGGATAACCGTCTTCCTGAGAACCCAAGAAACTTAAATCTGTTATAGCTGAAGTATTCAAAAAATCTCCTAAATTTCCCAGCATAACACGAGTTCCATTAATATATCCTGACTTTAATTTTCTCATAGTTTGCACCATAGCCAAAGGAATCCTATTTTGGTCTAAAACGAATTTTTTTTAATAATACACATTGAAAAATAAAAATAAATATTCATTTCTTCAGTTTCAAAAAGAAAAAAAAAACCAATAACAATATGAACAATACAAATAATATAAAATTGAATTACAAAATATTATCTATTCTATTTAATTTAATAAAATCACAATTACACCCAAATGATATTTTTTTAATTGAAAAAAGTTATTTCTGGTTTATACATATTTTCAAAACACACATTTTATTATCTGTTTTCTTTACTCATTTCAATTAAATGCTTTTCGTTTATTATTATTAATAACTAATTTTAACTAAGCAACATAAAATAAGGAGCGATATCATAATGTAAACGGACATAACTTTAAAGAACTCGTATTTAAATTCAATCTTATGTTACTTAGAAAAACATTGATATGAAGTTCAAGATAATGATCTTAAAAAAAACAGAAATAACTAAAATCTTCCATAAAATTCAACAATTTTGTAATTGACTCTGTATATTTCAGAAAATAAAATAAAAAAACTAGAAATGAATTTCGTTGTATTTTTGAAAAAAAAATTAAATAATAAACTTATAAGTAAAGCATTCAATGATTTATTGTTAGTAATGGAATTAAGAAAAATTATTAATATGTAATGTGGATAATAAATAATTTATCAAAATATTGAATTATTTCTTATTTAAAATTATAATAATAAGCTCTCTTGAATAATTTTTTAATTCAAATGTTTGATTTAAAAAAAAAAATAAAAAATGTTTTTATTATATTATTTATATAATTATAGATATTAGTTCATTTTATATAGGTACAACATAAATTAGGAAATAATAAATGTATATCCTTTTGATTACTACAAAATTTTATAAAGTTCGGGTTTGTTTGATCTCATCTAATTAGTTCTTGGTTAGCGTTCAGAACCTAACATTGAAAATGAAACTATTTTTTAAAACGAGTGTTTAATACATACAGGAAAATTTTCTGAACAAATAAAAAATGTATTTAAATAGATATATTATGTACAATTTATTTAGGCAATTCCTTTAACATTATTGCAAATTTAAATTTTATTCAAGAAATTAAGCAAATTTGTTTTTCTAATTTTTATTTTCAATTCCGTTGGGTTATTAATTTTAGAAACTTAATGCCTACGAATTGCATTAAAAAAACATTATTTATTTCAATAAATAATAATTTTTTTTTTAAATCAAACATTTCCCAACACCAACATTTATTTTAAGCCAATATTTTAAATTATACCAATTTACCTAATAAATAATGAGTTGCCATTAATGTTATGGTGGGTCGACCCAACATATGGCGCCAAGTATTACTAAGAAATGCCAAATTAGTAGTGAAATTACTCGCTAGCAAATCTGGATCGCGAGTTGTATAATATTCCTCGTAATCAATATTCTGATTTATTATTTGTTTGATTTTTTTATTGCAGAATATGGATTTTATAATTTAGCAGGGAATCAAGTTATTATTTTTACATGAAGTTGATCATCATGAAAAGATAATGAAATTCAAAATAAAGAACACTCTAATTTTGTTCAAATAAAATTTTGTTTAAATTTATATACAAAAAAATATTACTAAAAATAAAACTTGCTGTTAATCACCATTGAAATAGCTAAAAATATTATCAAAATTGGACTTCGGATCTTTCGACAATTAATTTAAAAAAAAGGGCAATATTCTTAATGTAAGTGTTAATAAACTGTGCTTATATAGTTTTATTTATTTTATTAATTCTTTTTTATGTAGATTTACTAATAGAAGTTAATTAGATTGAAAAATAGATATAATACAAATGTTGTTTTTTTTAGTGAAAAATCGAGTTTAAAACAGTAATTAAGGGAATCGAGACTATTTTGATAATTAGCATGGAATGACGACAGTAGCTTTCTGCCTCCAATTTCATTTGTTTTTGAAATCAACAATCTATTAGAGATTATTTTGAAAGCAAATTTTTTTTAATCAATTGAAAATTGATAATGATTAAGCCAGTTCTACTATCGTTTTACTAAATTATTAAAATAATTATATAATCGAACATTACATTTCCATAAATAAACAGTTGATAAACAAAAACAAACAAATGGAGCAAATAGATTTTAATTTTTCTTCGACTATTTCTCTCCTTCAATAGGCTAAATTCAAGGTTAAATCTTCGATTCGATTTTTGCAAATCATTCCTAGATTAATTGCAAAAAAAATCACTCCGACTCCGACTTTGACAAACATAAACCAATAAATTTAGTTGAAATTTTTGTGGGAAAAATACAATTAGGCAAGAATAAACATCTAAAATCTACAATTAAGAATGCAATAAAATTATAATTTAATAACAATTTTGAAAATTTCGGAAAAGAACAACAAATTTTGATTTTTAGATTTAATATCAGTTACACTTTTTTTTTTATAAAGAATTTATGAAATCCAATATGAGTACAACAGTAAAAATAACTTTTATGCTCATATTG
Source organism: Hybos culiciformis (assembly GCA_964007475.1). Lineage (NCBI taxonomy): Eukaryota > Metazoa > Arthropoda > Insecta > Diptera > Hybotidae > Hybos > Hybos culiciformis. The sequence continues at coordinate 28,088,773 of OZ023275.1, forward strand.
GAAAAAACAGATTACATGTAACTTTCTTTTGATCTTGAAACAAAAATTAACAAAAAATGATAATATGAATTTAATACCTAAATACTAAATAATAGAAAAAAATTTAAGATTTAATGATATACTTTCAAATTTAAATTAATAAAATTTAACTCTCATTTTCTAAAACAAAATTTATTTTAGATATTTTTTGCATTATATTAAATATTTTATTTGTATGTAATGCCAAATTATTTTAACCGTATTCCCTATTAAAGTTCAAATTATCGACCCTTTACCAAAAATTTTCATTTTTAAGCTCCATTTACCATTAAAATAATAAATACTATTAAACCGTTATTGTTAGTATTTTATTTTAGTTTTAGTAGACCAATATTGAATTCAATTTGAGTGAACTGGTACTAAAAAAGTACTGAAAAATATTGCAATGCCAAGTTCCCATACTCATTTTCATAAAGAGAATTTTTTTTCCCTTTAACACGTAAAAATAAATGAAGCTATTTTTCAGTTTCTAAAAATTGAAGTTTTTTGTTTACACTCGATACAATTAGTTGAAAACTTTTACAACTGGAATTACCGAATAGAATTATAGCAATATCGCTGGAGTAAACTCAATTGCAGCGACAGCGATTAAATAATTTGTTAATAAATTATTAATTTTTCATCGAAACTATTTTTTGAAACGTATTTAATTTTTATTAAATTATACAGTCTAATCATAAAATAAAATTAACAATTAAAACGGCTATAATAGCAAATTTTTAAATAAAAAAGTTAATTTGTTCTTTTCCGATTCTTTCACCATAGATTAAGAAAGAAAATTTAAACTAGGTATAAACAATAAATAGTTAGACAATAGGATGTAATTTTGAAATTAGCAGGATAAAAAATTTATATTGTTTAAATTATTAATTAAAAGAAAATAAATAGATTTTGGATTTCTTTGATACCTAAATGAAAATTTTTTATAACCAATGTGACCAATGGACGTCCAAGTAAATTCTGCCAGGCTGATTTCAAAAAATTAATTTCTCCCTTTAATATGTCAATCATTAATTCGTTGTCTGATGCAATATAAAATCTCGTTAAGTCGACGAACTAAATATTTATACAATTACTTTAAAACAAATTTTTTATCGATTTTAAACCAATAGAAGTTAGGTCGCAGACAAAAATGAGATTTATAACTAATTAGCATAACATACGTAGTAACTTATTTCATATTTTACGATTTGTGTCCTTACATGTTTAGATTTTTTAAAATAAGATTTTATTTAAGAATAAGATTTTCAGGAACTTTAAAAAAAAATAATTTGAAAAGATGCTTGCTTTTTTAAACTAAAATTTTGCAAAAAAAAAAAAAAAACAGGAGAAATTTCAAAACCAATTAAAAAAATTTAATAAGTTCTTTAATTTTCTTATTTTGTTTAGATAAAAATCTCATTTTTTGACTGGCACAAATTAATTTGCTTAATGCTATAGAAATTTATCAATGGTATCTAGGCATTTTTATAAATCATTAATAAATTTAGCAATGATATAGAAAAGTACATCAATTCAAATATATCAATGATATTATAAAAATTTACTTAAGTGAAAAAAGATTCCAATTAACAGCAACTTTGTATTTAAAGTGAGTAATAAGTCCATTTGAAAATGTATTTATTGTAATAATAATAATTGTAATAATAATAATTGCTAAATATTATTATTCCAAATTTTTAATATGGTAATGCAAATTATTCTGATTTTTCATTTATTATAAAAGAACAATAATATACATTTTCAAACTATGTTCAAAACAAAAATTATTTAAACTTAATAATTTAATTTTTCATCACCTGAGGAGTAAATGCAAATATTTTATCTTTTAAAGAATAAAGCTTTGATGTACTGAGAATGCCAACATCTCTTGATTTACGACCGGTTAAACCCAATTTTCGATTACGTCCCAAATATGTGTACAAGTGACTTAGAACTCTAGCTGGTTGAACTTCAATGGGCGCAACTTCTGATATTGTTTGAACATGCAAATCATGTTCAGCTAATTTATCACGGATTTCATTATCTTCGGCAATGATGACAACTTGTACAACAACGTCAGGTTTTTTTTGTGCACCTAAACGACGATTTAATGGATCTAATTCTCCTACTGCTAGAAATCCCTGCAAAAAATTTTCAAAATTGAGTATATATGTGCATAATTCAATCAAAAGCCAAATACCTCTTGAAGAAGTTTACCCAAAATGTGTAATGACTGACCCCATAGAAATGGACAACGACCAACAACTTCACGTTTTTGAGAGCCTGGATTTTGATACTCTTGTGCAACAGCACCACTTGGTAGAGCATAACTTTCCGGTATGAGGCACATACCATCATCACCTCGAACAATAACGAGCTGAAATTTTTAATTATATTTCAACTATAGTTTTATATAAATTGTTAATTCCATTAAAAAAAAATATTTAAGTTTATTAAATCGGCTCCATATTTTAACGGGGCAGTACTCACAAAAATATTAATTTTTATGAAAATAGGAATTATTTTTTTATTGTTATAAATATATCAAAACACGTCGAATTCCAATTAATTCTCCTTCGTAAGTAAAAATTATGTATTATATATAGATCTTACTTCTAATTTTTCTGCATATTCTTTAACGCCATTTTTATCGTTATTAAATAAATTAAAAAGAACCAAATAAGCAAAAAATAATGGCCATTCACACTCGATATTTTCAAACATTCTTAATTCCCATCTTTCATAGTATAACCTTGATGGATCTTCTCTAGGTGTCCTATAGCCATCACGTAAAAATCTTTTACAACCATATCGACCTTCTAATCGATTTACAATAGCATCTTTTGTTTCTTTAATTAAAACAGGATCATCAACAGCAAAAGCTGGAAATCCGATAACTGAAAGCAGTCCAGAATCCAATTCTTTACTGTTAGACTCTCTTGGCAGCATTGATTGCAAAACTGCTTGACATTTATGTGCTTCATCAGCTAATACATGTATTACACTTGCTGAGCCACCTCTGGCACCAAATAAATCTAATTCGTTCATAGCTTCCAAAGCAGCTTTTGCCATTCCAATTGAACTAGCATTTAATTCAGGTTCTCCATGATTTGTTTTATCGCCTCGTTCCCAAATTCCATAATCTGGTATACAATAAGCTGATTCAATGTAAAAAACTAAATTTTGGATGAATGCCACTTCATCTAAACTGAATACAATTTGTAATCCAGAAGCAGTCATTTGTGCTAAAATTAAAAGATACAATGATATTGCATCAATTTGTAGATGACCCCATTCAGTATCACCCACAACGGGTAAACCATTTTTACTTGAAAACTTTGCATGAATTGAATCCTAAAATAAAAAAGAAGTAAATTAATATGTCATTTATACCTACATATTTTAAGTAATAAAATAATATTAATTTAATAAGTAATTGATAACATTATGTGGTAATATTTTATTCTCACCAATGGATTTTGGGTTATTTTAAATTTCTCAACTTTATCTTTTTGATTCATCATGGCCATTAAAAGACCACGCATTAATTTAACACAACTTTGTTCTAATTCATAACATTTGGCACGATCTTCGTCTTGATCTGCTATTTTCTTATATGCCATACTTAAGCCCCATACAGCTAAAATACAATAAATATTATCTCGAATCCAAGCATGATTATTGTCCGGATTAGCGGGAAATAATCCTGTTACGGGCTCTTGATGTTTCATAATCATTTTATAAACTAAACGATGGAAATAATCCAATCTGAAATTTTAAAATCAATCAGAAATTTTACAAAGATACATAAACGTAAGTAGAGGTACCTACATATGTAATTAAATAGGTACTAAGTAGCAAAGTCCCTTGGTAGATATATTTTCATTTCTAGAGTTAAGTTATAGCTTTGAAATAGGTCTAGGTGTCTACCTTTGGTCAGTTTTTAATCAGTTTTGGTCTTCGGTTTATTTTTCCGTTATGTACTGTAGGTAGGTACATTTCAACTCACTTGATACCTACTAGATACCTAGTTTAGTGGTAAGACATTCGAGGATATTAAAGAGAGTGCTAATAATAGGTATAGGTACTTACCGTACTCCCGAATTACTACGGCTGCGCATTTTTCTTCTTTTTTTTCAACAAATTGGAGATTCGTAAATTACTAAGTACAATATAATATATTTTATGTAATTCGATATTTTCTTTTTATTTAATTCTAGAATTTAAAAAAAAATACACTTTGCTTATAATAAAAGTACTATGTATATATAATATAGGTATAGTGTAGGTACTAGGTTAAAATCAAAAATCTTCAATTTCAATAACGGTGGTGAGTAACCAACTAAAACTAACGATTTAGATTTTAGTCAATTTCTTTTATATTTAATTTTTTTCTTAATCACTGAATTTTAGGAACATTTTTTGCAAATAATTTTTTTTCTTTTAATTAAATTAAATTTTCTAAATTCTAACAAAAAAAAAAATGAAACTTTAATAATATTTTTTTTAATTACGCACGACAGAACAGAAAAACTATGAATGTCAACTAATGTCAAATCTGAAGTGTAATGGAACAGCAAAGCACAGCAGGTCTAATATTTTGTTTAGAGTAGAACATTGATTCTGGACAACGAGTTGTTCTGAGATAGTGTTTGGATTATTGAATACTTTTCAAACAAAATGTTTCTCGGATTAGCTTCTGAACTAGCTATCCAGAAATTTTTTCTATATTTAGTTGCTTGGATTAGATGGTAGTACTAAAAAAGCACTAAAGTTCCTAGAGAACGCTGTGTTTTTCACATAGCATCGTTATTTAGCCAAAATAAACTTTCGTTTTTGAAATGCCATAATAAAATAAAAAAAAATATTGCAATCAGCCGACGCGATTATACGATAGCGCAAGCGACGCCGCGGGGTTTTTTTGGACTACCCGATTTTTTTTAATTTTTTTTTTCGAGCGACAGCAACTTAAAATTTTTTTTTTTATTTTTTATTATATTAAATATAATTTTAATTTTTTATTATATGAAAATTTTACAAATAAAACATACAAAAATTAAATAGAACAACACAACAACAAAATAATCCTATAATAATCCTGAACTGAGAACGCTCGTTTCTTGTTTTACGCGGCGGGCGGCGGGGACTGGATTTGCGGCTGATAATAATACGAAACAAATATATTTTCCACCAAAAATACGTGAAGAGAACACCCTGTTAATACAATGGGTAAATTATCCTGTTAAAAATTATTTACTGGTTCGATGGCAATAAATATTTTTCCGCAAAAACAAAAGAGATATTTGGCATCACTTAACACAAAATTAGTTTGGCGCCATAAAAAAACTAACAGAATCAGAAACAAACAAAAACTTTCTCAATTTCTCAATTTCTCAATTTCTATGCATTATTCTTCTGTTGTTAGTGCATTCAAATTCAACTACCAAATATCGATATTAATCAAAGATATAAATTTTTATTTTAAGAAATTAAAAAGGACACCAAATGCCGCCCAAACGTAAACGGAAAACTACAGGAGGATCGGCTAACAAGGTAATTTATTCAAGAGAAGGTATTTGAGCTTGCAAACAAAGTATTTTGACCGCCAAATCACAAATACAGGTTTACTTACCTATTGTATTTGGTATCGATGATTTTTTAGTTCCGTTTTCTTTATAACATTTAAATAAATAATAAATAAAGGTTTCTACCTAACACTAATTAATTTTTATTACAGGTTGCAAAAAGGTCAAAAGTAGAAACAACCTTAAAATCGTCTGAATCCGAACCAACAAATGAATCTGAACCAGTTATCTATATTGAGCATTGTCGTTCATGATCCGGTAAATTTTTTTTTTAAATAGATTTTGACCCTGAACATTTTTTTAACGTTTAAACAATATTTTTTTCAGTCTTTAAAAGGCGTGCCAACGATTTATTTTCACAAATTGTTGATAAATTGCCAAAAAATTCACCAAATTTACAACTAATTTTAAATGCTAATCCACCAAGGCGTGGAGCTTTTGAAATTTCAATTAAAAAATCGCCTAAAAATGAGACCGTTCAAATATGGTCTGGCCTTAAAAAAGGCCCACCAAGAGCCCAAAAATTTCCACCTGTTGATGACATTTTAGACGATATTTTAAATATTCTACAAATTAAATCTGATGAATAAACAAATAAAATATTACTTTGATAAATAATGGCAAGTATGACGAGAAATCGTTAAACCTGAATAATGGGGCGATTTTTCTGAAGTTAAGCTAGTATTTGCAAGATAATATTAATTTGAAACATTTGTATACATACCTATTATATATTAGATCGCTAATATGTAGAAATAACAAAAACACCATTTACTAGTTCATAAGTTCAATTATAATTACAAAATTAAGCAAATGAAATAATTCACAAATCAAATAATGTGTTTTTCTTAAGATTTATTGAGAAATTTGAGAAAAACATTTAATTTGAGCTCTGCACCCTCATAAAATTATATGAATACCATAAATTATCTAACTTAAATAATTCTCTACTTTTAGTCTTAAATAAAATAAATTCCTGTTTGTGAAAACAAAACAAAAACGTCTGAAACTGCTTCAGTTATTCACAGTATTATTTAAAATCTTTGAGTGTTGCTCCAGCGTTTAGAGAAGATTTTGTAAGGAGTAAGAAAAGTAAATATATAAGATCCTTTTTAAAGCAACACAGTACAAATTTCTACATTACCTACAAAACTCTAGTATTCGTTACTAATGGAAAATTTATGGTGTACTTGTGAATAAAATAGACAACCTTTTATATAAGTAAATGCTTAAGAACATTTGAAGGATACATCATTTTTAAAAAGCCAAACGTTGCGGGTTCAAAACATACTTAACAGCCCAATTTTGAAAACGCTCCATCTTGTCTATTTCTGTAACACATCTAATTTTTTCCAATTGTTTGTATTAATTTTTAAATATTTTCTGGTATACTTTCTCTGATATTTTTTTTTTTTTAATTTTGACTAACTCAAGATAAACAAAATTTTAATTATCTACAAGAAAAAAAAATTGGTAATTTACAGATTCAATGCAATAATTTTTCAAGATTTATGTATTGTAATATTTCCAAGTTTTAGAAACCTTATAACTTTCCTTTAGTTAACTAGACGAATGCTTACATTATTTTTATTTTTAAAAAGAACGCATGAAAAAAATTTTAAAATAAAATAATGGAAAAAAATTAACTTATCATTAACTTTTATTAATTATTATAAATCAGTAATTTTCGATGAAAGTTATAATAAAATTATTAGTTTATAACGGCAACATTGTTCTTAGAATTGCAATGAAAAATAAATAACTTAATTTGTAACAGATCCATTTCCCAATGATTTCATCAGTTGATAACATTCTTTTAATTTTCTTTTATCACCAACTTTCTCTAAAGTTTTAGCCGCTTCACTTAACATGCCTGCCCTTTCACCTGGTTCACCAAGCAAAACTGTTGGTAAATATTTGCATGATATATACAATGCCGCGGCTCTCTCTCGTTCTCCTCCCTCATATTGTTGATTCCGATCTTTGTTGCCACCACCACAGATTATAGAGCTTCTGCAATGTCGATATCTTAAACTTCGATCCAATAAATCTTGAGTTGGACCGGGTGATGCTCCAGCCATCAAGCGACAAACTGCTTCATATAAATAAATTCTCGATTGCCCATTCTGAAATATATTTTTGAAATTAAATTTAAACTTTTTTAAAATTTAATCCAGATTAAAAAATACAATCAATTCTTTTTTTATAATATTTTTTTTTAATTGAACTTTGGCAAGCTTTCTGTTCCTTAATTTTGTGTTAGGGAGAATAACATGATAAGACTAAGCCCCCCATAGCTTTAACAAGCACTTAAAATTAACCTGAAGATAATCAATGTCCATTATTGAATTAAAAGTACTACGTATGCTTATCAATCACTACTAACATTAATAAAAAATATCTACATAAATGTTTTATATGTATATCAACACCGACATAAATTCAAGCCCTCTACAAAAAATAACTAATCTCATTTAAAACTTCTCGTAGGCATATGAATCATAACAAATGTACGAAACTATATGAATATTCGGCACCATGAAATAAACTACATTAGCTAGCCACCCACTAACACTTTTTTCATGAAAAAAACTCACGCTCACGGTTTTTCTTCCAAAAAAACTGTCAGTTTAAGTGGCATTTCAACAAATGCTCTTTGCACACACACTACACAGTTAAAACGCTGAAAAAAGTGGAAGGTTGAACGACAGTTAAGGAGCTTTTATAAGCCTTACAAATTGTTGTTCTTTGGAATGTCGTGTGAAGTGTCTAAAATTTTTTAATTCCAAATGACAATCCAAATGACGTTTTTCCGTTTAGTTTGAATTTTGTTAGTGTGTGGACTAACGTGAAAAAGTGTCGATTGGAGTGGCAGGTTGAGTGTTAGAAAAAATGGCGCGTCATGTTCACCATACACCAACAGAAAAATCTGGCGTTTAAAAAAAAGTGTTAGTGGGTGGCTAGCTATTCATATATGACATTAATCCATATGAAAAAACGACATAATCTGTATGAAATTTAACTGTCTGCAAACCGAAATAAAAAATACGCAATAATCCATACATATAGGTAGATTATTGCAGTTTCAAAACGAAATAATTTATATATAAACTACTTCGGGTTTCGTGTGAACAGTGGTTGAACGAACACGAGTTATTCGGTCCTAAGTTCAAGGCGAAAGCCAATAAATTTCAAGACGCAATAATCAATAATCATATAAATTATTGTTGTCCCAAATCGTAGTAATCCATATCAGATCTCAAAACACAATAATACAAAACGGAATAATCCATATAATATATAATTATATATTATTATATATATTATATATGGGTAGCTGACTTAAGGTCAATTCACATAAAGTCAAGTGACCTTATGTCCATTTCGAAACGACATAAAGTCAAGTGATATTATGTCGTTTTTGAAATGGACATAAAGTCAAAGTTAAAAAAGATATAAAATCACTTGACTTTATGTCGTTTTCATCCAAAAATGAAAACGGCACAATCTCATGTTTGCTCAAACAATAAGTGTTTTTTATTTATATTATTTCTGAAGGACCTGAGTGCAGTGGCTGCCGTAATTTTTTTGGAAAAGGTCAAATACTTACTTGATTTTAAGCCTTTTCCAAAAGGATGTTGTTCAAAGAATTTTTATTTCCATAATTGCGGTATATTGACCTTTATGTCATTTTACATTGAAAAAAATTGTGACTCAAAATCACATTAAAACAGACATAAAGTCAAGTGATCTTATGTCCATTTCAAAAACGACATAATATCACTTTATTTTATGTCGTTTTGAAATGGACATAAGGTCACTTGACTTTATGTCACTTGACCTTAAGTCACCTACCCATTATATATATTATTTCTGTCTCAAATCGTAGTAATCTATAGTGTTGCGAATTTATATACTTACTGGAATATCTTCTACAATACATCGCATGGAATTTAAATCATTTTGAAATTTCACCAAAACTTCGCAAGGTACTTGATAATATCCATCATCATCTGCCAAAAAATTTTCTCTTTCCCATAAAGTTGTTCGAGTCTCCAAAATCCAATCACAAGTTAGCAATTGAAATAGCTAAAAATTAAAAATTATTAAAATGTTTAAAAGAAAAAAAAAATATTTTAATTGCTACTAATTTTTATTAAAATGTAAGTTGTTGATATTGTCAATTGCTATGATTGCATTGCAGAAGTACTGTACGACTTAGAAACAATACGGACAATGCGACTACAATGCACCAAAGTAATTGATTGTAATAACGATTTCCGATTACAAATTTGATGATTTTTATTATAAACTTACCAACTTCATTCCTTTTGCCGATTTAATTTTGTTGCAGGCCAAGCTGTCTTGCAGCAACTGGCTGGAAGCATTACATAATGCATAAATCTTTTCTGTATCGAAGATATTGTCACCTTGAATTCTAAACAAAAAAAAATTTCAATAAAAACAAGCTGTAATAATATTTGATATAAACAGGAGAGAGAGATTTTAAACTTACATCAATAATTTTTTAGCTTGGTATATTTTATGTAAAGCTTTCGGCAAAGTTTCACCTTCCTTTAAATGTTCGGGCAAGTTGTCAACTATTTTATATAATTCTGCAGCTTGTTGATCTTCACCCAATAACCAATAAGCAGCAACACTCAATAAGCTTGACCACCATTCGACCAAATTGTCTTTATCAGTTAAATTCTCACTACCAGACATTGTATCATTAAGCAATATTATGTAATTCAAAACATCACTAATCATGGATCCCGATCGGAAATTTGGGGCTGCAGGAGTATTATCTGCTTTTTGAGACTGTGAAGTTTGCTCACCAGCATTGTTATTAAAACTAGATGAATTTTGCCTTAATTTGCCTGTTCCCACCAAATATTGGCCTGCTTTAAACAGCAAATGTTCGCGATATTCTTTCATTACATACGACATTGGATCAGCTTTGTTAACCAAACCAGCGAAAAGTGTTTCTGGCGAAATATTGAAATCATGAGATATAAAATACCGATATCCATAAGGTGTAAATGCCCATTGAAATTTTTTCAACTGTCCACATTGCTTTGAGACTTCTTGTTTGGCTTTACTGACATAGTAACGACTGAAAAAATTTAAATATTTTGGATAGCTATGCTTTACTCGTAATGCAGCTGTCATGTATATATCGACAAAATCTGCTGGATTCATTACAGATTCTGAAGCTTCAGCCATATTAACTGCGAACAATGAAATCATTAAACCATGTGAGTTATTCATTTTTGTAGCCAAGTGGATTTGATTTAAACGATGAAATACCAATGATAATTCACGAGCCGAAGTTAACGCTTCTACACGCGTCTGGTTAGAACAAAAAAGTCCACCTGCCTTACGGGACAGCCAGCGACCAATCCAAATCCGATGAAAAAATAATCTCACAAATTGCCAAGTGAGCAAAAATCCAGCTTCTATTCTAGAAGCTGGTAATGTAATACCGAATATTTGAAGACATAGTAAATATTCTGCATATGCTCCAGATGAGTTGCCCTGGAAAAAAATATATTTTTAGTTAATAAAAAAAATAAAATTTACAACTGCAGTTAAAAAAGCAATTTTAAGGATTTTAAATTGATTAAATTTTGAAAAATATTATAAATTTTTGTTATTGATCTTCTGTTATAAATTATTTTCAAATCAAATGTCCTAATTCTTTAATTTTAAATATCTACCTTGGAAAATTCCATATCGGCATTTTTTTTTCGCTTCCAATATTCTTCGGACGCCTTAGATGATGAATTTAGAACAGGATCGCCATACACCAGAAGTTTGATCATGCAAAAAACTAAAATAATTAAATTAATTGTTAAAGCCACCAAACTGGTACTAAACCCGTGCCATGTGAATAAATTTTGAACACCTGTAATAAAATAAATATAAAATAAATAAATACGATAAATACACGACTTTCAAAAGAGAAATTATTAAGTTGAATTCAAAGCTTTCCAAACGGAATTATTTCTTATGAATCTGCAAAAAAGTATTTCTAGATAATCGTAATTAATTATGTATATGATGAATTTAACAATTTTTAAAAACTCAAAAATACTTGTTCAGGTACATAGAATAAAATGCTTTTTCAAGAAGTAAATAGAGCATAGAGACAAATTATTAATTTTTATAAAAATTTTAAATTATCGAAATTTTTTTGTTTATAAATAAAAAAAAATAAAAAAGTTAAGGTCATTGAGAAATATTATTCAATTGAAATGATAATTAAATTATTATAAAATTGATAAGAAATTGAAAAATTGCAAACATTTAACATTTACAAACAAAAATCTGGATTTACGTAAAATTTAAAATATGTATACAAATAAATAGATAAGAAGATTAGATGCCAGCGAACCGCAATTTTAATTTTGACTAATATTTGCGCCTCTAATAAAAAAAAAAAAAAATACAACTACCTAGCGTAGTCAGTGGTTTACATAGTTTTAGTGATACTAGTTTTGCATAGCGAACTGAGTAAATGTTAACTTAATATTCAATTCAATGTTAGTCGTATTCGTATATGCATAACTAAATTTAATTTTTATACGTACCGTCATCCTCAAACGCTAATATATTTCTACGGCCACTACTCGCAAAATCAGCATTATCATTAGCAACTCCTAAACCATTTCCATTATTCAGGAATGCTTTGAACGGATTGACAGCCAGAACGGCAAACATAAAGATACACAACGTTAGTCTCGAATGAGTTGTCATCCCCCGTACAGATGGTATTAAATGTTCAGATTCTTTAATTGGAGATGGAGGCATTGAAACATCCGAGTGCGGTGGTGATAATGACGCATTTGATTCATCTGATCGAGGCGGTGTCATTGGTTGGTGACGCATCAAGTTGTATTCATCATCTATTGGTGATTTTCGAATGAGTAAATCTTTTACTTTAGAATCTGAACGCGACATAAGTTCACGTTGTAGACGATAAACTTCTCTTTTTAATTCACTATTAGTTTGCTGTAAGTCACGTATTTTATCAACTGCTTTCCTTAAAACTGCTGATTTATTTAATTTCGCGCTATCACCAACAACTAAATTCTTCAATTCGTTAATTTTATCATTAATTGACGTACGATAGCGACGCTCTATTGCATTATGTGCAGATCTTTTAACCTCTTTAACTTTTGGTTGGGTAACTGAATTTTGAACTGGACTTTGTAATACACGATTAATAGCAATTTTGTTTTCATTTTTTATGTTCAAATCAGAAGATGGAACTGTAGTAATTACTGCAGCTGATGAATCAAGTACCACTGGTATTCGTGTTGTTAAAATTGTACCATTCACCATTGTCCCATTAACTAGTGTCATTTGAGCATTTGTAGCTGGAGTGGTGTACATAACTGTAGGATTCGTTTGAAGCAATACTTGCTGAGGACGGTGTTGATCTGTATGTAATGTTAAAATTTGATTCTGATTTTTTTTCAATCGACGTTCTTTATTTAATTGATTATTTGGATTGGATGCAGATTTACTATTGTCGTGTTGTAAATTTTGAAGTGTCATAAATGTTGGTGTAGTTGCTGCTACAGTTGGCTGTAGTGTTGTCAAAATAGATTGATTTGAAGTGTAAACAATTCCTGGAGAAGAAGAAACTGATGTCATTACTATTGAATTATTATTTTTAACACCATTTACTGATGTTACTAAATTAGCCGAAGAATTATTATTTGTAGAATGAACAGGGCTGTAGCTAGATCCCATCATAGGATCTGTTATCATTAATGGCTTGTACAAATGGGAATTTGGCATTGATGGTAATGTTTGTTGCTGAATTTGTGTTGGTTCTGGCTTAATTATATCAATGGGTTCTGGCTTTATTTTAGGTGTTTGATCTTGTTGAGGTAACAATAGTATATCATCAGAAATTTCCATTTTATCTATATCGTCCAAAAAATTGTTCAACATATCTACAAAATTTTGAGAAACAAAAAATATTTTCTTTAAATTTAAAATAACCAAATTTCTTAATAGCCTCCTAGGTAAATAATGGGTTTAACAGTTCACAGAAAAAAGCAGCTAGAGCTGACTAGTTTTTATTTTATTTATGGGAGGAACAAGTAGGTGTAGGTGCCTGCTTAATTCATCGACAAAATTTTCATAATATCGAATTATGTATTTAGTTGATGAATGTAATAGAAAACCATTATTATGTTTGTGGTATGTTACGACACAAAAAAATTTTAAGTTTTATTCTAGTATGTAGGTATGTATAAATCAAATTGTATTTGTAAATTTAAATTGCAATTTATCAAGAATCCATCATTATTATTAACCAAGATTATTTCTCAACAAAGAATGTGGGTATCTATACTTTAAATCCTTATCGTTAATTTTTTTTTAAATTGACAAATACGTATTTGTTAAAAAAAAAAAATTTGAAATATTATTTATACTTAGTTTTAGGCAATTTTATTTTAATCACTAAGATTAAAGAATAGGTACATATTTTTCATATTTTTTTTTCTTATGTATTTTTTGTTCAAAATATTTACACTTTCTAGATTTTATTATATTTTTACACCTAATTACATTTCTTTCTTTTTTTAATTTAAGAAAAAATTATATTATTTTTTAAAGTAAGAAAGAATTATAATTAAATTCAAGGTCAAATATTTTATATACATATAAAGCAATATTTACATTTACATTTATTATTATTATTTTTTTTTAATATAATACGTCTTGTATTTCGCTGACTGTGACTTCATTTATATTAGAATAAAAAAAATTGTTTTTTTTTATATAAATTTTGTTTATTTGAAAAACGGTAATCTATGCTGGAATGTAAGCTTTTTGTATTTCTTTTTGTGGGTACAAAAATTATTGAAATATTTACGGAAGAAATTCATAGATACCTAGGCAGTGTATATAAAAGGAAAGGTAAAAAGGTAGTTAATAATTTTCGAAAGAGAAAATAATGTACTTAATAGGTAAATTATGTGGTTTTAATATTTTAGAGATATGGATATTGATATGTAATTTAAAAAAAAAAATCTATTTCAGACTTTATTTTAAACACAAATCAATGATTTAGTCGTTATCTTTTTTTTTTTTGTTCATTTAATCGAAAAAGCAATAAGGCAGGTAGGTAGACAAGTCTAACTATGTACCTTCATACCTATCTCTACAGTATATACCTAACTGATTTGGTACTACTACCTACAACCTACCAAGATACCGATTGGGTCTTTGAAAAATAATATTTAATGAACAGCATTGATATACCTCTAATGTAGTTATGTAGTATACCTACCTAATTATTTTAACCTACATAAATCTAAAAACAGAAAAATAAATAGAGAAATTGAAAAAAAAAAAATATAATAATAATTCTAACTTACCGGGCGGCAACATATCCTTAATTAATGAAATTGCATCCTCATCTTTGAAAATATCCATCATGGGATCTGTAGAATTCGGATTACCGAATCCCAAGTCCATTGAATCATCCATTTTTCCTTTTATTGATCTTATATATTATTTAATAATTATGTTATTGTTTTTTCTGTATTTTCTAAAAAAAAAATTAAAAATTATAAGTTTTAATTAAAAAAAAAAAAAGAAGAAAAATAAGAATGTAGGTAAATAAGTAGGTAAGGTATACCTACCTATTGTTTTTAATGTATTATTTTTGTTTAATTATTTATATATTTATTTCGTTTTTCCTAATTAGGTATAATAATTTTCACACGTAATTTCGGACTATGATTACTAAATTTTTAAATAAATTAACTACGGTATAAGTATGTACTATGTATACATTATACATTGATTCATTATTCATTCGCAGAAGTCACAGTCACAGAGGGAAAAAATCAAAAAATAGAATTTGACATTTAATTGAAATTTTGATAAAATTTGGTGTTGCCAATCGTGATCAAAATTAAAGTGACTAAATTTAAAAAATATTATTTTGTTTGGCTGCAGTCAAATTTTAAAAAAGAATTTTTAATAAAATAAATGCAAATATTAAACTGGGTTTTTAAAAAAAAAAATTATAATCTGATCCGATCTCTGAAATACACAACTATAGACGTCTTCTCTCCCGTTATTATATTTAATAATTCATAAATTTTCACATGTATTAATTGTTTTTTTATGTAATATTTATAAATTAACAATAACAAAATATACATGTGAAAAGGGTTGGGGTCTAAATCCCGGAAGCCAAAATCCCGAATACAAAAGCCCGAAAAAAATCCCTGAAGATAAAATCCCGGAAGCCAAAATCCTGGAAAACAAAACCCCGGAAACCAAAATCCCGGAAACCAGAAAACCGCAGGGACAAAATCCCGGAAATTTTAATTTCGAAGAAAAAATTAACTGCGGGGCTTCAGGGATTAAAACCTCCTTTTTCACAATATAACCCATGGCTACGCGGATTTAGTGTTTTCGGGACTTTGACTTCTGGGATTTCGTCTTTCCGGGATTCTAACTTCCGGGATTTCAGAATCCGGGATTGTGATTTCAGGGATTCTGTAAACGGGAAAAAAAAAATTATGAATCATAAATCAGTATATCATAAAGGAAGTGAAGAAAGCTAAAGCTAGTAGGTAATGATAATGATTTTTAAAACTTTTATACTGTAGCTGTTGAAACAATATACCAATACCTAGATCTCATTTTATGCAAATGCAAAACATTATTCTGAGATATTCAGTCATGTTGATTCGATTTTTTTGCTTGCAAGAATATTATACTTTTTAAGTTTAAGCCCACACACTGTCCCCTCTTCAAAAAAAATAAATAAATCGAGTTAAAATATGAATTCAGTCCATCTCTAACATGTGAAAATTTTGGGAAACCATATCACCAAAACCGAATCTTTGCCCTTACATCCCTTTTAAATTTACAGGTTTGGACATCACCTCTACCTCAACCTCATTACGTTTTAGCCAAATCGAGCTTGTACACTGCACTTGTGATGTTTGTGTGACTTATTTTGTTATAAAAATTATCTACATACGGTATTTTCTAGTTAGACGATAAAACTTTTTTATAGGATATTAAATTTTATATTATGCTTTTAGTTTTCTGATGAGCTGTTATGAACCGGCTGCAACTTTAAACTCGATAGGCAACACCAACATTTATATTTTTTTTCTACGCTAAAAGAAATTTTTGATAATTTCTGATTGGTTAAAAAAAAATCATACGATGTTTAACTTTGTTTTTTTTTTTTAATTTTACTACCTTTCTATCCACATCACATTTAACTTAGCTAACTACTTTCAAAAAAAATTATGTTTATCTCTTAGCTCTTACATTATATTTTTATTTGTTTTAATAAATGTTTATTTTTAAAAGTTGATGAAACAATATAATTTTCCATATTATTTATTTTATTTTTTTTAATAATAATAATGTGAAATCAAGAACAAATTATTTTTTGTTCATTTTAATTGGACTTTTAAATTTTAATACATATTTACTTTTGTGCTTATGGTTATTGAATTAATAAGTTTTGTAACATAAAATAATAGTATTAAAGAAAGGCTATTGATGGTGTGGTGAGAAATACGTGTTGAAAACTAAAAATGTACACCCCTCGGCCTATCTAGAACAAAACTTAATTTCCGATGGTAATAAAAATTAGAAAACTCACCTTGATTTTGATGACTATTTTAAAAAAGTTACAACTAGTAATATAAAAATATAATCGAGAGAAAAGTATGTAAAAATAATCATTCAGAGGAACACCGCCCTCCAGCCGTCCTGTTCTTCATGTTATAATAACGAATGATGGTGATATTCACAAATTATAAATTAAATATTATAACATGGACACAAAATAAAATGAAACGGAGTCTTTGAGCAATCAAGAGCAATAGTTTTAAACGATATTTTGCTGGAATATTACTGAGTAGGTGAATTATTCTATCCGAAAATTTTGTTCAATATAGACGGGGGTTGGGCATTTGTCCGCGGGACATTTATCCCCGATTTGTTTTTGTATCACCGACATCAAAATGGCATTTGTCCGCGATTCGAAATGACTATGAAATAAAATTTTTTGCTCTTTGAATTTTATTCGTTAATTTGAATGGAAAAACTATTCCACAGTTTTTCCGTGATGAAAATGCGTGGTGAAAGTTAACTCAGTTACATTTTGACAGATAAACAACACGACATTGACTCACTATTGGTTTACTTTTCTTTTGTTAATTTTCGTGAGTGAAAAGGAAAAAAATCTATTGCCGCTTTGCTCGTTACTACACAAATTTTTCAATAATTTTGTTTCCATTTGTTTTTTTATGAAAATATGTTATTGACAATGTCATTCATAAGTGCCAATAGCGACAATTATTGGGTTGGGATTTATTTAAACAAATTGGTGTTATAAAAATTAAAATCGTATCAAAAATAGCCCAAATATTACTTTAAAGCCGGAAAATCGACATAAAAAGGAATAATTAAGCTGGTAAGTAATCTTATTTTAGTAAATATTTTTATAAAATATTAAATAAAATGTTAAATTTCACATTTTAAATAGTCTAGACAAGACATCTAAGAACAAAAAATTAGAAGAGGAGCGGGAATGTAAAAAAATTTTGACTATTTTTGAGAGAACAAATAGAAAAAAAACAAAAAAGAAAATTGATTGAAATATTATTTTATTTTTATCTTTAATAAATATGGATCAAATCTCTTTTTTATTTTTTTATTTTAAATAATTAAAAAAATTAATACTGAAATTATAATTATTAGACGTCTTGTCCTCTACGTTTTTTATTTTATTAGTTTTTTAAGAATTTTAAATGCAAACGGGATCACGCTTTAGTTCAATAATAATCCACGAGAAGCGCCACCTAAGCCTATTTGGATGAGGGATGCTGAGTGGATGGAAGAAAATATAAACAAAAAATTATACCTAAGCTTTTCTTGTAAAACAATTGCGAAACAAAATACATACTGAATTATATTAATATTAATTGAAAATTAAAAATAAAATATGGCTCAAAGTCGATTAGAAAAGATTGGAACAATTTTTTCGAGGTAAAGACAATTGCAAATCAATATAATTAAATTAAACATTTAGTCATCCAAGAATTTACTGTCTTCTATTAGTAAGTAACAGATAGATGTAAAATTGATCTCAAAAAACGTTAAAAAGAAAACCCTTAAAAAAATTGTTCGACTTCTTAATTAATAGATTTCGACTAAATATTTTTTTCAGGCCTAAGAATTGTTAAATAGTAAAAACCTACCTATTTCACTTCAATTTAATTGAAAAAGTTTCCGGAATCCGGTTAAAAGTATTTTCTAAATTTGAATTTGCAGAATTTTCATATATTTAATAACTTTTTAGGGTAACAGGTTTATTACGATCTGGAGCCATGAAAAAAGAAGATAAACCATTATGGTATGAAGTTTATGAATCGTTCCCTCCAAAACAAGAACCAAGATTTGATCGCCCAATTCCAAATATGAAATTGAAAAAAATTTTATACGAAGATGATATCATAAGAGCGTAAGTTATTAATTCAGAAATATTACGAGTCAGTAATAACTATAGTTTTCAAATTTTAGGAAATACCATAAACTTGCAATTAATGACGTAACAAATTTATCTGATGATAAAAAGTACAAAACAAAAAGCCAACAATTCATTGAAATTTATAAAAATTTAAAAGATCAAGGTAGGTACCTACCTATTAATCTTTTAATAGTAGTCGTAGTATTCATTAATGGGAAAATTTCTCTCAGTAATAAAATTTATTGTTATGATTATGTTTCAAAAAGTCATAAAATGGAACAAAAGCTTTTTCGTAGTATCTATCTTATGTTAAACTTAATAATATTATTTATTCCTATTGATAGTCTATATGATGTCAATTTAAGAAATATATAGATTAATTATTATAACCTGAAATTATCTTTATAATTTATAACTAAAATACGAATTACCTAATTTAAATAAAATAATTAAATATCTTTAGGTCCGATTGTTGATGAGAAAATTGTTGAAGTTGCCATGGAAATGCTTCAGGATAAAATCAAAAGTCCTCACACTAATCAACCTATAAAAATGGTTGAGGATTTCACAAATGCTAAAATTAGTCAAAATACAATAGATAATAAGCCTGCATTAAATATCAAAGATTTGTTCAAGGAATAACATTGTGTTGTTACAATAAATATTTCTAAATTATATTATATAATAAAAATGTAAAAAATAAAAATATACACCAATTCTTTGAATAAATTGAATTAACTTATAACATCATCATAAAATTTAATATTTATATTTAAGGACATAAGCTTAATGCAAGCTTACTAGTACCATAGATTAAGAATACACATTGTGTATTCTTAATCTATGCTAGTACCTAAATAAACGATTTTATAGTACATAAATAACATAAAAAACAACATTCAACAATTGTATTTTCATAATTAATTGGGTACACTGTAGTCTTTAACAAAAACACTTATTGCTTTTTAATTTAGACTAAAGACTAAAAGTTTGGAGTAAACTTGCGATCATGAAATTCAAACAGATCTGTAAGTTCGTTTAACTAACAGAGGTTATTCTAGTTAAATTGGCTGATGAAAATTGTTCTCCAACGTTTGTTAGAAATTAAATTTTCAAACTAATTTTTTTTTTTTTTTTTTAACTTTGTTTCTGGTGAGAATTACACAATTGAAGGTGGATTTTTGTCATGGGATCTGATATCTGGTTTATACCTTGTTTGCACCTATTTTTTTTCCCGGATAAGATATCGTATAAGAAATAGAAATTTCCATTTCTTTTTCCGGAAATATTTTTGGGAGCGAACACGGTATAACAAATTAAAAAATATATATAATGATGGAAACACTTCATAATTCAATTAATTAATAGTTGGTTCTGTTCTATGCTAAGAATTCAGAAGTTATCAAATGTTTCCGACAGACCGCGAATAAAAGATTGTCAAAAGTCTGACAGCTCTAAAAATTTATTAGAAAAAATAATAAAAAAAATATTGAAAAAAGATAATGAAAAAAATATGATGAACTAAAAATAGAACAAAAAAAAGTATTTGAAAATTTTATTTTAAAACGTAATTTAAGTAAAAAGAATACATTTTAAAGGTTTGAAAATACATATTCTAATATTATTTGTTTTCATTTTTAAACAACTCATAATATTGTTCCAACTATAATAATCATCGAGAATCTAGGTTCATCCAGGAGCCAGCCAGGGTTAGGTATAATCTAAAAACAGCTAAAGACATTGTTGACAGACCACAGTACACATACTATCTAGTTTCTTTGTTCTGATTGGCTTTATATTTATTCTTCTCAAAGTATACATTCAAATACAATAGATGAGAGCAGCATCAAAGCGGAAAAATACCCAACTAGGTATCTACCTACTTAAATATTTCAAATAATGACCAATGTGTCTGTCTCTGGCAATAAAATTCAATTCTAATCTAAGTTGTTGTCTGCCATGTTGGAAAATTTCAATGTCATTAGTTTTGATAAAACTAATCGAATTTTCTTAGGCAATGAGATGTTGTATTTAGATACAGGTTACCGTTACCTACATGTTGTTATTTTTTCTGCTTATTCATAATACCAGAATTTTAAAAATGCTAATGTGCGGGATACACTACTTAGCTGAAAAAGTCTGCCTGCCTCAGCTCTTTGTTGAATCTGTGTGTAACAATTCGTGTAAAACACTCGCATGTTACACGAATTTTGACACAACACTTAGGTCGCCTGTGTTAGGTCGCTTAGGTCGCCTGAATTTTTCAGCTAGTGTATCTCGCACATTAGACACATTAGAGCATTTTTCTCTGGTAAAATTTTATATGAAAAAAACTATTTTACCCGATCTGTAGTACTATCTTTAAATTGCACTTTAGACACAAATATTTTTTTCAAAAATAACTCAAAATCTAGGTATATTATGATTTATCAGAAGAGGGTAATAAAACCTACCTAGTTATTAATAATCATATGTAGCGTAGTGTATATTGTTTTGTAATAATATTCAAATTATTAGGTAATTGATAATTTTTAATTTATTTTTCAAATAACTACAATTTTTCTTTTAGGTTCATTTAATCTTTCCATTAACGTGGTTAGGCGCAGTCAATAAATTGTGAATAGAAACGAAAATGAACTCTGTATTCCGTGATATTTTTAATCAAAATTATTTCAATGAGAATGAGGCGAGAAAACGTATTATTAATAGCACTAAAGGCAAGCATTTTTTTTTAATGAATATTTAATTTTGAATTGAATGGTATAATAATTTATTAATTAAAATTTTAAATGTTTTCTAAATTAAAATTTTTATACAGATAATTCGAAAAAGATTGAAGAATGATTCTTTTTATGGAGTTTTATCAAATTGTGCATTAAATATTGCTATTAACGATAATTAGTTACTAATGTTTTTTATTATAATTACAGACAGTTTGGATTATGTTCAACGATTAGATCTGGAATCATCTTTAGATGTTCATAATGGCTGTATAAACACAATTTGTTGGGTAATTTTACGAAAGTTTTTGTTTCACGCATTTTTTAATGTTTCTAAAAAACATAAATTATTAAATTGAATACAGAATGAAACTGGTGAATACGTTTTATCAGGTTCAGATGATCAACACATAGTCATTACAAACCCGTTTAATAAAAAGATATTATATAAATATAAAACAGCTCACCGGGCTAACATATTTAGCGCTAGATTTATGCCAAAGTCAAATGAACGAATTGTTTCGTGTAGTGGAGACGGTGCCGTTCTTTATACTAATCTGCATACTCAGGAAAAAAATGAGACACAGCTTAACTATTTTAATTGTCATAACAATGGTACAACTTATGAAGTAATGACATTGGAACATGAACCACAAAGTTTTTTATCTTGTGGTGAAGATGGAACTGTTAGATTATTTGATTTAAGACAAGTTTCTAGGTACGTATTGTATGTATATAGGCAAATTAACAAGCTAACTAGATGGTCTTCTAGATAGTTTTAAGAAAAATAGTTATCCTCATTTCAAAGTTTTTTGAATAAGAACTTCATTTTTTGTAGGTATTTTCATTTACTGTTATTTTGTCACCACTGATCTTTTTAACTTATTTTAAAACTATCCCTCCTTATTCTTAGTACCGAAATAAGTTATGAAAAAAATCAAAAATCGAATTATAGATCAGGAAAAATATGTAATTCGGTAACTTCATGGATATCTTGGATTTTATATACATTTTTTTCAACCTGATATGACGCAAAACCAAAGAGTATGTATATTATACATAGAGGATAATATACATAGTATGTATATTATAGATACAGGATAATATACATACTCTTTGGCAAAACGTAAAAAAAAAAAGTTTAATTTATTTAGTTTCTTTAATTTAAAACTATTATTAATTAACCATTTTTTTTATTATTTTTAATTTCAATTAATTCAAAATATATATATAATACGAGCTGATCATGGTGCGAACGTTGCTTCGCCCTTCCCTTTTGTCTTTTGCTTTTTCCCTAATTTTTGGTTTTTTCCTTTGCAATTCCTCTCTGCTCTTCCCCTCTAACATTTCCTTTCAGATCAACTTTTTCAGCTTTTTCCTTATTATTTTTTTAAACTAAGTTTATTTTAACCATAGATTAAGAATACACCAAGATGGGAAGCTTCATACAACATTATTTTTGGTATTTTTAAGTCAATGTTTAGTAAAACAAAATAAAATACGTAATAATTATCAATGTATGAAAAGAATTTTATTTAGTTTTACTAACACCTTCACAATAAAATACCAAAAAAGACTGAAAAAATGTTGTATGAAACTTCCCATCTTGGTGTATTCTTAATCTATGTTTTAACTTAACCTGTATAAGTTTGTTAACCATCAGTATTTTTTTAATGAATCACTTTATTTTCTATTGACAGACAATATTTCTTTGCTTATTTTTATATACCTTTAGTTATTTCTTCTTTTGTTTCACTAATTCCGTTATTTACATTAGAAATTTCCTTTTTGCAAATTATTATTATTTTCTCATTCGAAAATTGTTCGAACAGCCGTTACAAACAAACTTTATATTTAAATTCTCATTCAATTATTTTAAATCATTTTTTTGTTTTCAATTTTTAAAAACTGTTTTCACTTTGCTCAAGAATGCATTTTATTGTCTTAACAATTTTTACTTCAAAAAATTATATATATTTTTTAATCATTTCAATAAAAAAAATTCATAAAATTCTATTAAATTCATTCAAATACTCAAATATTCGAAAAGTCTTAATTGATTTTCATTAATTTTTTTAGCTGCCATAAAACTTGCTGTAAGGATAACATTCTAATATTTAACTCAAGTGCCATAACAGCTATGACTTTATCACCAAATACGTATTGTATCGCAATCGGAAGTTCAGATAGTTTAGTGAGGATTTATGACCGTAGATATTTAACACTTATTGATTTTTCACTACCATCGTCACCAGTAGAACGTTATTCTAAACCGGTGAAAGCTTTCAGTATTCCAACAAATGCTAAAAGAACTTTTCGTGTTACATCCGTTCAATATTCAGCGGATGAAAACGAAATGCTAGTCAGTTACAGCTCAGATTATTTATATTTAATAGATGTTAAGAAACCAGGAATCGATTTGTCAATATTAAAAACAAAACAATTTCCTAAGAAGAAATCATTTTTAGATTCGTCACCTCCACCAGTTCGAAAATTACGTTTACGAGGTGATTGGAGCGATACAGGTCCAAATGCTAGACCCGAAGGCGATTTAGGTCAAACACGGGTCGAAATTGGTCAGGTTAGACCCCAATTGCATGGGACTATTATGCACCGAATGACTGAGGTATTGAGTCGCATGTTAAATGATCCTCAAACACGAAATAGCTTAAGTTCTCCACAATTTTCTCAAGATAATCAAGCTTTATTTGCAAATGCTGCAAGGGAGATCGAAAATTATGGAAACCCTAACAGTAAGTATAATTATTTAAAAAGAAATTTTTATCAAGTTCTTATAATTCATTACCTACATTTACATATAATATAAATCTGCTCACTTTCTGATCATACAAATGTTTGGTGTTTCTAAAGAACACATTTGTAGATTGATTTTAATATTTTTGTTTTAATTCAATGTATTTATTAGTATAATTAACAAATTTAGCACTTCTTTTAAATAATGACTTTATTTTTAAATAGATACGTATGTATTTCGATGTTATTTTCACTTTTTAAATAATTTTATCTGAAACATAATTATAATAGTCGTTTCCATTCAGTGGGTGGTACTGCGACATCTACAATTTTTTCTTTTTATTGTTTTGTTTTTCTATTAAACTTGTTTTATTTTGGAAGCCTTTATTTTATAACATTGCATTGCTTGAGACATAAAATATTTTTTTTCGCTGTTATTAATTAATAATAGGTAGATACTTATTCTGGAAGATAATATATGTATAATAAGATATAATACATTTATTTTAACTTGAGATTTTTTTTAAACGATTTAAACGAATTCTCAATGGAGGTAATCTTGAGCAAATTAATTTTTTTTATAATATTAATTTCCTTTTGTTTCTATATACATACATTACATATATGATTATACTATCTATAAACTTAAATGAACAATGTACATAAATAAGTAGTTATACCTTCATAGACACAAGACATTTTTTTAAGCAATAAACGAAATCCATTCTCATTTGGACACAAATAGACTTATTAAGCAATAAACGAAATCCATTCTCATTTGGACACAAATAGACTTATTTGGTGCGAAGTTCGAAAAATGTAAATGCGTTTTCTAGTTCATTTTATTATATACAATCATTCTCTTTTTAATTTCCTTTTTTTGAAGATAAATTTAAAAGAAGTCAACACACATTTTTTTTAATTTTAGATGAACCTGAGCCAGGCCCCTCAGGTTTAAGAAAGTCTAACACAACATCAAGCTCTGATAGTGATGACGATATAAGTAACGAAAACGCGTCCTCTTTGAAAAAAGAACTTGAAAAAATTGAAATCGAAGCCAATGAAATAATTTACGATTATATGAAAATGAAATATAAAGGACATCGTAATTGTCGTACAATGATTAAAGAGGCAGTATTTTGGGGTAACGAATATGTTATGTCTGGCTCCGATTGTGGTTATGTTTTCATTTGGGAGCGTAAAACAGGAAAAATAGTAAAATTACTTCAAGCTGATCAACATGTAGTTAATTGTATACAACCTCATCCAAATTTACCAATTTTGGCTACATCTGGTATAGATTATAATATTAAAATTTGGTCTCCGATTCGAGATCAAGCTTGCTTTGATGAAAAAGAAGCCAACGATTTAATGGCTAGAAATGCTGTAATGCTTGAAGAAACAAAAGGTACTATTTTTTTTAACGTTAATAATGAACGTTATAAGCGAACTTCTTGTTCTCAATGTTATTGTTTACATTATCATGAGCATACTGACATTATTTAATTTATAAAATGTATTATAGTTGTTTAAATTTTTATCCTTGTAATGGTGTAATCTTTAGTAGTTATCGCTATTTTATTTTGTTTATTTTAGATACTATTACTGTTCCCGCAGCATTTATGATTCGAATGTTGGCTTGTATTCATTCGTTAAGAAATCGAAATAGAGATTCAGTTAATGCAAGTGGAAGTAATTCAAACAATAATTCGGGTGGAAACAATGTTAATGCACAAAAACGAACATAAACTAGAAGAGTTTGATACTCAAATATGCATATCTCATTTATTCTATCCTCGTATTAAGATTTTAGAGGTTTACCATGAATAAAAGAAAATTAAATTTGGTATTATTTTAATGATTCGATGCAGAAAACATTTAGGTTTCAAAGTAAAATATGCAGGAAAATGCGTCTAGAACAACAAAAAATGTATATAGGAGGATACTATCATAAATAACATGTAATTGCTTTTATGCTTTCTTTATTCTTTCTCTTAAAATTTTTCTTTATGACTTTACTTTCATGAAGGCGATATGATGATCTTTAAAAAAGCAAATAAAAAGATTTTCAGAATCTAAACATATTTCGACCAATGTTTCTATTTAATCTTTAAAAAAATAACACTGCTTTTTGATATTTTTGTTAATTTGTAAGATTTCGCTTTGTTCGAAAAGTTGAATATAAAAATACATGTTAAAAGTATGCATTTGTTTTGGTAGATCTTGAAGGAAATCACAATAAATTCGACAAAGTGTCTAATTCGAAATTAATAACTTACCTTGTTTGTGCTACACAGAATTATAATTTATTTGTTCTTAGTAGTTCAAAATTAATATTTTTCTACCAATTTAATAAAATATATTTTTAACTTAATGATAATCTGTTAAAATAAATATTTGGTTGTAAAATAGCAATGTATATTAAAACTATATTCAGAATATTCATCATCACCTTCATCTCATAAAGCATTATATATTTAAAAGAAAGCTTATCTTAAAGCGATATATAATCTTACGTTTGAAAAAAAACTAATTTTTTTCTCAATAGGAGAAAGAAGCTTATTTTAACAAAACACAGAAATAAATTTTTAAGAAAAAATAATGTAAAAAAATTGCCTTAACATTGTACATTCACTTAATTGCTATTATTTTGTTATTTAACAAAGGTTAACAATTTTTCCTTATATTTTTTGCAATCCTTGTCAAATAATAGAACAATAAAAATTAAGTGACATAAAATATATTACAATAAATAAAAGTTTAAACATAATTACTGTTTAATAAAAGTATTAAAATCTACATATTATAGCTTGTCCTATTAGATTAGTTATTATTGCAAAGAATAAATTGATATTTTCTTCAAAACATATTAAAATGTTTTTTATTAACATCTCTTCACAGAACAGGTTTCGGATGTCACCTATTGAAAATAACATTTTCAATACCACGGCGGATCGCCATGTAGTAAAGTTGAAGTTATTCTTTTAGCATTTAGGATAATATACAAAAAAATATATATTTTCGCTGTGACAAAAAAAATAGTATGGATTCTACCAAGTTACCTCAAAATGAAATCAAAAATTTTATTTGTTATAAGGCTGTCACACTTCGGCTTTGAAGTGGCTTTGAAACAAAGTTCACCTCCATTGTGGCTGTTCTGTTCCTGACTTTTTCCATACAAAAAAAAGAAAAAAAAATTAGTGGATTTTCAAATAATAATGGTTCACGAGATTTTTGACTAAAGTAAATTTTTTCTTTGAATGGATTCCGGTTAAAACTTAACCTGAAGCCATAAAAATTTTTTGCAGTCCTGATGAAGAAGGCTTTTTAGAATTTTTTCAATGTTATTTAGTTTTTTTTTAAATCCATATATGTACCCTACCTGTTTTTAAAGCAATCAAAAATTTAAAATTGATTATTTTTTTCCTAATATAATAATTTAAAATTAATTAATTTTTAAATAAAATTATTTTCTCTTTGTTTTAGTATTTTGTCGTCCTAAAAAGGACGTTTTTTTTTTTTTCATTTTTCTAAAAATCGTTAAACATAAATACTTAGGCCTTCTTTTCTGTTTTCTTTGGTAGAAGAACAGCTTGAATATTAGGTAGAACACCACCTTGAGCAATTGTTACTCCAGATAATAATTTATTCAATTCTTCATCATTACGAATGGCCAATTGTAAGTGCCGTGGAATAATTCTTGTCTTTTTATTATCTCTTGCTGCATTACCAGCCAATTCAAGAACTTCAGCAGCCAAATATTCCATCACCGCTGCTAAATAAACTGGAGCACCTGCACCAACACGTTCTGCATAATTTCCTTTTCTTAATAATCGATGAATACGACCAACTGGGAACTGAAGACCAGCACGATTAGAACGTGACTTTGCTTTTGTTTTAACTTTACCACCTTTACCACGGCCAGACATTTTTAATTATTTTTTTTTTTTTTCTAAGTTTCACTTCTCTAATAAAATGTTGTCACTGTTTGAAGAATACACTTCGATTAATATTTTTATACAAAAAAGGTACGTATTTATAATATTTTTACACAAACACATATTGTAAAAAATAAAATAAGAGGGGATATAAAAAAAATCTATATAAACAACACATTTTTATTAACACTTAAATAGTCTTTGACTAAACCTCAAAATAAGAAGTTATATTGAAGTGAAGTAAAAAAAATAAAATTAAATAGTGAACAATGCCTCCAAAAACAAGTGGAAAAGCAGCTAAGAAGGCTGGTAAAGCTCAAAAAAATATTTCTAAAGGTGACAAGAAGAGAAAACGCAGAAGGAAGGAAAGTTATGCAATCTACATTTACAAAGTTTTAAAACAAGTACATCCAGATACCGGAATATCATCAAAAGCTATGAGCATAATGAACAGCTTTGTAAATGACATCTTTGAGCGTATCGCTGCTGAAGCTTCACGTTTGGCTCATTACAATAAGCGGTCAACAATAACAAGTCGAGAAATCCAGACTGCTGTAAGATTGTTGTTGCCTGGTGAGCTCGCAAAACATGCTGTTAGTGAAGGAACCAAAGCTGTCACAAAATATACAAGCTCAAAATAAATTCTCCATTATTTGATTACGATTCTAAATTTTTATACCAATGGCCCTTTTCAGGGCCGCAAAATATTTTAACAATGAGTCTAATATATTTTATTTTTCAAATAATAAATATCCTATAAATTACAAAATAAACAATATATAAGTAATATGGTACCTACCCTATAAATAAAATTTATTTTTCTGTTGATTTTCTTTGAAAACAAAAATCAGTATTTTATTATTTACATCGAGATAAACATTTTTTTTAAATTTATCCACAACCACAGAAATGTATGTTACGTAGTTCCGAGATAGACAGTCTTTCTGGGTACTATTTGGCTATTTTTTTGAGCTGAGGGAATAACTATCGTGGATAACTGCATATCCCTCATTTTTTGATATTATCCAGATATTAGAATTTTTTTAAAATCAATTACAAAATTATTTAAATGTTTTTATCCCGACAGAAATATTTTCTACATGTAAATAAACAAATAAAATATCAACTAAAAATGTATTAAATTTTACAAATAGCTTAGTTAGTAGACAAAATTTTGCTGTAAAAAAAAGTTAAAATTATTATTTCATTAGAAAAACATATAAAAAATTCTTTAATGTCATCAAAAGATAATGCAATGGCTCAAAAAGTTAATTAAAAAAAAATATATAATTAAAATTTATTATTTTTTTCATGTGAATTTTATCAGATTTAAACAGAATTTTAAGTTCGCAGGTAGAAAATATGCTTTTTAGAATTTTTTTCGTTTAGAAATCTATATATTTTTATTACATCATTAACAAAATGTTCCTTTTTCTTTCTGTATCACCCTATTTTATTTTAAATTTTTGGAATCAATTTTTTCGATGTTTTTTTTTAATTAATAAAATATTATTATAATTAATATAATAAAATATATAAATAAAACATAAAATTTTTATGCATTTATATAAGTATGTAGTTTCTATTATGAAAATTAATCAAAAATTATTAATAATATATTGCTTTGCTTTAGAATTAAATAAGCATTTCAAATGCGAAAGCATATTATAAATTTTATAACAAGATACCAAAAAAGAAATAATATTTGAAATCTTTTTTAATTAAATACATGAAATGGTATCTTTCTAAATATGTATTAAAAAAAAATCTTAAGAATAAAAAATAATTAAACCTACTGTGTTATCTAGGTAAAGTTAAATTTTTTCTTATGTTTTTAGAGAAAAAAAAGAATTAATATAAGAAACAAGGATATATATCTATATCTAATTTCTAAATAAACAAAAATACAAATTATTTCATGTATTATGATGCTATTATTGTAGATTGTAAGATCCCTTCGATTTTTAGCAAGATAGTTTAATTCTATTTTTAATTCCAAAAAAAAAAAAAAATATTACAATTATTATGTGAATTTTATTGCAATATTTCCAATTTCTAAATAATTGCAGGAAGAAAGTTATTCTATATATAATATTTATATATTATTTTTTTAAATATCTAAATTACACAAAAATTTCACAATTAATATTTAAAAAACATATATTTATGGAGTAACTTTTGAAAATTGTCAAATTATTAAATTTGAACCTTATGCCACTAGCTATCGGGAAAATATAACATATTTTGTTCTAAGGAGAATTTCCATTTTTTATCTTGAATATAAATTGGCTTTATTTGACCGAAAATAAAAAAAATTATGAGATTTATTTTTTTTTATTAAAATTAAGGATGACAAAGATTATATTAACCATTTATTATTTTAATTTTAATCTATAATTAAATTTTAATTGGAGTTTTTATTAAAAAATTTAGGAATTTTTCATTAATTTTTCCGACAAAAATGATAAAAACTCACGTTATACTTAAGAATGATAAATTTTAAAAACTCCAAAAGATAGATATTTTACGTCTACACAATATTCTATGGTTAAAATATTAAAAATGTATATTTATTATTTTAAAAAAATTAAAAAAAGGAAAAAATTTTCATAAAAATTACATGAAATGTACTATGAAAAATAAAAAAAAAATTGAGAACGTGGTTCAATTCGATTCTCATACTATAGAGATAGCTGTATAAAATTTGTATTTTCACAATTTATTTTTATTTGAAAAATATAATACAAAGTGATAAAGTTAAAGTGGTAAAATAAAATTTTAATTATCTTAAATTGAAAAATATAACTATAACAATTTTAAAATGGTGGAAAATACTGAAATAGCTGCTTCTGCAACTGCTCCAGCTGAAGCAAAAAAAGCAAAGAAAACAAGTGTAGTTAAAAAACCAAAAACTACTCCAGTTCATCCACCAACATCACAAATGGTAGATGCCGCTATTAAAGATTTAAAAGAACGTTCTGGATCATCTCTACAAGCAATTAAAAAATATTTGGCAGCAAATTATAAAGTTGATGCCGATAAATTGGCACCATTTATAAGAAAATATTTGAAAGCATCAGTTGCTAGTGGAAAATTGGTTCAAACAAAAGGAAAGGGAGCTTCTGGTTCGTTCAAATTGTCAGCAAATGCATCAAAACCTAAAAAGGAAGGTGCTGAAAAAAAATCTAAAGCTGTCAAGAAATCTTCTGTAGACAAGAAACTAAAAAAATCTGGTATAAAGAAAGCTGCAAAGAAGAAAGAAGTTGCACCAGCAAAAAAGGCCAGCCCTGAAAAAAAGAAGGTAGCCAAAGCTACAGCTAAAGTGGCAAAAAAGACTGGCGTTGTAAAATCTGGATCAAAGCAAAAATCAACCAAACCATCCAAAATTGATGCTAAGAAACCTAAAACACCAAAACCGAAAAAAACATCTCCCCAAAAGAAAGCAGCACCAGCAAAGAAAGCAGTAAAGAAGTAAATTCTTTTTTATTTAACGTATAAAAAAAAAAAGTCCTTTTCAGGACTACAAATTCAATAATCTTAGAGAAGAATAATTTTTAAAAATTAAAACACCAAAATTTATTAAAATTAAAATATTTTTATTTAATAATAGATATAATTAATATTTTCTACAAAATTGGAAATTTAATTTGTTTTGCTACACACAATCTTAAAATAACTACCTAATTAAATAATAGATTGATGTGTGCTGGTGTGCGTAAGTTTTAAATTTTTCAAAATTTAGATACTTTTTGCTGAACGATTTTTTTTTTCTTTGACGAATGAAACTACATTAATAAAATAATAGATATCTCTCTACATTGATGTGTGCTGGTGTGTGTACGTTTTAAATTTTTCAATATTTTAGATACTTTACTGAATGACCTTTTTATTTTTTTGACGAATGGAACTGGAATAAAATAATTCTTTTTACGCTTAAAGAAATATAATATAATATAATTTTTTTAATTTAAAATATTTGTACTCTTTTTTTATTTAAATTTGTGGTCCTGAAAAGGACCGATTTGTTTTTTTTTTTAATAAAAAAAAACTACATAATATCAATACATTTAACCTCCGAAACCGTATAATGTGCGACCTTGTCTTTTAAGAGCATAAACAACATCCATAGCTGTAACTGTTTTTCTCTTGGCATGTTCAGTGTATGTGACAGCATCTCGGATAACATTTTCCAAAAATACTTTTAATACACCACGTGTTTCTTCATAAATCAAACCAGATATACGTTTTACACCACCACGACGAGCCAAACGACGGATAGCTGGTTTTGTGATACCTTGGATATTATCACGCAATACTTTACGATGACGTTTAGCTCCACCTTTACCTAAACCTTTTCCTCCTTTGCCGCGTCCAGTCATTTTTCAATTTTTTATTTTATTATATTAAACACTTTTAATTTTTATATATTCACTGCACAAAGGCAAATTCACAACTAAAATTATACTCTAAATCATCATGTATTTATACTATAGGTAAACCTAAAAAAATCAATTTAATTGTGTGAGTGTGAGTTTAGCGTCGCATCACACATTCATGTTTTTTTTCATTTTTTTTCCTCAACTATAATATTTTTTTCTATAAATACGTACCACTTTAGATATTTTTTTCATTAAAGAAAAAGTGTTCAGTGAATTTTGTTCTCTTGTGTTCTTAAAGTGAAATTACCTATAAAATAAAATAGTGAAATGGCACGTACAAAGCAAACTGCTCGTAAATCAACTGGTGGAAAAGCACCACGTAAACAGTTAGCTACTAAAGCTGCAAGGAAAAGTGCACCAGCAACTGGAGGTGTTAAGAAACCACATCGTTATCGACCAGGAACAGTTGCTCTTCGTGAAATTCGTCGTTATCAAAAATCAACCGAGCTATTAATTCGTAAATTACCATTCCAACGGTTAGTACGTGAAATCGCACAAGATTTCAAAACTGATTTACGTTTTCAGAGCTCGGCAGTTATGGCATTACAAGAAGCCAGCGAGGCGTATTTAGTTGGCTTATTTGAAGATACAAATTTATGTGCTATTCATGCCAAACGTGTTACTATCATGCCAAAAGATATACAATTGGCTCGTCGTATTCGAGGAGAACGTGCTTAAATGAATTAATTTCGTAAAAAAAATATAAAAAAACAATCGGTCCTTTTCAGGACCACAAAATGTTCTTTTAAAAGAGTAAAATAATATAAATAATATAGGGTCTAACTTAATCTTAAGTAAAATAATGGAGAAAAAAATTATTTTTATTTTTTATTCAAGATTAGGTAATTTAATTAAAAAATTCCATTCCAAAGAAACGGTTCATCATCATACTTCTAGATTAGGACAAAAAAAAGGAAAAATTCTGTAGCGAAGAATAAAATATGGCATTGGAGGTTTTTTAAATTACATATATTTTTATTTATTTTTTTCACATTCACATAAATATGCTATATTTATTTTAGAGCAGGTATTAGAAGTTTCTTTTTTAATATATACATATTTTTAAAGCAATCAAAAATTTAAAATTGATTATTTTTTTTCCTAATATAATAATTTAAAATTAATTAATTTTTAAATAAAATTATTTTCTCTTTGTTTTAGTATTTTGTCGTCCTAAAAAGGACGTTTTTTTTTTTTTCATTTTTCTAAAAATCGTTAAACATAAATACTTAGGCCTTCTTTTCTGTTTTCTTTGGTAGAAGAACAGCTTGAATATTAGGTAGAACACCACCTTGAGCAATTGTTACTCCAGATAATAATTTATTCAATTC
Source organism: Hybos culiciformis (assembly GCA_964007475.1). Lineage (NCBI taxonomy): Eukaryota > Metazoa > Arthropoda > Insecta > Diptera > Hybotidae > Hybos > Hybos culiciformis. Next base: position 28,123,098 of record OZ023275.1, read on the forward strand.
TTCATCATTACGAATGGCCAATTGTAAGTGCCGTGGAATAATTCTTGTCTTTTTATTATCTCTTGCTGCATTACCAGCCAATTCAAGAACTTCAGCAGCCAAATATTCCATCACCGCTGCTAAATAAACTGGAGCACCTGCACCAACACGTTCTGCATAATTTCCTTTTCTTAATAATCGATGAATACGACCAACTGGGAACTGAAGACCAGCACGATTAGAACGTGACTTTGCTTTTGTTTTAACTTTACCACCTTTACCACGGCCAGACATTTTTAATTATTTATTTTTTTTTTCTAAGTTTCACTTCTCTAATAAAATGTTGTCACTGTTTGAAGAATACACTTCGATTAATATTTTTATACAAAAAAGGTACGTATTTATAATATTTTTACACAAACACATATTGTAAAAAATAAAATAAGAGGGGATATAAAAAAAATCTATATAAACAACACATTTTTATTAACACTTAAATAGTCTTTGACTAAACCTCAAAATAAGAAGTTATATTGAAGTGAAGTAAAAAAAATAAAATTAAATAGTGAACAATGCCTCCAAAAACAAGTGGAAAAGCAGCTAAGAAGGCTGGTAAAGCTCAAAAAAATATTTCTAAAGGTGACAAGAAGAGAAAACGCAGAAGGAAGGAAAGTTATGCAATCTACATTTACAAAGTTTTAAAACAAGTACATCCAGATACCGGAATATCATCAAAAGCTATGAGCATAATGAACAGCTTTGTAAATGACATCTTTGAGCGTATCGCTGCTGAAGCTTCACGTTTGGCTCATTACAATAAGCGGTCAACAATAACAAGTCGAGAAATCCAGACTGCTGTAAGATTGTTGTTGCCTGGTGAGCTCGCAAAACATGCTGTTAGTGAAGGAACCAAAGCTGTCACAAAATATACAAGCTCAAAATAAATTCTCCATTATTTGATTACGATTCTAAATTTTTATACCAATGGCCCTTTTCAGGGCCGCAAAATATTTTAACAATGAGTCTAATATATTTTATTTTTCAAATAATAAATATCCTATAAATTACAAAATAAACAATATATAAGTAATATGGTACCTACCCTATAAATAAAATTTATTTTTCTGTTGATTTTCTTTGAAAACAAAAATCAGTATTTTATTATTTACATCGAGATAAACATTTTTTTTAAATTTATCCACAACCACAGAAATGTATGTTACGTAGTTCCGAGATAGACAGTCTTTCTGGGTACTATTTGGCTATTTTTTTGAGCTGAGGGAATAACTATCGTGGATAACTGCATATCCCTCATTTTTTGATATTATCCAGATATTAGAATTTTTTTAAAATCAATTACAAAATTATTTAAATGTTTTTATCCCGACAGAAATATTTTCTACATGTAAATAAACAAATAAAATATCAACTAAAAATGTATTAAATTTTACAAATAGCTTAGTTAGTAGACAAAATTTTGCTGTAAAAAAAAGTTAAAATTATTATTTCATTAGAAAAACATATAAAAAATTCTTTAATGTCATCAAAAGATAATGCAATGGCTCAAAAAGTTAATTAAAAAAAAATATATAATTAAAATTTATTATTTTTTTCATGTGAATTTTATCAGATTTAAACAGAATTTTAAGTTCGCAGGTAGAAAATATGCTTTTTAGAATTTTTTTCGTTTAGAAATCTATATATTTTTATTACATCATTAACAAAATGTTCCTTTTTCTTTCTGTATCACCCTATTTTATTTTAAATTTTTGGAATCAATTTTTTCGATGTTTTTTTTTAATTAATAAAATATTATTATAATTAATATAATAAAATATATAAATAAAACATAAAATTTTTATGCATTTATATAAGTATGTAGTTTCTATTATGAAAATTAATCAAAAATTATTAATAATATATTGCTTTGCTTTAGAATTAAATAAGCATTTCAAATGCGAAAGCATATTATAAATTTTATAACAAGATACCAAAAAAGAAATAATATTTGAAATCTTTTTTAATTAAATACATGAAATGGTATCTTTCTAAATATGTATTAAAAAAAAATCTTAAGAATAAAAAATAATTAAACCTACTGTGTTATCTAGGTAAAGTTAAATTTTTTCTTATGTTTTTAGAGAAAAAAAAGAATTAATATAAGAAACAAGGATATATATCTATATCTAATTTCTAAATAAACAAAAATACAAATTATTTCATGTATTATGATGCTATTATTGTAGATTGTAAGATCCCTTCGATTTTTAGCAAGATAGTTTAATTCTATTTTTAATTCCAAAAAAAAAAAAAAATATTACAATTATTATGTGAATTTTATTGCAATATTTCCAATTTCTAAATAATTGCAGGAAGAAAGTTATTCTATATATAATATTTATATATTATTTTTTTAAATATCTAAATTACACAAAAATTTCACAATTAATATTTAAAAAACATATATTTATGGAGTAACTTTTGAAAATTGTCAAATTATTAAATTTGAACCTTATGCCACTAGCTATCGGGAAAATATAACATATTTTGTTCTAAGGAGAATTTCCATTTTTTATCTTGAATATAAATTGGCTTTATTTGACCGAAAATAAAAAAAATTATGAGATTTATTTTTTTTTATTAAAATTAAGGATAACAAAGATTATATTAACCATTTATTATTTTAATTTTAATCTATAATTAAATTTTAATTGGAGTTTTTATTAAAAAATTTAGGAATTTTTCATTAATTTTTCCGACAAAAATGATAAAAACTCACGTTATACTTAAGAATGATAAATTTTAAAAACTCCAAAAGATAGATATTTTACGTCTACACAATATTCTATGGTTAAAATATTAAAAATGTATATTTATTATTTTAAAAAAATTAAAAAAAGGAAAAAATTTTCATAAAAATTACATGAAATGTACTATGAAAAATAAAAAAAAAATTGAGAACGTGGTTCAATTCGATTCTCATACTATAGAGATAGCTGTATAAAATTTGTATTTTCACAATTTATTTTTATTTGAAAAATATAATACAAAGTGATAAAGTTAAAGTGGTAAAATAAAATTTTAATTATCTTAAATTGAAAAATATAACTATAACAATTTTAAAATGGTGGAAAATACTGAAATAGCTGCTTCTGCAACTGCTCCAGCTGAAGCAAAAAAAGCAAAGAAAACAAGTGTAGTTAAAAAACCAAAAACTACTCCAGTTCATCCACCAACATCACAAATGGTAGATGCCGCTATTAAAGATTTAAAAGAACGTTCTGGATCATCTCTACAAGCAATTAAAAAATATTTGGCAGCAAATTATAAAGTTGATGCCGATAAATTGGCACCATTTATAAGAAAATATTTGAAAGCATCAGTTGCTAGTGGAAAATTGGTTCAAACAAAAGGAAAGGGAGCTTCTGGTTCGTTCAAATTGTCAGCAAATGCATCAAAACCTAAAAAGGAAGGTGCTGAAAAAAAATCTAAAGCTGTCAAGAAATCTTCTGTAGACAAGAAACTAAAAAAATCTGGTATAAAGAAAGCTGCAAAGAAGAAAGAAGTTGCACCAGCAAAAAAGGCCAGCCCTGAAAAAAAGAAGGTAGCCAAAGCTACAGCTAAAGTGGCAAAAAAGACTGGCGTTGTAAAATCTGGATCAAAGCAAAAATCAACCAAACCATCCAAAATTGATGCTAAGAAACCTAAAACACCAAAACCGAAAAAAACATCTCCCCAAAAGAAAGCAGCACCAGCAAAGAAAGCAGTAAAGAAGTAAATTCTTTTTTATTTAACGTATAAAAAAAAAAAGTCCTTTTCAGGACTACAAATTCAATAATCTTAGAGAAGAATAATTTTTAAAAATTAAAACACCAAAATTTATTAAAATTAAAATATTTTTATTTAATAATAGATATAATTAATATTTTCTACAAAATTGGAAATTTAATTTGTTTTGCTACACACAATCTTAAAATAACTACCTAATTAAATAATAGATTGATGTGTGCTGGTGTGCGTAAGTTTTAAATTTTTCAAAATTTAGATACTTTTTGCTGAACGATTTTTTTTTTCTTTGACGAATGAAACTACATTAATAAAATAATAGATATCTCTCTACATTGATGTGTGCTGGTGTGTGTACGTTTTAAATTTTTCAATATTTTAGATACTTTACTGAATGACCTTTTTATTTTTTTGACGAATGGAACTGGAATAAAATAATTCTTTTTACGCTTAAAGAAATATAATATAATATAATTTTTTTAATTTAAAATATTTGTACTCTTTTTTTATTTAAATTTGTGGTCCTGAAAAGGACCGATTTGTTTTTTTTTTTAATAAAAAAAAACTACATAATATCAATACATTTAACCTCCGAAACCGTATAATGTGCGACCTTGTCTTTTAAGAGCATAAACAACATCCATAGCTGTAACTGTTTTTCTCTTGGCATGTTCAGTGTATGTGACAGCATCTCGGATAACATTTTCCAAAAATACTTTTAATACACCACGTGTTTCTTCATAAATCAAACCAGATATACGTTTTACACCACCACGACGAGCCAAACGACGGATAGCTGGTTTTGTGATACCTTGGATATTATCACGCAATACTTTACGATGACGTTTAGCTCCACCTTTACCTAAACCTTTTCCTCCTTTGCCGCGTCCAGTCATTTTTCAATTTTTTATTTTATTATATTAAACACTTTTAATTTTTATATATTCACTGCACAAAGGCAAATTCACAACTAAAATTATACTCTAAATCATCATGTATTTATACTATAGGTAAACCTAAAAAAATCAATTTAATTGTGTGAGTGTGAGTTTAGCGTCGCATCACACATTCATGTTTTTTTTCATTTTTTTTCCTCAACTATAATATTTTTTTCTATAAATACGTACCACTTTAGATATTTTTTTCATTAAAGAAAAAGTGTTCAGTGAATTTTGTTCTCTTGTGTTCTTAAAGTGAAATTACCTATAAAATAAAATAGTGAAATGGCACGTACAAAGCAAACTGCTCGTAAATCAACTGGTGGAAAAGCACCACGTAAACAGTTAGCTACTAAAGCTGCAAGGAAAAGTGCACCAGCAACTGGAGGTGTTAAGAAACCACATCGTTATCGACCAGGAACAGTTGCTCTTCGTGAAATTCGTCGTTATCAAAAATCAACCGAGCTATTAATTCGTAAATTACCATTCCAACGGTTAGTACGTGAAATCGCACAAGATTTCAAAACTGATTTACGTTTTCAGAGCTCGGCAGTTATGGCATTACAAGAAGCCAGCGAGGCGTATTTAGTTGGCTTATTTGAAGATACAAATTTATGTGCTATTCATGCCAAACGTGTTACTATCATGCCAAAAGATATACAATTGGCTCGTCGTATTCGAGGAGAACGTGCTTAAATGAATTAATTTCGTAAAAAAAATATAAAAAAACAATCGGTCCTTTTCAGGACCACAAAATGTTCTTTTAAAAGAGTAAAATAATATAAATAATATAGGGTCTAACTTAATCTTAAGTAAAATAATGGAGAAAAAAATTATTTTTATTTTTTATTCAAGATTAGGTAATTTAATTAAAAAATTCCATTCCAAAGTAACGGTTCATCATCATACTTCTAGATTAGGACAAAAAAAAGGAAAAATTCTGTAGCGAAGAATAAAATATGGCATTGGAGGTTTTTTAAATTACATATATTTTTATTTATTTTTTTCACATTCACATAAATATGCTATATTTATTTTAGAGCAGGTATTAGAAGTTTCTTTTTTAATATATACATATTTTTAAAGCAATCAAAAATTTAAAATTGATTATTTTTTTTCCTAATATAATAATTTAAAATTAATTAATTTTTAAATAAAATTATTTTCTCTTTGTTTTAGTATTTTGTCGTCCTAAAAAGGACGTTTTTTTTTTTTTCATTTTTCTAAAAATCGTTAAACATAAATACTTAGGCCTTCTTTTCTGTTTTCTTTGGTAGAAGAACAGCTTGAATATTAGGTAGAACACCACCTTGAGCAATTGTTACTCCAGATAATAATTTATTCAATTCTTCATCATTACGAATGGCCAATTGTAAGTGCCGTGGAATAATTCTTGTCTTTTTATTATCTCTTGCTGCATTACCAGCCAATTCAAGAACTTCAGCAGCCAAATATTCCATCACCGCTGCTAAATAAACTGGAGCACCTGCACCAACACGTTCTGCATAATTTCCTTTTCTTAATAATCGATGAATACGACCAACTGGGAACTGAAGACCAGCACGATTAGAACGTGACTTTGCTTTTGTTTTAACTTTACCACCTTTACCACGGCCAGACATTTTTAATTATTTATTTTTTTTTTCTAAGTTTCACTTCTCTAATAAAATGTTGTCACTGTTTGAAGAATACACTTCGATTAATATTTTTATACAAAAAAGGTACGTATTTATAATATTTTTACACAAACACATATTGTAAAAAATAAAATAAGAGGGGATATAAAAAAAATCTATATAAACAACACATTTTTATTAACACTTAAATAGTCTTTGACTAAACCTCAAAATAAGAAGTTATATTGAAGTGAAGTAAAAAAAATAAAATTAAATAGTGAACAATGCCTCCAAAAACAAGTGGAAAAGCAGCTAAGAAGGCTGGTAAAGCTCAAAAAAATATTTCTAAAGGTGACAAGAAGAGAAAACGCAGAAGGAAGGAAAGTTATGCAATCTACATTTACAAAGTTTTAAAACAAGTACATCCAGATACCGGAATATCATCAAAAGCTATGAGCATAATGAACAGCTTTGTAAATGACATCTTTGAGCGTATCGCTGCTGAAGCTTCACGTTTGGCTCATTACAATAAGCGGTCAACAATAACAAGTCGAGAAATCCAGACTGCTGTAAGATTGTTGTTGCCTGGTGAGCTCGCAAAACATGCTGTTAGTGAAGGAACCAAAGCTGTCACAAAATATACAAGCTCAAAATAAATTCTCCATTATTTGATTACGATTCTAAATTTTTATACCAATGGCCCTTTTCAGGGCCGCAAAATATTTTAACAATGAGTCTAATATATTTTATTTTTCAAATAATAAATATCCTATAAATTACAAAATAAACAATATATAAGTAATATGGTACCTACCCTATAAATAAAATTTATTTTTCTGTTGATTTTCTTTGAAAACAAAAATCAGTATTTTATTATTTACATCGAGATAAACATTTTTTTTAAATTTATCCACAACCACAGAAATGTATGTTACGTAGTTCCGAGATAGACAGTCTTTCTGGGTACTATTTGGCTATTTTTTTGAGCTGAGGGAATAACTATCGTGGATAACTGCATATCCCTCATTTTTTGATATTATCCAGATATTAGAATTTTTTTAAAATCAATTACAAAATTATTTAAATGTTTTTATCCCGACAGAAATATTTTCTACATGTAAATAAACAAATAAAATATCAACTAAAAATGTATTAAATTTTACAAATAGCTTAGTTAGTAGACAAAATTTTGCTGTAAAAAAAAGTTAAAATTATTATTTCATTAGAAAAACATATAAAAAATTCTTTAATGTCATCAAAAGATAATGCAATGGCTCAAAAAGTTAATTAAAAAAAAATATATAATTAAAATTTATTATTTTTTTCATGTGAATTTTATCAGATTTAAACAGAATTTTAAGTTCGCAGGTAGAAAATATGCTTTTTAGAATTTTTTTCGTTTAGAAATCTATATATTTTTATTACATCATTAACAAAATGTTCCTTTTTCTTTCTGTATCACCCTATTTTATTTTAAATTTTTGGAATCAATTTTTTCGATGTTTTTTTTTAATTAATAAAATATTATTATAATTAATATAATAAAATATATAAATAAAACATAAAATTTTTATGCATTTATATAAGTATGTAGTTTCTATTATGAAAATTAATCAAAAATTATTAATAATATATTGCTTTGCTTTAGAATTAAATAAGCATTTCAAATGCGAAAGCATATTATAAATTTTATAACAAGATACCAAAAAAGAAATAATATTTGAAATCTTTTTTAATTAAATACATGAAATGGTATCTTTCTAAATATGTATTAAAAAAAAATCTTAAGAATAAAAAATAATTAAACCTACTGTGTTATCTAGGTAAAGTTAAATTTTTTCTTATGTTTTTAGAGAAAAAAAAGAATTAATATAAGAAACAAGGATATATATCTATATCTAATTTCTAAATAAACAAAAATACAAATTATTTCATGTATTATGATGCTATTATTGTAGATTGTAAGATCCCTTCGATTTTTAGCAAGATAGTTTAATTCTATTTTTAATTCCAAAAAAAAAAAAAAATATTACAATTATTATGTGAATTTTATTGCAATATTTCCAATTTCTAAATAATTGCAGGAAGAAAGTTATTCTATATATAATATTTATATATTATTTTTTTAAATATCTAAATTACACAAAAATTTCACAATTAATATTTAAAAAACATATATTTATGGAGTAACTTTTGAAAATTGTCAAATTATTAAATTTGAACCTTATGCCACTAGCTATCGGGAAAATATAACATATTTTGTTCTAAGGAGAATTTCCATTTTTTATCTTGAATATAAATTGGCTTTATTTGACCGAAAATAAAAAAAATTATGAGATTTATTTTTTTTTATTAAAATTAAGGATGACAAAGATTATATTAACCATTTATTATTTTAATTTTAATCTATAATTAAATTTTAATTGGAGTTTTTATTAAAAAATTTAGGAATTTTTCATTAATTTTTCCGACAAAAATGATAAAAACTCACGTTATACTTAAGAATGATAAATTTTAAAAACTCCAAAAGATAGATATTTTACGTCTACACAATATTCTATGGTTAAAATATTAAAAATGTATATTTATTATTTTAAAAAAATTAAAAAAAGGAAAAAATTTTCATAAAAATTACATGAAATGTACTATGAAAAATAAAAAAAAAATTGAGAACGTGGTTCAATTCGATTCTCATACTATAGAGATAGCTGTATAAAATTTGTATTTTCACAATTTATTTTTATTTGAAAAATATAATACAAAGTGATAAAGTTAAAGTGGTAAAATAAAATTTTAATTATCTTAAATTGAAAAATATAACTATAACAATTTTAAAATGGTGGAAAATACTGAAATAGCTGCTTCTGCAACTGCTCCAGCTGAAGCAAAAAAAGCAAAGAAAACAAGTGTAGTTAAAAAACCAAAAACTACTCCAGTTCATCCACCAACATCACAAATGGTAGATGCCGCTATTAAAGATTTAAAAGAACGTTCTGGATCATCTCTACAAGCAATTAAAAAATATTTGGCAGCAAATTATAAAGTTGATGCCGATAAATTGGCACCATTTATAAGAAAATATTTGAAAGCATCAGTTGCTAGTGGAAAATTGGTTCAAACAAAAGGAAAGGGAGCTTCTGGTTCGTTCAAATTGTCAGCAAATGCATCAAAACCTAAAAAGGAAGGTGCTGAAAAAAAATCTAAAGCTGTCAAGAAATCTTCTGTAGACAAGAAACTAAAAAAATCTGGTATAAAGAAAGCTGCAAAGAAGAAAGAAGTTGCACCAGCAAAAAAGGCCAGCCCTGAAAAAAAGAAGGTAGCCAAAGCTACAGCTAAAGTGGCAAAAAAGACTGGCGTTGTAAAATCTGGATCAAAGCAAAAATCAACCAAACCATCCAAAATTGATGCTAAGAAACCTAAAACACCAAAACCGAAAAAAACATCTCCCCAAAAGAAAGCAGCACCAGCAAAGAAAGCAGTAAAGAAGTAAATTCTTTTTTATTTAACGTATAAAAAAAAAAAGTCCTTTTCAGGACTACAAATTCAATAATCTTAGAGAAGAATAATTTTTAAAAATTAAAACACCAAAATTTATTAAAATTAAAATATTTTTATTTAATAATAGATATAATTAATATTTTCTACAAAATTGGAAATTTAATTTGTTTTGCTACACACAATCTTAAAATAACTACCTAATTAAATAATAGATTGATGTGTGCTGGTGTGCGTAAGTTTTAAATTTTTCAAAATTTAGATACTTTTTGCTGAACGATTTTTTTTTTCTTTGACGAATGAAACTACATTAATAAAATAATAGATATCTCTCTACATTGATGTGTGCTGGTGTGTGTACGTTTTAAATTTTTCAATATTTTAGATACTTTACTGAATGACCTTTTTATTTTTTTGACGAATGGAACTGGAATAAAATAATTCTTTTTACGCTTAAAGAAATATAATATAATATAATTTTTTTAATTTAAAATATTTGTACTCTTTTTTTATTTAAATTTGTGGTCCTGAAAAGGACCGATTTGTTTTTTTTTTTAATAAAAAAAAACTACATAATATCAATACATTTAACCTCCGAAACCGTATAATGTGCGACCTTGTCTTTTAAGAGCATAAACAACATCCATAGCTGTAACTGTTTTTCTCTTGGCATGTTCAGTGTATGTGACAGCATCTCGGATAACATTTTCCAAAAATACTTTTAATACACCACGTGTTTCTTCATAAATCAAACCAGATATACGTTTTACACCACCACGACGAGCCAAACGACGGATAGCTGGTTTTGTGATACCTTGGATATTATCACGCAATACTTTACGATGACGTTTAGCTCCACCTTTACCTAAACCTTTTCCTCCTTTGCCGCGTCCAGTCATTTTTCAATTTTTTATTTTATTATATTAAACACTTTTAATTTTTATATATTCACTGCACAAAGGCAAATTCACAACTAAAATTATACTCTAAATCATCATGTATTTATACTATAGGTAAACCTAAAAAAATCAATTTAATTGTGTGAGTGTGAGTTTAGCGTCGCATCACACATTCATGTTTTTTTTCATTTTTTTTCCTCAACTATAATATTTTTTTCTATAAATACGTACCACTTTAGATATTTTTTTCATTAAAGAAAAAGTGTTCAGTGAATTTTGTTCTCTTGTGTTCTTTTTTTTTTTTTTTTTTTTATTATTTTTATTTCATTTTTACAGACATAAACATTTGAGATAATCAACAATAAAACAGATTCTTACATATATATCAGTACAATATTCTTACAATAACGAAAGATAAAAATTGACTGAAAACTTATTGTATTTTATAATTGAAATTGAATAAAAGTTAGTATAAATCATATGTAAGCTGGAAAAAATTTCATTAGTTACTATAGAATTTAAATCCGATACAAGTATTGCTCCAGCGCTTTGAGAAGCTTTTTAGGAGCATGAGAAGTTAAGTACGATGCGTTTAAGTACATTAAAAGATGTTCCAGCTTGAACACAAAGTGACAATTCACTATTTATTATTATTATTATTATTATTTTATATATTCTCTTTTCCTTAATTTATTAATCATTAAACATCACATTAACATTATAAATTTAGAAAAGAAACAGAATTCAAGACGAAAATTAAAATAAAATAAAATAAAATAAAATAAAAAGAAACTAAAAAATCAAAAATCAAAATTACAAAATTAAAAGATTAAAAAAAAAAAAATTTAAGAAGTTAAGAAATTAAGAAATTAAGGGTTCAGTAATTAAGAAATAAGAAATAAGAAATTTGAAATTTAGGAAAGCTCCTATGCTAAGACTCTAAAATGAAGGAAAGGAAATTTGGAATAAAATTCAATACGAAAAGACAAGATTATACAATATTGTAATTATATAATATAATATGTAAGCTTATTCCCTAAAAAACTGGTACCAAAGGTACATTTTATCTAACTCATACATAGAGATCCAGATTATTTTCTATTACCCATCTGATGATCCAAACCTTGAACATAGAAAATGAGCGAGCCAGAACCAAGTCAGGTGGAATTTGTCTGAAAAGCGTAGGCCCTGAGACACTTATGCGTTGCTTACCGAATTCATTGAAGCACCGGGGTACTTCCAAATTCCCTACATCTCTAGTAATCATATTATGCGATATTAGTGGAAACTCTATAATATTATGCCCTAAGTTATTTAAGACCTTATAAACAAAACATACGACCTTTAGAAAGTATAAACCCTTAATTGGTAAATTATCAAGAACTTGTTCCGAGTATAGCGATATTGAAGGAGTCAGACGATGCAAATTGAAAACAGTTTTTACAGCTCGATTTTGCAAGCGCTGCAGCTTACTTATCTCGGTAACATTACCACCAGCCCAGACTGATGTTATATAAGATAAGTGCGAGTGGATTAGTGCGAAATATATTTGTCTCTTGACAGGGGTAGGAAAACGATGTTTATACTTTGTGAGGATTCCTAATGCTGGAGAAATTTTTTTACTTACATTGGAAATGTGGGATTTCCAGGTAAGGTTATTTGAAATTGTAATTCCTAGAAATTTAACGTTTTCACATTCAGTTAAAGGGTTATTGTTAAGATTTACTGTTACTCGGGTGATATCGTTTGCCCTCCTCCTTTGATTGGTGCCGAAGAGAATAAATTGGGTTTTATTTACATTTAGCTTGAGCTTGTTTGATTTCATGTACCTGTCGAGCAGGAGAAAGTCAGTTTCAATTAAGTTAGAGATATGAGAAATAGAAGGGTCAGGATAAAACAGGGAAGTGTCATCTGCAAACAAATTTAAATTACCAGTTAAGCCATAGGAATATAGATCGTTTATAAAAATCAAGAAAAATAATGGGCCCAAAACACTCCCTTGAGGAACGCCTTGACATATTGGTTTAGAAGTACTTTTACCACCCTCCTTCATCGCTACAAACTGAACTCTATCACTAAGATAGCTTCTGAAAAGGTTAAGAGCACCAGTTCTAACCCCAGCATAACGTAGTTTGATCAGAAGAATATCATGATTAACCATATCGAATGCCTTACTGAGGTCTAGAAAGAGGCCACCAACCCATTTCCCATGATCAAGCTCTTCCACAATATTATCTATGATAGTTAAGATAGCAGTTTCTGTGTTCACCTCTGGTCTAAAGCCGAACTGTCGGTGATAAAGAAAGGAGTTTCGATTTAAAAATTCCATCAATTGAAGAAAAATTACTTTTTCAACTAATTTATTAATTGCAGGTAACACAGAAATTGGTCGGTAGTTACATATATCTATTTTGTCACCTTTTTTATAAACCGGGCATATTTTCTGGATTTTGAGCGATTTGGGATAAGTGGAGGTGTCTATAACTAGGTTTATAAGCTTTGTAAGAAACGGAACCAGTTCTTCACTGCATAACTTAAGTGTAGAATTAGATATGCCATCCCACCCGACCGCCTTGTTGGCATCTAATTTTTGTATGAATTTTGAAACTGTATCACAATCAGTTTGTTGTAGGCACAAAGATTGAGGAAAGTACGTCAGATGAGAAGCCGAGTAATCAATACTTGAATCGGTGGGATCAGAATTAGAAGTACTGTCAATGAAATAGTTGTTGAAGGCATTTGCAATGGAATTAGAATCGCAATGAATGACTCCATCTGTACTCTTGATGGATTTAACTCCGTCCTTAGATTTTCTATTAAGAGTGGTGTTAATAAATTTCCAAGTTTTCCTGCTGTCTCCGCCACAGTTTTTTAGGCCTGAAGAATAGTATTGTGCCTCACATTTTTTTAAACAATAGGTCACAAGCTTACATAGTCTTGCACATTTAGTCTTCAAGTATTTATTATTCGGCATTTGTTTTAACTTTTTCCTAAGTAAGTTTTTTTTCCTAATTAAGATTTTAAGGTTTTTGTTGATCCAGGGAGCAGCAGAATATCGAGAGTTTATTGAAATTTGGGATCGTGTTGTATTTTTTTCGGTGATATATTTGATTTTATCTATCAGGAAATCTAACAAAGTATCGGGGTCGCAAAAACTGTTCGGATTGTAGTGGCCTAAAGAGACCGAGAGCTCATGTTTTATCATATTATGGTCGATATAAATTTTTGTTATTGAGGTTTTATTATTACTTTTGAAATTCAAAGGAAGGTTAATTAGTAGGATATTATGATCGCTTAATTCGTTTTCGATTGTATTTACCACCACGTTTCTGGAAAAAGATTGATTGAAGACAATGTGGTCAATTAGTGAATTAGTTTCAGGTCTAGTAACAGTAGAATTACAAAGAATAAAATCATAGGAGGAATAAATATTACTAAGATCGACCGAGAGTTGCGATTCCGAAAACATGTTTATGTTTGCATCACCAAGGAGGAGAGTGGGTCTATTCGCATGCTTATTCAAATTATGATGGATAAAATTCAAGAAGACTTCAATATCAACTCGAGGCGGTCTGTAGTAGTTTATTAAGGAAACTTTTTGACCATTTAATGAGATATTGTTGAGAGTTACTTCAATATAATTGAAAGGATCATTTCCAGAAGAAATTACATTGAAATCAATATTTTTATTGATATATAATGCAACGCCGCCGTAGTTATCCTTTCTACATGAGAAAATTGAATTAAACCCAGGTATCTTATAAAGATCAGTATTGACATCTGAGATCCAAGTCTCCTGAAGACAAATAATCTGAGGAACAGTTGGCAACTGAAATAGACAGTTTCTTAGGCTATTAAATTTGGTTATTGCCGACACACTACGACAATTTAGGGAGAAAATAACTATCTGAGCATCATCCAAAGGAACACAACCAATATTGAAATCGTCCAATCCAGAAAAGTAGTTGTTTATTATAGAACCCATTTGTATGTTATTGAATGTTTGAAATTGCTTTCCTACTCAAGTACGCCTAAAATTTTATAGAAAAATTTTAAAGTAAAATAATAAAATCAAATTAAATTAACTAATTAGTATTATCGAAATAAAATAAAAATAAAAATAAAAATAAGAATAAAAATTAAAAATTAAGTAAAATTAAGTAAAAAACTTTTTTTTTTTTTTTAAATCAATTGCAAAATAAAAATTGTAGGAACAATTTAGGTTTATATGGAAAAAATTTATATATAGTTTATATATTATATATAGTTTTAAAATTTATATATAGTTTATCTTATATCGTGGGCTTCCTGACTGACCCCAGGACCATTTCTTGATAAAACATCATTGGATGTGGACCCATTGGACATATTCATGCTGGATAGTTTGTTGTTGTTGTGGTTATTATACATGTTGTTGTTACCTTGGTTGTTATTGCTACAAGCCTTAGAACCATCTGTTGTTATGGATTTAATAATACCATCAACGTCTGAATAACCATATATTGGAATCGGTTGACATCCTTCATATTCTTTAACTAGTATTCTGCCACCTCTGCTGTATATATATTTGTAGTTGTAAGACTTAAGAATATTACAATATTTTAACAGCTCAAAATTTTCCTTTGTTAGTAAGTCGTATGTTTTGGATTCAGGTCCCAGAAAAGATTTTAGTTTAGTAAAATTCTTTGTAAAATTGTATTTGCTGTCAATACTCTTGAATTTTATAAAAATGGATGAAAACTTTGTATTCTTAGATTGCCTTAGAGATATGATGTCCTCATTACCTCATTACCCAGGTTCTTAAAGTGAAATTACCTATAAAATAAAATAGTGAAATGGCACGTACAAAGCAAACTGCTCGTAAATCAACTGGTGGAAAAGCACCACGTAAACAGTTAGCTACTAAAGCTGCAAGGAAAAGTGCACCAGCAACTGGAGGTGTTAAGAAACCACATCGTTATCGACCAGGAACAGTTGCTCTTCGTGAAATTCGTCGTTATCAAAAATCAACCGAGCTATTAATTCGTAAATTACCATTCCAACGGTTAGTACGTGAAATCGCACAAGATTTCAAAACTGATTTACGTTTTCAGAGCTCGGCAGTTATGGCATTACAAGAAGCCAGCGAGGCGTATTTAGTTGGCTTATTTGAAGATACAAATTTATGTGCTATTCATGCCAAACGTGTTACTATCATGCCAAAAGATATACAATTGGCTCGTCGTATTCGAGGAGAACGTGCTTAAATGAATTAATTTCGTAAAAAAAAATATAAAAAAACAATCGGTCCTTTTCAGGACCACAAAATGTTCTTTTAAAAGAGTAAAATAATATAAATAATATAGGGTCTAACTTAATCTTAAGTAAAATAATGGAGAAAAAAATTATTTTTATTTTTTATTCAAGATTAGGTAATTTAATTAAAAAATTCCATTCCAAAGTAACGGTTCATCATCATACTTCTAGATTAGGACAAAAAAAAGGAAAAATTCTGTAGCGAAGAATAAAATATGGCATTGGAGGTTTTTTAAATTACATATATTTTTATTTATTTTTTTCACATTCACATAAATATGCTATATTTATTTTAGAGCAGGTATTAGAAGTTTCTTTTTTAATATATACATATTTTTAAAGCAATCAAAAATTTAAAATTGATTATTTTTTTTCCTAATATAATAATTTAAAATTAATTAATTTTTAAATAAAATTATTTTCTCTTTGTTTTAGTATTTTGTCGTCCTAAAAAGGACGTTTTTTTTTTTTTCATTTTTCTAAAAATCGTTAAACATAAATACTTAGGCCTTCTTTTCTGTTTTCTTTGGTAGAAGAACAGCTTGAATATTAGGTAGAACACCACCTTGAGCAATTGTTACTCCAGATAATAATTTATTCAATTCTTCATCATTACGAATGGCCAATTGTAAGTGCCGTGGAATAATTCTTGTCTTTTTATTATCTCTTGCTGCATTACCAGCCAATTCAAGAACTTCAGCAGCCAAATATTCCATCACCGCTGCTAAATAAACTGGAGCACCTGCACCAACACGTTCTGCATAATTTCCTTTTCTTAATAATCGATGAATACGACCAACTGGGAACTGAAGACCAGCACGATTAGAACGTGACTTTGCTTTTGTTTTAACTTTACCACCTTTACCACGGCCAGACATTTTTAATTATTTATTTTTTTTTTCTAAGTTTCACTTCTCTAATAAAATGTTGTCACTGTTTGAAGAATACACTTCGATTAATATTTTTATACAAAAAAGGTACGTATTTATAATATTTTTACACAAACACATATTGTAAAAAATAAAATAAGAGGGGATATAAAAAAAATCTATATAAACAACACATTTTTATTAACACTTAAATAGTCTTTGACTAAACCTCAAAATAAGAAGTTATATTGAAGTGAAGTAAAAAAAATAAAATTAAATAGTGAACAATGCCTCCAAAAACAAGTGGAAAAGCAGCTAAGAAGGCTGGTAAAGCTCAAAAAAATATTTCTAAAGGTGACAAGAAGAGAAAACGCAGAAGGAAGGAAAGTTATGCAATCTACATTTACAAAGTTTTAAAACAAGTACATCCAGATACCGGAATATCATCAAAAGCTATGAGCATAATGAACAGCTTTGTAAATGACATCTTTGAGCGTATCGCTGCTGAAGCTTCACGTTTGGCTCATTACAATAAGCGGTCAACAATAACAAGTCGAGAAATCCAGACTGCTGTAAGATTGTTGTTGCCTGGTGAGCTCGCAAAACATGCTGTTAGTGAAGGAACCAAAGCTGTCACAAAATATACAAGCTCAAAATAAATTCTCCATTATTTGATTACGATTCTAAATTTTTATACCAATGGCCCTTTTCAGGGCCGCAAAATATTTTAACAATGAGTCTAATATATTTTATTTTTCAAATAATAAATATCCTATAAATTACAAAATAAACAATATATAAGTAATATGGTACCTACCCTATAAATAAAATTTATTTTTCTGTTGATTTTCTTTGAAAACAAAAATCAGTATTTTATTATTTACATCGAGATAAACATTTTTTTTAAATTTATCCACAACCACAGAAATGTATGTTACGTAGTTCCGAGATAGACAGTCTTTCTGGGTACTATTTGGCTATTTTTTTGAGCTGAGGGAATAACTATCGTGGATAACTGCATATCCCTCATTTTTTGATATTATCCAGATATTAGAATTTTTTTAAAATCAATTACAAAATTATTTAAATGTTTTTATCCCGACAGAAATATTTTCTACATGTAAATAAACAAATAAAATATCAACTAAAAATGTATTAAATTTTACAAATAGCTTAGTTAGTAGACAAAATTTTGCTGTAAAAAAAAGTTAAAATTATTATTTCATTAGAAAAACATATAAAAAATTCTTTAATGTCATCAAAAGATAATGCAATGGCTCAAAAAGTTAATTAAAAAAAAATATATAATTAAAATTTATTATTTTTTTCATGTGAATTTTATCAGATTTAAACAGAATTTTAAGTTCGCAGGTAGAAAATATGCTTTTTAGAATTTTTTTCGTTTAGAAATCTATATATTTTTATTACATCATTAACAAAATGTTCCTTTTTCTTTCTGTATCACCCTATTTTATTTTAAATTTTTGGAATCAATTTTTTCGATGTTTTTTTTTAATTAATAAAATATTATTATAATTAATATAATAAAATATATAAATAAAACATAAAATTTTTATGCATTTATATAAGTATGTAGTTTCTATTATGAAAATTAATCAAAAATTATTAATAATATATTGCTTTGCTTTAGAATTAAATAAGCATTTCAAATGCGAAAGCATATTATAAATTTTATAACAAGATACCAAAAAAGAAATAATATTTGAAATCTTTTTTAATTAAATACATGAAATGGTATCTTTCTAAATATGTATTAAAAAAAAATCTTAAGAATAAAAAATAATTAAACCTACTGTGTTATCTAGGTAAAGTTAAATTTTTTCTTATGTTTTTAGAGAAAAAAAAGAATTAATATAAGAAACAAGGATATATATCTATATCTAATTTCTAAATAAACAAAAATACAAATTATTTCATGTATTATGATGCTATTATTGTAGATTGTAAGATCCCTTCGATTTTTAGCAAGATAGTTTAATTCTATTTTTAATTCCAAAAAAAAAAAAAAATATTACAATTATTATGTGAATTTTATTGCAATATTTCCAATTTCTAAATAATTGCAGGAAGAAAGTTATTCTATATATAATATTTATATATTATTTTTTTAAATATCTAAATTACACAAAAATTTCACAATTAATATTTAAAAAACATATATTTATGGAGTAACTTTTGAAAATTGTCAAATTATTAAATTTGAACCTTATGCCACTAGCTATCGGGAAAATATAACATATTTTGTTCTAAGGAGAATTTCCATTTTTTATCTTGAATATAAATTGGCTTTATTTGACCGAAAATAAAAAAAATTATGAGATTTATTTTTTTTTATTAAAATTAAGGATGACAAAGATTATATTAACCATTTATTATTTTAATTTTAATCTATAATTAAATTTTAATTGGAGTTTTTATTAAAAAATTTAGGAATTTTTCATTAATTTTTCCGACAAAAATGATAAAAACTCACGTTATACTTAAGAATGATAAATTTTAAAAACTCCAAAAGATAGATATTTTACGTCTACACAATATTCTATGGTTAAAATATTAAAAATGTATATTTATTATTTTAAAAAAATTAAAAAAAGGAAAAAATTTTCATAAAAATTACATGAAATGTACTATGAAAAATAAAAAAAAAATTGAGAACGTGGTTCAATTCGATTCTCATACTATAGAGATAGCTGTATAAAATTTGTATTTTCACAATTTATTTTTATTTGAAAAATATAATACAAAGTGATAAAGTTAAAGTGGTAAAATAAAATTTTAATTATCTTAAATTGAAAAATATAACTATAACAATTTTAAAATGGTGGAAAATACTAGTGATGGGAAATCTCGTTCACTTCAGTGACCTGTGTTAACTCGTTCGTTCTTTTTTACTGACCGAGTTAAAAAATATCGTTCAATTGAACGACCTATTTTCTCGTTCGCGAACGACCGAAAAAAAATGAACTCAAATCAATTTACTGACCGAGTTAAAAAAATTGAACGGGTTAAAAAAATGAACGAACTATTTTTACTGACCGAGTTAAAAAAAATTGAACGGGTTAAAAAATGAACGTACTATTTTTACTGACCGAGTTAAAAAAAATTGAACGGGTTAAAAAATGAACGTACTATTTTTACTGACCGAGTTAAAAAATATTGAACGGGTTAAAAAATGAACGTACTATTTTTACTGACCGAGTTAAAAATATAGCTCAATTGAACGACCGATAAAATTAACTCAAATCAAAATGAACTTTGCAAAAATAAAAAAATACCAAATGAAATAAACTGAAAGTGAACTGTGAACTTTAGGAAGCATTAATTCATCTATTATTTTTAAAGTTAATATGATTTATTTTTATTATAAAAAAAATAAAAATATTTAGAGCATATTAATCTACTAATAATTATTCAAATATCTATATTAGCAATAACCGATTATATCAAAAAAAAAATTTTTTTATCTTTATTAATATTTTTTGTTATATTTTTTGGGATAATTTCTTATGAAAAATAAAACATTCCTTTAAATATTTAATCTGTTTCCCGTCAGTCTTTCTTATTGTATTTTTTTCTATGGATGTCGTGTGGCATTTTCAATTGAAAAAGACGATAATTTTCAGACCAGTAAAGAGGTAGCTATTGTTCACAGCTACACTTACATAACAATCTAACAACACCAACACAATTTCTCTTTCTTCCTTATAGCTGAAAAATAAGTGTACTGCTCTTTTCAAACATTTATCTCTTCTCTACACCTACAGAACTTTTTTTTTTTTAGAAAAGAACGATGAACGGTGAACGATGAACGATATATTTTTTTTTTACTGACCGATCGGTCATCGTTCACTTTAGTGATCCGTTCTTTTTAACTCGGTCGTTCACGAACGACACATCTCTAGAAAATACTGAAATAGCTGCTTCTGCAACTGCTCCAGCTGAAGCAAAAAAAGCAAAGAAAACAAGTGTAGTTAAAAAACCAAAAACTACTCCAGTTCATCCACCAACATCACAAATGGTAGATGCCGCTATTAAAGATTTAAAAGAACGTTCTGGATCATCTCTACAAGCAATTAAAAAATATTTGGCAGCAAATTATAAAGTTGATGCCGATAAATTGGCACCATTTATAAGAAAATATTTGAAAGCATCAGTTGCTAGTGGAAAATTGGTTCAAACAAAAGGAAAGGGAGCTTCTGGTTCGTTCAAATTGTCAGCAAATGCATCAAAACCTAAAAAGGAAGGTGCTGAAAAAAAATCTAAAGCTGTCAAGAAATCTTCTGTAGACAAGAAACTAAAAAAATCTGGTATAAAGAAAGCTGCAAAGAAGAAAGAAGTTGCACCAGCAAAAAAGGCCAGCCCTGAAAAAAAGAAGGTAGCCAAAGCTACAGCTAAAGTGGCAAAAAAGACTGGCGTTGTAAAATCTGGATCAAAGCAAAAATCAACCAAACCATCCAAAATTGATGCTAAGAAACCTAAAACACCAAAACCGAAAAAAACATCTCCCCAAAAGAAAGCAGCACCAGCAAAGAAAGCAGTAAAGAAGTAAATTCTTTTTTATTTAACGTATAAAAAAAAAAAGTCCTTTTCAGGACTACAAATTCAATAATCTTAGAGAAGAATAATTTTTAAAAATTAAAACACCAAAATTTATTAAAATTAAAATATTTTTATTTAATAATAGATATAATTAATATTTTCTACAAAATTGGAAATTTAATTTGTTTTGCTACACACAATCTTAAAATAACTACCTAATTAAATAATAGATTGATGTGTGCTGGTGTGCGTAAGTTTTAAATTTTTCAAAATTTAGATACTTTTTGCTGAACGATTTTTTTTTTCTTTGACGAATGAAACTACATTAATAAAATAATAGATATCTCTCTACATTGATGTGTGCTGGTGTGTGTACGTTTTAAATTTTTCAATATTTTAGATACTTTACTGAATGACCTTTTTATTTTTTTGACGAATGGAACTGGAATAAAATAATTCTTTTTACGCTTAAAGAAATATAATATAATATAATTTTTTTAATTTAAAATATTTGTACTCTTTTTTTATTTAAATTTGTGGTCCTGAAAAGGACCGATTTGTTTTTTTTTTTAATAAAAAAAAACTACATAATATCAATACATTTAACCTCCGAAACCGTATAATGTGCGACCTTGTCTTTTAAGAGCATAAACAACATCCATAGCTGTAACTGTTTTTCTCTTGGCATGTTCAGTGTATGTGACAGCATCTCGGATAACATTTTCCAAAAATACTTTTAATACACCACGTGTTTCTTCATAAATCAAACCAGATATACGTTTTACACCACCACGACGAGCCAAACGACGGATAGCTGGTTTTGTGATACCTTGGATATTATCACGCAATACTTTACGATGACGTTTAGCTCCACCTTTACCTAAACCTTTTCCTCCTTTGCCGCGTCCAGTCATTTTTCAATTTTTTATTTTATTATATTAAACACTTTTAATTTTTATATATTCACTGCACAAAGGCAAATTCACAACTAAAATTATACTCTAAATCATCATGTATTTATACTATAGGTAAACCTAAAAAAATCAATTTAATTGTGTGAGTGTGAGTTTAGCGTCGCATCACACATTCATGTTTTTTTTCATTTTTTTTCCTCAACTATAATATTTTTTTCTATAAATACGTACCACTTTAGATATTTTTTTCATTAAAGAAAAAGTGTTCAGTGAATTTTGTTCTCTTGTGTTCTTAAAGTGAAATTACCTATAAAATAAAATAGTGAAATGGCACGTACAAAGCAAACTGCTCGTAAATCAACTGGTGGAAAAGCACCACGTAAACAGTTAGCTACTAAAGCTGCAAGGAAAAGTGCACCAGCAACTGGAGGTGTTAAGAAACCACATCGTTATCGACCAGGAACAGTTGCTCTTCGTGAAATTCGTCGTTATCAAAAATCAACCGAGCTATTAATTCGTAAATTACCATTCCAACGGTTAGTACGTGAAATCGCACAAGATTTCAAAACTGATTTACGTTTTCAGAGCTCGGCAGTTATGGCATTACAAGAAGCCAGCGAGGCGTATTTAGTTGGCTTATTTGAAGATACAAATTTATGTGCTATTCATGCCAAACGTGTTACTATCATGCCAAAAGATATACAATTGGCTCGTCGTATTCGAGGAGAACGTGCTTAAATGAATTAATTTCGTAAAAAAAATATAAAAAAACAATCGGTCCTTTTCAGGACCACAAAATGTTCTTTTAAAAGAGTAAAATAATATAAATAATATAGGGTCTAACTTAATCTTAAGTAAAATAATGGAGAAAAAAATTATTTTTATTTTTTATTCAAGATTAGGTAATTTAATTAAAAAATTCCATTCCAAAGAAACGGTTCATCATCATACTTCTAGATTAGGACAAAAAAAAGGAAAAATTCTGTAGCGAAGAATAAAATATGGCATTGGAGGTTTTTTAAATTACATATATTTTTATTTATTTTTTTCACATTCACATAAATATGCTATATTTATTTTAGAGCAGGTATTAGAAGTTTCTTTTTTAATATATACATATTTTTAAAGCAATCAAAAATTTAAAATTGATTATTTTTTTTCCTAATATAATAATTTAAAATTAATTAATTTTTAAATAAAATTATTTTCTCTTTGTTTTAGTATTTTGTCGTCCTAAAAAGGACGTTTTTTTTTTTTTCATTTTTCTAAAAATCGTTAAACATAAATACTTAGGCCTTCTTTTCTGTTTTCTTTGGTAGAAGAACAGCTTGAATATTAGGTAGAACACCACCTTGAGCAATTGTTACTCCAGATAATAATTTATTCAATTCTTCATCATTACGAATGGCCAATTGTAAGTGCCGTGGAATAATTCTTGTCTTTTTATTATCTCTTGCTGCATTACCAGCCAATTCAAGAACTTCAGCAGCCAAATATTCCATCACCGCTGCTAAATAAACTGGAGCACCTGCACCAACACGTTCTGCATAATTTCCTTTTCTTAATAATCGATGAATACGACCAACTGGGAACTGAAGACCAGCACGATTAGAACGTGACTTTGCTTTTGTTTTAACTTTACCACCTTTACCACGGCCAGACATTTTTAATTATTTATTTTTTTTTTCTAAGTTTCACTTCTCTAATAAAATGTTGTCACTGTTTGAAGAATACACTTCGATTAATATTTTTATACAAAAAAGGTACGTATTTATAATATTTTTACACAAACACATATTGTAAAAAATAAAATAAGAGGGGATATAAAAAAAATCTATATAAACAACACATTTTTATTAACACTTAAATAGTCTTTGACTAAACCTCAAAATAAGAAGTTATATTGAAGTGAAGTAAAAAAAATAAAATTAAATAGTGAACAATGCCTCCAAAAACAAGTGGAAAAGCAGCTAAGAAGGCTGGTAAAGCTCAAAAAAATATTTCTAAAGGTGACAAGAAGAGAAAACGCAGAAGGAAGGAAAGTTATGCAATCTACATTTACAAAGTTTTAAAACAAGTACATCCAGATACCGGAATATCATCAAAAGCTATGAGCATAATGAACAGCTTTGTAAATGACATCTTTGAGCGTATCGCTGCTGAAGCTTCACGTTTGGCTCATTACAATAAGCGGTCAACAATAACAAGTCGAGAAATCCAGACTGCTGTAAGATTGTTGTTGCCTGGTGAGCTCGCAAAACATGCTGTTAGTGAAGGAACCAAAGCTGTCACAAAATATACAAGCTCAAAATAAATTCTCCATTATTTGATTACGATTCTAAATTTTTATACCAATGGCCCTTTTCAGGGCCGCAAAATATTTTAACAATGAGTCTAATATATTTTATTTTTCAAATAATAAATATCCTATAAATTACAAAATAAACAATATATAAGTAATATGGTACCTACCCTATAAATAAAATTTATTTTTCTGTTGATTTTCTTTGAAAACAAAAATCAGTATTTTATTATTTACATCGAGATAAACATTTTTTTTAAATTTATCCACAACCACAGAAATGTATGTTACGTAGTTCCGAGATAGACAGTCTTTCTGGGTACTATTTGGCTATTTTTTTGAGCTGAGGGAATAACTATCGTGGATAACTGCATATCCCTCATTTTTTGATATTATCCAGATATTAGAATTTTTTTAAAATCAATTACAAAATTATTTAAATGTTTTTATCCCGACAGAAATATTTTCTACATGTAAATAAACAAATAAAATATCAACTAAAAATGTATTAAATTTTACAAATAGCTTAGTTAGTAGACAAAATTTTGCTGTAAAAAAAAGTTAAAATTATTATTTCATTAGAAAAACATATAAAAAATTCTTTAATGTCATCAAAAGATAATGCAATGGCTCAAAAAGTTAATTAAAAAAAAATATATAATTAAAATTTATTATTTTTTTCATGTGAATTTTATCAGATTTAAACAGAATTTTAAGTTCGCAGGTAGAAAATATGCTTTTTAGAATTTTTTTCGTTTAGAAATCTATATATTTTTATTACATCATTAACAAAATGTTCCTTTTTCTTTCTGTATCACCCTATTTTATTTTAAATTTTTGGAATCAATTTTTTCGATGTTTTTTTTTAATTAATAAAATATTATTATAATTAATATAATAAAATATATAAATAAAACATAAAATTTTTATGCATTTATATAAGTATGTAGTTTCTATTATGAAAATTAATCAAAAATTATTAATAATATATTGCTTTGCTTTAGAATTAAATAAGCATTTCAAATGCGAAAGCATATTATAAATTTTATAACAAGATACCAAAAAAGAAATAATATTTGAAATCTTTTTTAATTAAATACATGAAATGGTATCTTTCTAAATATGTATTAAAAAAAAATCTTAAGAATAAAAAATAATTAAACCTACTGTGTTATCTAGGTAAAGTTAAATTTTTTCTTATGTTTTTAGAGAAAAAAAAGAATTAATATAAGAAACAAGGATATATATCTATATCTAATTTCTAAATAAACAAAAATACAAATTATTTCATGTATTATGATGCTATTATTGTAGATTGTAAGATCCCTTCGATTTTTAGCAAGATAGTTTAATTCTATTTTTAATTCCAAAAAAAAAAAAAAATATTACAATTATTATGTGAATTTTATTGCAATATTTCCAATTTCTAAATAATTGCAGGAAGAAAGTTATTCTATATATAATATTTATATATTATTTTTTTAAATATCTAAATTACACAAAAATTTCACAATTAATATTTAAAAAACATATATTTATGGAGTAACTTTTGAAAATTGTCAAATTATTAAATTTGAACCTTATGCCACTAGCTATCGGGAAAATATAACATATTTTGTTCTAAGGAGAATTTCCATTTTTTATCTTGAATATAAATTGGCTTTATTTGACCGAAAATAAAAAAAATTATGAGATTTATTTTTTTTTATTAAAATTAAGGATGACAAAGATTATATTAACCATTTATTATTTTAATTTTAATCTATAATTAAATTTTAATTGGAGTTTTTATTAAAAAATTTAGGAATTTTTCATTAATTTTTCCGACAAAAATGATAAAAACTCACGTTATACTTAAGAATGATAAATTTTAAAAACTCCAAAAGATAGATATTTTACGTCTACACAATATTCTATGGTTAAAATATTAAAAATGTATATTTATTATTTTAAAAAAATTAAAAAAAGGAAAAAATTTTCATAAAAATTACATGAAATGTACTATGAAAAATAAAAAAAAAATTGAGAACGTGGTTCAATTCGATTCTCATACTATAGAGATAGCTGTATAAAATTTGTATTTTCACAATTTATTTTTATTTGAAAAATATAATACAAAGTGATAAAGTTAAAGTGGTAAAATAAAATTTTAATTATCTTAAATTGAAAAATATAACTATAACAATTTTAAAATGGTGGAAAATACTGAAATAGCTGCTTCTGCAACTGCTCCAGCTGAAGCAAAAAAAGCAAAGAAAACAAGTGTAGTTAAAAAACCAAAAACTACTCCAGTTCATCCACCAACATCACAAATGGTAGATGCCGCTATTAAAGATTTAAAAGAACGTTCTGGATCATCTCTACAAGCAATTAAAAAATATTTGGCAGCAAATTATAAAGTTGATGCCGATAAATTGGCACCATTTATAAGAAAATATTTGAAAGCATCAGTTGCTAGTGGAAAATTGGTTCAAACAAAAGGAAAGGGAGCTTCTGGTTCGTTCAAATTGTCAGCAAATGCATCAAAACCTAAAAAGGAAGGTGCTGAAAAAAAATCTAAAGCTGTCAAGAAATCTTCTGTAGACAAGAAACTAAAAAAATCTGGTATAAAGAAAGCTGCAAAGAAGAAAGAAGTTGCACCAGCAAAAAAGGCCAGCCCTGAAAAAAAGAAGGTAGCCAAAGCTACAGCTAAAGTGGCAAAAAAGACTGGCGTTGTAAAATCTGGATCAAAGCAAAAATCAACCAAACCATCCAAAATTGATGCTAAGAAACCTAAAACACCAAAACCGAAAAAAACATCTCCCCAAAAGAAAGCAGCACCAGCAAAGAAAGCAGTAAAGAAGTAAATTCTTTTTTATTTAACGTATAAAAAAAAAAAGTCCTTTTCAGGACTACAAATTCAATAATCTTAGAGAAGAATAATTTTTAAAAATTAAAACACCAAAATTTATTAAAATTAAAATATTTTTATTTAATAATAGATATAATTAATATTTTCTACAAAATTGGAAATTTAATTTGTTTTGCTACACACAATCTTAAAATAACTACCTAATTAAATAATAGATTGATGTGTGCTGGTGTGCGTAAGTTTTAAATTTTTCAAAATTTAGATACTTTTTGCTGAACGATTTTTTTTTTCTTTGACGAATGAAACTACATTAATAAAATAATAGATATCTCTCTACATTGATGTGTGCTGGTGTGTGTACGTTTTAAATTTTTCAATATTTTAGATACTTTACTGAATGACCTTTTTATTTTTTTGACGAATGGAACTGGAATAAAATAATTCTTTTTACGCTTAAAGAAATATAATATAATATAATTTTTTTAATTTAAAATATTTGTACTCTTTTTTTATTTAAATTTGTGGTCCTGAAAAGGACCGATTTGTTTTTTTTTTTAATAAAAAAAAACTACATAATATCAATACATTTAACCTCCGAAACCGTATAATGTGCGACCTTGTCTTTTAAGAGCATAAACAACATCCATAGCTGTAACTGTTTTTCTCTTGGCATGTTCAGTGTATGTGACAGCATCTCGGATAACATTTTCCAAAAATACTTTTAATACACCACGTGTTTCTTCATAAATCAAACCAGATATACGTTTTACACCACCACGACGAGCCAAACGACGGATAGCTGGTTTTGTGATACCTTGGATATTATCACGCAATACTTTACGATGACGTTTAGCTCCACCTTTACCTAAACCTTTTCCTCCTTTGCCGCGTCCAGTCATTTTTCAATTTTTTATTTTATTATATTAAACACTTTTAATTTTTATATATTCACTGCACAAAGGCAAATTCACAACTAAAATTATACTCTAAATCATCATGTATTTATACTATAGGTAAACCTAAAAAAATCAATTTAATTGTGTGAGTGTGAGTTTAGCGTCGCATCACACATTCATGTTTTTTTTCATTTTTTTTCCTCAACTATAATATTTTTTTCTATAAATACGTACCACTTTAGATATTTTTTTCATTAAAGAAAAAGTGTTCAGTGAATTTTGTTCTCTTGTGTTCTTAAAGTGAAATTACCTATAAAATAAAATAGTGAAATGGCACGTACAAAGCAAACTGCTCGTAAATCAACTGGTGGAAAAGCACCACGTAAACAGTTAGCTACTAAAGCTGCAAGGAAAAGTGCACCAGCAACTGGAGGTGTTAAGAAACCACATCGTTATCGACCAGGAACAGTTGCTCTTCGTGAAATTCGTCGTTATCAAAAATCAACCGAGCTATTAATTCGTAAATTACCATTCCAACGGTTAGTACGTGAAATCGCACAAGATTTCAAAACTGATTTACGTTTTCAGAGCTCGGCAGTTATGGCATTACAAGAAGCCAGCGAGGCGTATTTAGTTGGCTTATTTGAAGATACAAATTTATGTGCTATTCATGCCAAACGTGTTACTATCATGCCAAAAGATATACAATTGGCTCGTCGTATTCGAGGAGAACGTGCTTAAATGAATTAATTTCGTAAAAAAAATATAAAAAAACAATCGGTCCTTTTCAGGACCACAAAATGTTCTTTTAAAAGAGTAAAATAATATAAATAATATAGGGTCTAACTTAATCTTAAGTAAAATAATGGAGAAAAAAATTATTTTTATTTTTTATTCAAGATTAGGTAATTTAATTAAAAAATTCCATTCCAAAGTAACGGTTCATCATCATACTTCTAGATTAGGACAAAAAAAAGGAAAAATTCTGTAGCGAAGAATAAAATATGGCATTGGAGGTTTTTTAAATTACATATATTTTTATTTATTTTTTTCACATTCACATAAATATGCTATATTTATTTTAGAGCAGGTATTAGAAGTTTCTTTTTTAATATATACATATTTTTAAAGCAATCAAAAATTTAAAATTGATTATTTTTTTTCCTAATATAATAATTTAAAATTAATTAATTTTTAAATAAAATTATTTTCTCTTTGTTTTAGTATTTTGTCGTCCTAAAAAGGACGTTTTTTTTTTTTTCATTTTTCTAAAAATCGTTAAACATAAATACTTAGGCCTTCTTTTCTGTTTTCTTTGGTAGAAGAACAGCTTGAATATTAGGTAGAACACCACCTTGAGCAATTGTTACTCCAGATAATAATTTATTCAATTCTTCATCATTACGAATGGCCAATTGTAAGTGCCGTGGAATAATTCTTGTCTTTTTATTATCTCTTGCTGCATTACCAGCCAATTCAAGAACTTCAGCAGCCAAATATTCCATCACCGCTGCTAAATAAACTGGAGCACCTGCACCAACACGTTCTGCATAATTTCCTTTTCTTAATAATCGATGAATACGACCAACTGGGAACTGAAGACCAGCACGATTAGAACGTGACTTTGCTTTTGTTTTAACTTTACCACCTTTACCACGGCCAGACATTTTTAATTATTTATTTTTTTTTTCTAAGTTTCACTTCTCTAATAAAATGTTGTCACTGTTTGAAGAATACACTTCGATTAATATTTTTATACAAAAAAGGTACGTATTTATAATATTTTTACACAAACACATATTGTAAAAAATAAAATAAGAGGGGATATAAAAAAAATCTATATAAACAACACATTTTTATTAACACTTAAATAGTCTTTGACTAAACCTCAAAATAAGAAGTTATATTGAAGTGAAGTAAAAAAAATAAAATTAAATAGTGAACAATGCCTCCAAAAACAAGTGGAAAAGCAGCTAAGAAGGCTGGTAAAGCTCAAAAAAATATTTCTAAAGGTGACAAGAAGAGAAAACGCAGAAGGAAGGAAAGTTATGCAATCTACATTTACAAAGTTTTAAAACAAGTACATCCAGATACCGGAATATCATCAAAAGCTATGAGCATAATGAACAGCTTTGTAAATGACATCTTTGAGCGTATCGCTGCTGAAGCTTCACGTTTGGCTCATTACAATAAGCGGTCAACAATAACAAGTCGAGAAATCCAGACTGCTGTAAGATTGTTGTTGCCTGGTGAGCTCGCAAAACATGCTGTTAGTGAAGGAACCAAAGCTGTCACAAAATATACAAGCTCAAAATAAATTCTCCATTATTTGATTACGATTCTAAATTTTTATACCAATGGCCCTTTTCAGGGCCGCAAAATATTTTAACAATGAGTCTAATATATTTTATTTTTCAAATAATAAATATCCTATAAATTACAAAATAAACAATATATAAGTAATATGGTACCTACCCTATAAATAAAATTTATTTTTCTGTTGATTTTCTTTGAAAACAAAAATCAGTATTTTATTATTTACATCGAGATAAACATTTTTTTTAAATTTATCCACAACCACAGAAATGTATGTTACGTAGTTCCGAGATAGACAGTCTTTCTGGGTACTATTTGGCTATTTTTTTGAGCTGAGGGAATAACTATCGTGGATAACTGCATATCCCTCATTTTTTGATATTATCCAGATATTAGAATTTTTTTAAAATCAATTACAAAATTATTTAAATGTTTTTATCCCGACAGAAATATTTTCTACATGTAAATAAACAAATAAAATATCAACTAAAAATGTATTAAATTTTACAAATAGCTTAGTTAGTAGACAAAATTTTGCTGTAAAAAAAAGTTAAAATTATTATTTCATTAGAAAAACATATAAAAAATTCTTTAATGTCATCAAAAGATAATGCAATGGCTCAAAAAGTTAATTAAAAAAAAATATATAATTAAAATTTATTATTTTTTTCATGTGAATTTTATCAGATTTAAACAGAATTTTAAGTTCGCAGGTAGAAAATATGCTTTTTAGAATTTTTTTCGTTTAGAAATCTATATATTTTTATTACATCATTAACAAAATGTTCCTTTTTCTTTCTGTATCACCCTATTTTATTTTAAATTTTTGGAATCAATTTTTTCGATGTTTTTTTTTAATTAATAAAATATTATTATAATTAATATAATAAAATATATAAATAAAACATAAAATTTTTATGCATTTATATAAGTATGTAGTTTCTATTATGAAAATTAATCAAAAATTATTAATAATATATTGCTTTGCTTTAGAATTAAATAAGCATTTCAAATGCGAAAGCATATTATAAATTTTATAACAAGATACCAAAAAAGAAATAATATTTGAAATCTTTTTTAATTAAATACATGAAATGGTATCTTTCTAAATATGTATTAAAAAAAAATCTTAAGAATAAAAAATAATTAAACCTACTGTGTTATCTAGGTAAAGTTAAATTTTTTCTTATGTTTTTAGAGAAAAAAAAGAATTAATATAAGAAACAAGGATATATATCTATATCTAATTTCTAAATAAACAAAAATACAAATTATTTCATGTATTATGATGCTATTATTGTAGATTGTAAGATCCCTTCGATTTTTAGCAAGATAGTTTAATTCTATTTTTAATTCCAAAAAAAAAAAAAAATATTACAATTATTATGTGAATTTTATTGCAATATTTCCAATTTCTAAATAATTGCAGGAAGAAAGTTATTCTATATATAATATTTATATATTATTTTTTTAAATATCTAAATTACACAAAAATTTCACAATTAATATTTAAAAAACATATATTTATGGAGTAACTTTTGAAAATTGTCAAATTATTAAATTTGAACCTTATGCCACTAGCTATCGGGAAAATATAACATATTTTGTTCTAAGGAGAATTTCCATTTTTTATCTTGAATATAAATTGGCTTTATTTGACCGAAAATAAAAAAAATTATGAGATTTATTTTTTTTTATTAAAATTAAGGATGACAAAGATTATATTAACCATTTATTATTTTAATTTTAATCTATAATTAAATTTTAATTGGAGTTTTTATTAAAAAATTTAGGAATTTTTCATTAATTTTTCCGACAAAAATGATAAAAACTCACGTTATACTTAAGAATGATAAATTTTAAAAACTCCAAAAGATAGATATTTTACGTCTACACAATATTCTATGGTTAAAATATTAAAAATGTATATTTATTATTTTAAAAAAATTAAAAAAAGGAAAAAATTTTCATAAAAATTACATGAAATGTACTATGAAAAATAAAAAAAAAATTGAGAACGTGGTTCAATTCGATTCTCATACTATAGAGATAGCTGTATAAAATTTGTATTTTCACAATTTATTTTTATTTGAAAAATATAATACAAAGTGATAAAGTTAAAGTGGTAAAATAAAATTTTAATTATCTTAAATTGAAAAATATAACTATAACAATTTTAAAATGGTGGAAAATACTGAAATAGCTGCTTCTGCAACTGCTCCAGCTGAAGCAAAAAAAGCAAAGAAAACAAGTGTAGTTAAAAAACCAAAAACTACTCCAGTTCATCCACCAACATCACAAATGGTAGATGCCGCTATTAAAGATTTAAAAGAACGTTCTGGATCATCTCTACAAGCAATTAAAAAATATTTGGCAGCAAATTATAAAGTTGATGCCGATAAATTGGCACCATTTATAAGAAAATATTTGAAAGCATCAGTTGCTAGTGGAAAATTGGTTCAAACAAAAGGAAAGGGAGCTTCTGGTTCGTTCAAATTGTCAGCAAATGCATCAAAACCTAAAAAGGAAGGTGCTGAAAAAAAATCTAAAGCTGTCAAGAAATCTTCTGTAGACAAGAAACTAAAAAAATCTGGTATAAAGAAAGCTGCAAAGAAGAAAGAAGTTGCACCAGCAAAAAAGGCCAGCCCTGAAAAAAAGAAGGTAGCCAAAGCTACAGCTAAAGTGGCAAAAAAGACTGGCGTTGTAAAATCTGGATCAAAGCAAAAATCAACCAAACCATCCAAAATTGATGCTAAGAAACCTAAAACACCAAAACCGAAAAAAACATCTCCCCAAAAGAAAGCAGCACCAGCAAAGAAAGCAGTAAAGAAGTAAATTCTTTTTTATTTAACGTATAAAAAAAAAAAGTCCTTTTCAGGACTACAAATTCAATAATCTTAGAGAAGAATAATTTTTAAAAATTAAAACACCAAAATTTATTAAAATTAAAATATTTTTATTTAATAATAGATATAATTAATATTTTCTACAAAATTGGAAATTTAATTTGTTTTGCTACACACAATCTTAAAATAACTACCTAATTAAATAATAGATTGATGTGTGCTGGTGTGCGTAAGTTTTAAATTTTTCAAAATTTAGATACTTTTTGCTGAACGATTTTTTTTTTCTTTGACGAATGAAACTACATTAATAAAATAATAGATATCTCTCTACATTGATGTGTGCTGGTGTGTGTACGTTTTAAATTTTTCAATATTTTAGATACTTTACTGAATGACCTTTTTATTTTTTTGACGAATGGAACTGGAATAAAATAATTCTTTTTACGCTTAAAGAAATATAATATAATATAATTTTTTTAATTTAAAATATTTGTACTCTTTTTTTATTTAAATTTGTGGTCCTGAAAAGGACCGATTTGTTTTTTTTTTTAATAAAAAAAAACTACATAATATCAATACATTTAACCTCCGAAACCGTATAATGTGCGACCTTGTCTTTTAAGAGCATAAACAACATCCATAGCTGTAACTGTTTTTCTCTTGGCATGTTCAGTGTATGTGACAGCATCTCGGATAACATTTTCCAAAAATACTTTTAATACACCACGTGTTTCTTCATAAATCAAACCAGATATACGTTTTACACCACCACGACGAGCCAAACGACGGATAGCTGGTTTTGTGATACCTTGGATATTATCACGCAATACTTTACGATGACGTTTAGCTCCACCTTTACCTAAACCTTTTCCTCCTTTGCCGCGTCCAGTCATTTTTCAATTTTTTATTTTATTATATTAAACACTTTTAATTTTTATATATTCACTGCACAAAGGCAAATTCACAACTAAAATTATACTCTAAATCATCATGTATTTATACTATAGGTAAACCTAAAAAAATCAATTTAATTGTGTGAGTGTGAGTTTAGCGTCGCATCACACATTCATGTTTTTTTTCATTTTTTTTCCTCAACTATAATATTTTTTTCTATAAATACGTACCACTTTAGATATTTTTTTCATTAAAGAAAAAGTGTTCAGTGAATTTTGTTCTCTTGTGTTCTTAAAGTGAAATTACCTATAAAATAAAATAGTGAAATGGCACGTACAAAGCAAACTGCTCGTAAATCAACTGGTGGAAAAGCACCACGTAAACAGTTAGCTACTAAAGCTGCAAGGAAAAGTGCACCAGCAACTGGAGGTGTTAAGAAACCACATCGTTATCGACCAGGAACAGTTGCTCTTCGTGAAATTCGTCGTTATCAAAAATCAACCGAGCTATTAATTCGTAAATTACCATTCCAACGGTTAGTACGTGAAATCGCACAAGATTTCAAAACTGATTTACGTTTTCAGAGCTCGGCAGTTATGGCATTACAAGAAGCCAGCGAGGCGTATTTAGTTGGCTTATTTGAAGATACAAATTTATGTGCTATTCATGCCAAACGTGTTACTATCATGCCAAAAGATATACAATTGGCTCGTCGTATTCGAGGAGAACGTGCTTAAATGAATTAATTTCGTAAAAAAAATATAAAAAAACAATCGGTCCTTTTCAGGACCACAAAATGTTCTTTTAAAAGAGTAAAATAATATAAATAATATAGGGTCTAACTTAATCTTAAGTAAAATAATGGAGAAAAAAATTATTTTTATTTTTTATTCAAGATTAGGTAATTTAATTAAAAAATTCCATTCCAAAGTAACGGTTCATCATCATACTTCTAGATTAGGACAAAAAAAAGGAAAAATTCTGTAGCGAAGAATAAAATATGGCATTGGAGGTTTTTTAAATTACATATATTTTTATTTATTTTTTTCACATTCACATAAATATGCTATATTTATTTTAGAGCAGGTATTAGAAGTTTCTTTTTTAATATATACATATTTTTAAAGCAATCAAAAATTTAAAATTGATTATTTTTTTTCCTAATATAATAATTTAAAATTAATTAATTTTTAAATAAAATTATTTTCTCTTTGTTTTAGTATTTTGTCGTCCTAAAAAGGACGTTTTTTTTTTTTTCATTTTTCTAAAAATCGTTAAACATAAATACTTAGGCCTTCTTTTCTGTTTTCTTTGGTAGAAGAACAGCTTGAATATTAGGTAGAACACCACCTTGAGCAATTGTTACTCCAGATAATAATTTATTCAATTCTTCATCATTACGAATGGCCAATTGTAAGTGCCGTGGAATAATTCTTGTCTTTTTATTATCTCTTGCTGCATTACCAGCCAATTCAAGAACTTCAGCAGCCAAATATTCCATCACCGCTGCTAAATAAACTGGAGCACCTGCACCAACACGTTCTGCATAATTTCCTTTTCTTAATAATCGATGAATACGACCAACTGGGAACTGAAGACCAGCACGATTAGAACGTGACTTTGCTTTTGTTTTAACTTTACCACCTTTACCACGGCCAGACATTTTTAATTATTTATTTTTTTTTTCTAAGTTTCACTTCTCTAATAAAATGTTGTCACTGTTTGAAGAATACACTTCGATTAATATTTTTATACAAAAAAGGTACGTATTTATAATATTTTTACACAAACACATATTGTAAAAAATAAAATAAGAGGGGATATAAAAAAAATCTATATAAACAACACATTTTTATTAACACTTAAATAGTCTTTGACTAAACCTCAAAATAAGAAGTTATATTGAAGTGAAGTAAAAAAAATAAAATTAAATAGTGAACAATGCCTCCAAAAACAAGTGGAAAAGCAGCTAAGAAGGCTGGTAAAGCTCAAAAAAATATTTCTAAAGGTGACAAGAAGAGAAAACGCAGAAGGAAGGAAAGTTATGCAATCTACATTTACAAAGTTTTAAAACAAGTACATCCAGATACCGGAATATCATCAAAAGCTATGAGCATAATGAACAGCTTTGTAAATGACATCTTTGAGCGTATCGCTGCTGAAGCTTCACGTTTGGCTCATTACAATAAGCGGTCAACAATAACAAGTCGAGAAATCCAGACTGCTGTAAGATAGTGATGGGAAATCTCGTTCACTTCAGTGACCTGTGTTAACTCGTTCGTTCTTTTTTACTGACCGAGTTAAAAAATATCGTTCAATTGAACGACCTATTTTCTCGTTCGCGAACGACCGAAAAAAAATGAACTCAAATCAATTTACTGACCGAGTTAAAAAAATTGAACGGGTTAAAAAAATGAACGAACTATTTTTACTGACCGAGTTAAAAAAAAATTGAACGGGTTAAAAAATGAACGTACTATTTTTACTGACCGAGTTAAAAAAAATTGAACGGGTTAAAAAATGAACGAACTATTTTTACTGACCGAGTTAAAAAAAAATTGAACGGGTTAAAAAATGAACGTACTATTTTTACTGACCGAGTTAAAAAATATTGAACGGGTTAAAAAATGAACGTACTATTTTTACTGACCGAGTTAAAAATATAGCTCAATTGAACGACCGATAAAATTAACTCAAATCAAAATGAACTTTGCAAAAATAAAAAAATACCAAATGAAATAAACTGAAAGTGAACTGTGAACTTTAGGAAGCATTAATTCATCTATTATTTTTAAAGTTAATATGATTTATTTTTATTATAAAAAAAAAAAAAATATTTAGAGCATATTAATCTACTAATAATTATTCAAATATCTATACATATTAGCAATAACCGATTATATCAAAAAAAAAAAAATTTTTTTTATCTTTTTATTAATATTTTTTGTTATATTTTTTGGGATAATTTTTTATGAAAAATAAAACATTCCTTTAAATATTTAATCTGTTTCCCGTCAGTCTTTCTTATTGTATTTTTTTCTATGGATGTCGTGTGGCATTTTCAATTGAAAAAGACGATAATTTTCAGACCAGTAAAGAGGTAGCTATTGTTCACAGCTACACTTACATAACAATCTAACAACAGCAACACAATTTCTCTTTCTTCCTTATAGCTGAAAAATAAGTGTACTGCTCTTTTCAAACATTTATCTCTTCTCTACACCTACAGAACTTTTTTTTTTTTAGAAAAGAACGATGAACGGTGAACGATGAACGATATATTTTTTTTTTACTGACCGATCGGTCATCGTTCACTTTAGTGATCCGTTCTTTTTAACTCGGTCGTTCACGAACGACACATCTCTACTGTAAGATTGTTGTTGCCTGGTGAGCTCGCAAAACATGCTGTTAGTGAAGGAACCAAAGCTGTCACAAAATATACAAGCTCAAAATAAATTCTCCATTATTTGATTACGATTCTAAATTTTTATACCAATGGCCCTTTTCAGGGCCGCAAAATATTTTAACAATGAGTCTAATATATTTTATTTTTCAAATAATAAATATCCTATAAATTACAAAATAAACAATATATAAGTAATATGGTACCTACCCTATAAATAAAATTTATTTTTCTGTTGATTTTCTTTGAAAACAAAAATCAGTATTTTATTATTTACATCGAGATAAACATTTTTTTTAAATTTATCCACAACCACAGAAATGTATGTTACGTAGTTCCGAGATAGACAGTCTTTCTGGGTACTATTTGGCTATTTTTTTGAGCTGAGGGAATAACTATCGTGGATAACTGCATATCCCTCATTTTTTGATATTATCCAGATATTAGAATTTTTTTAAAATCAATTACAAAATTATTTAAATGTTTTTATCCCGACAGAAATATTTTCTACATGTAAATAAACAAATAAAATATCAACTAAAAATGTATTAAATTTTACAAATAGCTTAGTTAGTAGACAAAATTTTGCTGTAAAAAAAAGTTAAAATTATTATTTCATTAGAAAAACATATAAAAAATTCTTTAATGTCATCAAAAGATAATGCAATGGCTCAAAAAGTTAATTAAAAAAAAATATATAATTAAAATTTATTATTTTTTTCATGTGAATTTTATCAGATTTAAACAGAATTTTAAGTTCGCAGGTAGAAAATATGCTTTTTAGAATTTTTTTCGTTTAGAAATCTATATATTTTTATTACATCATTAACAAAATGTTCCTTTTTCTTTCTGTATCACCCTATTTTATTTTAAATTTTTGGAATCAATTTTTTCGATGTTTTTTTTTAATTAATAAAATATTATTATAATTAATATAATAAAATATATAAATAAAACATAAAATTTTTATGCATTTATATAAGTATGTAGTTTCTATTATGAAAATTAATCAAAAATTATTAATAATATATTGCTTTGCTTTAGAATTAAATAAGCATTTCAAATGCGAAAGCATATTATAAATTTTATAACAAGATACCAAAAAAGAAATAATATTTGAAATCTTTTTTAATTAAATACATGAAATGGTATCTTTCTAAATATGTATTAAAAAAAAATCTTAAGAATAAAAAATAATTAAACCTACTGTGTTATCTAGGTAAAGTTAAATTTTTTCTTATGTTTTTAGAGAAAAAAAAGAATTAATATAAGAAACAAGGATATATATCTATATCTAATTTCTAAATAAACAAAAATACAAATTATTTCATGTATTATGATGCTATTATTGTAGATTGTAAGATCCCTTCGATTTTTAGCAAGATAGTTTAATTCTATTTTTAATTCCAAAAAAAAAAAAAAATATTACAATTATTATGTGAATTTTATTGCAATATTTCCAATTTCTAAATAATTGCAGGAAGAAAGTTATTCTATATATAATATTTATATATTATTTTTTTAAATATCTAAATTACACAAAAATTTCACAATTAATATTTAAAAAACATATATTTATGGAGTAACTTTTGAAAATTGTCAAATTATTAAATTTGAACCTTATGCCACTAGCTATCGGGAAAATATAACATATTTTGTTCTAAGGAGAATTTCCATTTTTTATCTTGAATATAAATTGGCTTTATTTGACCGAAAATAAAAAAAATTATGAGATTTATTTTTTTTTATTAAAATTAAGGATGACAAAGATTATATTAACCATTTATTATTTTAATTTTAATCTATAATTAAATTTTAATTGGAGTTTTTATTAAAAAATTTAGGAATTTTTCATTAATTTTTCCGACAAAAATGATAAAAACTCACGTTATACTTAAGAATGATAAATTTTAAAAACTCCAAAAGATAGATATTTTACGTCTACACAATATTCTATGGTTAAAATATTAAAAATGTATATTTATTATTTTAAAAAAATTAAAAAAAGGAAAAAATTTTCATAAAAATTACATGAAATGTACTATGAAAAATAAAAAAAAAATTGAGAACGTGGTTCAATTCGATTCTCATACTATAGAGATAGCTGTATAAAATTTGTATTTTCACAATTTATTTTTATTTGAAAAATATAATACAAAGTGATAAAGTTAAAGTGGTAAAATAAAATTTTAATTATCTTAAATTGAAAAATATAACTATAACAATTTTAAAATGGTGGAAAATACTGAAATAGCTGCTTCTGCAACTGCTCCAGCTGAAGCAAAAAAAGCAAAGAAAACAAGTGTAGTTAAAAAACCAAAAACTACTCCAGTTCATCCACCAACATCACAAATGGTAGATGCCGCTATTAAAGATTTAAAAGAACGTTCTGGATCATCTCTACAAGCAATTAAAAAATATTTGGCAGCAAATTATAAAGTTGATGCCGATAAATTGGCACCATTTATAAGAAAATATTTGAAAGCATCAGTTGCTAGTGGAAAATTGGTTCAAACAAAAGGAAAGGGAGCTTCTGGTTCGTTCAAATTGTCAGCAAATGCATCAAAACCTAAAAAGGAAGGTGCTGAAAAAAAATCTAAAGCTGTCAAGAAATCTTCTGTAGACAAGAAACTAAAAAAATCTGGTATAAAGAAAGCTGCAAAGAAGAAAGAAGTTGCACCAGCAAAAAAGGCCAGCCCTGAAAAAAAGAAGGTAGCCAAAGCTACAGCTAAAGTGGCAAAAAAGACTGGCGTTGTAAAATCTGGATCAAAGCAAAAATCAACCAAACCATCCAAAATTGATGCTAAGAAACCTAAAACACCAAAACCGAAAAAAACATCTCCCCAAAAGAAAGCAGCACCAGCAAAGAAAGCAGTAAAGAAGTAAATTCTTTTTTATTTAACGTATAAAAAAAAAAAGTCCTTTTCAGGACTACAAATTCAATAATCTTAGAGAAGAATAATTTTTAAAAATTAAAACACCAAAATTTATTAAAATTAAAATATTTTTATTTAATAATAGATATAATTAATATTTTCTACAAAATTGGAAATTTAATTTGTTTTGCTACACACAATCTTAAAATAACTACCTAATTAAATAATAGATTGATGTGTG
This sequence comes from Hybos culiciformis, assembly GCA_964007475.1. Taxonomy (NCBI): domain Eukaryota; kingdom Metazoa; phylum Arthropoda; class Insecta; order Diptera; family Hybotidae; genus Hybos; species Hybos culiciformis. Next base: position 28,164,074 of record OZ023275.1, read on the forward strand.
CTGGTGTGCGTAAGTTTTAAATTTTTCAAAATTTAGATACTTTTTGCTGAACGATTTTTTTTTTCTTTGACGAATGAAACTACATTAATAAAATAATAGATATCTCTCTACATTGATGTGTGCTGGTGTGTGTACGTTTTAAATTTTTCAATATTTTAGATACTTTACTGAATGACCTTTTTATTTTTTTGACGAATGGAACTGGAATAAAATAATTCTTTTTACGCTTAAAGAAATATAATATAATATAATTTTTTTAATTTAAAATATTTGTACTCTTTTTTTATTTAAATTTGTGGTCCTGAAAAGGACCGATTTGTTTTTTTTTTTAATAAAAAAAAACTACATAATATCAATACATTTAACCTCCGAAACCGTATAATGTGCGACCTTGTCTTTTAAGAGCATAAACAACATCCATAGCTGTAACTGTTTTTCTCTTGGCATGTTCAGTGTATGTGACAGCATCTCGGATAACATTTTCCAAAAATACTTTTAATACACCACGTGTTTCTTCATAAATCAAACCAGATATACGTTTTACACCACCACGACGAGCCAAACGACGGATAGCTGGTTTTGTGATACCTTGGATATTATCACGCAATACTTTACGATGACGTTTAGCTCCACCTTTACCTAAACCTTTTCCTCCTTTGCCGCGTCCAGTCATTTTTCAATTTTTTATTTTATTATATTAAACACTTTTAATTTTTATATATTCACTGCACAAAGGCAAATTCACAACTAAAATTATACTCTAAATCATCATGTATTTATACTATAGGTAAACCTAAAAAAATCAATTTAATTGTGTGAGTGTGAGTTTAGCGTCGCATCACACATTCATGTTTTTTTTCATTTTTTTTCCTCAACTATAATATTTTTTTCTATAAATACGTACCACTTTAGATATTTTTTTCATTAAAGAAAAAGTGTTCAGTGAATTTTGTTCTCTTGTGTTCTTAAAGTGAAATTACCTATAAAATAAAATAGTGAAATGGCACGTACAAAGCAAACTGCTCGTAAATCAACTGGTGGAAAAGCACCACGTAAACAGTTAGCTACTAAAGCTGCAAGGAAAAGTGCACCAGCAACTGGAGGTGTTAAGAAACCACATCGTTATCGACCAGGAACAGTTGCTCTTCGTGAAATTCGTCGTTATCAAAAATCAACCGAGCTATTAATTCGTAAATTACCATTCCAACGGTTAGTACGTGAAATCGCACAAGATTTCAAAACTGATTTACGTTTTCAGAGCTCGGCAGTTATGGCATTACAAGAAGCCAGCGAGGCGTATTTAGTTGGCTTATTTGAAGATACAAATTTATGTGCTATTCATGCCAAACGTGTTACTATCATGCCAAAAGATATACAATTGGCTCGTCGTATTCGAGGAGAACGTGCTTAAATGAATTAATTTCGTAAAAAAAATATAAAAAAACAATCGGTCCTTTTCAGGACCACAAAATGTTCTTTTAAAAGAGTAAAATAATATAAATAATATAGGGTCTAACTTAATCTTAAGTAAAATAATGGAGAAAAAAATTATTTTTATTTTTTATTCAAGATTAGGTAATTTAATTAAAAAATTCCATTCCAAAGTAACGGTTCATCATCATACTTCTAGATTAGGACAAAAAAAAGGAAAAATTCTGTAGCGAAGAATAAAATATGGCATTGGAGGTTTTTTAAATTACATATATTTTTATTTATTTTTTTCACATTCACATAAATATGCTATATTTATTTTAGAGCAGGTATTAGAAGTTTCTTTTTTAATATATACATATTTTTAAAGCAATCAAAAATTTAAAATTGATTATTTTTTTTCCTAATATAATAATTTAAAATTAATTAATTTTTAAATAAAATTATTTTCTCTTTGTTTTAGTATTTTGTCGTCCTAAAAAGGACGTTTTTTTTTTTTTCATTTTTCTAAAAATCGTTAAACATAAATACTTAGGCCTTCTTTTCTGTTTTCTTTGGTAGAAGAACAGCTTGAATATTAGGTAGAACACCACCTTGAGCAATTGTTACTCCAGATAATAATTTATTCAATTCTTCATCATTACGAATGGCCAATTGTAAGTGCCGTGGAATAATTCTTGTCTTTTTATTATCTCTTGCTGCATTACCAGCCAATTCAAGAACTTCAGCAGCCAAATATTCCATCACCGCTGCTAAATAAACTGGAGCACCTGCACCAACACGTTCTGCATAATTTCCTTTTCTTAATAATCGATGAATACGACCAACTGGGAACTGAAGACCAGCACGATTAGAACGTGACTTTGCTTTTGTTTTAACTTTACCACCTTTACCACGGCCAGACATTTTTAATTATTTATTTTTTTTTTCTAAGTTTCACTTCTCTAATAAAATGTTGTCACTGTTTGAAGAATACACTTCGATTAATATTTTTATACAAAAAAGGTACGTATTTATAATATTTTTACACAAACACATATTGTAAAAAATAAAATAAGAGGGGATATAAAAAAAATCTATATAAACAACACATTTTTATTAACACTTAAATAGTCTTTGACTAAACCTCAAAATAAGAAGTTATATTGAAGTGAAGTAAAAAAAATAAAATTAAATAGTGAACAATGCCTCCAAAAACAAGTGGAAAAGCAGCTAAGAAGGCTGGTAAAGCTCAAAAAAATATTTCTAAAGGTGACAAGAAGAGAAAACGCAGAAGGAAGGAAAGTTATGCAATCTACATTTACAAAGTTTTAAAACAAGTACATCCAGATACCGGAATATCATCAAAAGCTATGAGCATAATGAACAGCTTTGTAAATGACATCTTTGAGCGTATCGCTGCTGAAGCTTCACGTTTGGCTCATTACAATAAGCGGTCAACAATAACAAGTCGAGAAATCCAGACTGCTGTAAGATTGTTGTTGCCTGGTGAGCTCGCAAAACATGCTGTTAGTGAAGGAACCAAAGCTGTCACAAAATATACAAGCTCAAAATAAATTCTCCATTATTTGATTACGATTCTAAATTTTTATACCAATGGCCCTTTTCAGGGCCGCAAAATATTTTAACAATGAGTCTAATATATTTTATTTTTCAAATAATAAATATCCTATAAATTACAAAATAAACAATATATAAGTAATATGGTACCTACCCTATAAATAAAATTTATTTTTCTGTTGATTTTCTTTGAAAACAAAAATCAGTATTTTATTATTTACATCGAGATAAACATTTTTTTTAAATTTATCCACAACCACAGAAATGTATGTTACGTAGTTCCGAGATAGACAGTCTTTCTGGGTACTATTTGGCTATTTTTTTGAGCTGAGGGAATAACTATCGTGGATAACTGCATATCCCTCATTTTTTGATATTATCCAGATATTAGAATTTTTTTAAAATCAATTACAAAATTATTTAAATGTTTTTATCCCGACAGAAATATTTTCTACATGTAAATAAACAAATAAAATATCAACTAAAAATGTATTAAATTTTACAAATAGCTTAGTTAGTAGACAAAATTTTGCTGTAAAAAAAAGTTAAAATTATTATTTCATTAGAAAAACATATAAAAAATTCTTTAATGTCATCAAAAGATAATGCAATGGCTCAAAAAGTTAATTAAAAAAAAATATATAATTAAAATTTATTATTTTTTTCATGTGAATTTTATCAGATTTAAACAGAATTTTAAGTTCGCAGGTAGAAAATATGCTTTTTAGAATTTTTTTCGTTTAGAAATCTATATATTTTTATTACATCATTAACAAAATGTTCCTTTTTCTTTCTGTATCACCCTATTTTATTTTAAATTTTTGGAATCAATTTTTTCGATGTTTTTTTTTAATTAATAAAATATTATTATAATTAATATAATAAAATATATAAATAAAACATAAAATTTTTATGCATTTATATAAGTATGTAGTTTCTATTATGAAAATTAATCAAAAATTATTAATAATATATTGCTTTGCTTTAGAATTAAATAAGCATTTCAAATGCGAAAGCATATTATAAATTTTATAACAAGATACCAAAAAAGAAATAATATTTGAAATCTTTTTTAATTAAATACATGAAATGGTATCTTTCTAAATATGTATTAAAAAAAAATCTTAAGAATAAAAAATAATTAAACCTACTGTGTTATCTAGGTAAAGTTAAATTTTTTCTTATGTTTTTAGAGAAAAAAAAGAATTAATATAAGAAACAAGGATATATATCTATATCTAATTTCTAAATAAACAAAAATACAAATTATTTCATGTATTATGATGCTATTATTGTAGATTGTAAGATCCCTTCGATTTTTAGCAAGATAGTTTAATTCTATTTTTAATTCCAAAAAAAAAAAAAAATATTACAATTATTATGTGAATTTTATTGCAATATTTCCAATTTCTAAATAATTGCAGGAAGAAAGTTATTCTATATATAATATTTATATATTATTTTTTTAAATATCTAAATTACACAAAAATTTCACAATTAATATTTAAAAAACATATATTTATGGAGTAACTTTTGAAAATTGTCAAATTATTAAATTTGAACCTTATGCCACTAGCTATCGGGAAAATATAACATATTTTGTTCTAAGGAGAATTTCCATTTTTTATCTTGAATATAAATTGGCTTTATTTGACCGAAAATAAAAAAAATTATGAGATTTATTTTTTTTTATTAAAATTAAGGATGACAAAGATTATATTAACCATTTATTATTTTAATTTTAATCTATAATTAAATTTTAATTGGAGTTTTTATTAAAAAATTTAGGAATTTTTCATTAATTTTTCCGACAAAAATGATAAAAACTCACGTTATACTTAAGAATGATAAATTTTAAAAACTCCAAAAGATAGATATTTTACGTCTACACAATATTCTATGGTTAAAATATTAAAAATGTATATTTATTATTTTAAAAAAATTAAAAAAAGGAAAAAATTTTCATAAAAATTACATGAAATGTACTATGAAAAATAAAAAAAAAATTGAGAACGTGGTTCAATTCGATTCTCATACTATAGAGATAGCTGTATAAAATTTGTATTTTCACAATTTATTTTTATTTGAAAAATATAATACAAAGTGATAAAGTTAAAGTGGTAAAATAAAATTTTAATTATCTTAAATTGAAAAATATAACTATAACAATTTTAAAATGGTGGAAAATACTGAAATAGCTGCTTCTGCAACTGCTCCAGCTGAAGCAAAAAAAGCAAAGAAAACAAGTGTAGTTAAAAAACCAAAAACTACTCCAGTTCATCCACCAACATCACAAATGGTAGATGCCGCTATTAAAGATTTAAAAGAACGTTCTGGATCATCTCTACAAGCAATTAAAAAATATTTGGCAGCAAATTATAAAGTTGATGCCGATAAATTGGCACCATTTATAAGAAAATATTTGAAAGCATCAGTTGCTAGTGGAAAATTGGTTCAAACAAAAGGAAAGGGAGCTTCTGGTTCGTTCAAATTGTCAGCAAATGCATCAAAACCTAAAAAGGAAGGTGCTGAAAAAAAATCTAAAGCTGTCAAGAAATCTTCTGTAGACAAGAAACTAAAAAAATCTGGTATAAAGAAAGCTGCAAAGAAGAAAGAAGTTGCACCAGCAAAAAAGGCCAGCCCTGAAAAAAAGAAGGTAGCCAAAGCTACAGCTAAAGTGGCAAAAAAGACTGGCGTTGTAAAATCTGGATCAAAGCAAAAATCAACCAAACCATCCAAAATTGATGCTAAGAAACCTAAAACACCAAAACCGAAAAAAACATCTCCCCAAAAGAAAGCAGCACCAGCAAAGAAAGCAGTAAAGAAGTAAATTCTTTTTTATTTAACGTATAAAAAAAAAAAGTCCTTTTCAGGACTACAAATTCAATAATCTTAGAGAAGAATAATTTTTAAAAATTAAAACACCAAAATTTATTAAAATTAAAATATTTTTATTTAATAATAGATATAATTAATATTTTCTACAAAATTGGAAATTTAATTTGTTTTGCTACACACAATCTTAAAATAACTACCTAATTAAATAATAGATTGATGTGTGCTGGTGTGCGTAAGTTTTAAATTTTTCAAAATTTAGATACTTTTTGCTGAACGATTTTTTTTTTCTTTGACGAATGAAACTACATTAATAAAATAATAGATATCTCTCTACATTGATGTGTGCTGGTGTGTGTACGTTTTAAATTTTTCAATATTTTAGATACTTTACTGAATGACCTTTTTATTTTTTTGACGAATGGAACTGGAATAAAATAATTTTTTTTACGCTTAAAGAAATATAATATAATATAATTTTTTTAATTTAAAATATTTGTACTCTTTTTTTATTTAAATTTGTGGTCCTGAAAAGGACCGATTTGTTTTTTTTTTTAATAAAAAAAAACTACATAATATCAATACATTTAACCTCCGAAACCGTATAATGTGCGACCTTGTCTTTTAAGAGCATAAACAACATCCATAGCTGTAACTGTTTTTCTCTTGGCATGTTCAGTGTATGTGACAGCATCTCGGATAACATTTTCCAAAAATACTTTTAATACACCACGTGTTTCTTCATAAATCAAACCAGATATACGTTTTACACCACCACGACGAGCCAAACGACGGATAGCTGGTTTTGTGATACCTTGGATATTATCACGCAATACTTTACGATGACGTTTAGCTCCACCTTTACCTAAACCTTTTCCTCCTTTGCCGCGTCCAGTCATTTTTCAATTTTTTATTTTATTATATTAAACACTTTTAATTTTTATATATTCACTGCACAAAGGCAAATTCACAACTAAAATTATACTCTAAATCATCATGTATTTATACTATAGGTAAACCTAAAAAAATCAATTTAATTGTGTGAGTGTGAGTTTAGCGTCGCATCACACATTCATGTTTTTTTTCATTTTTTTTCCTCAACTATAATATTTTTTTCTATAAATACGTACCACTTTAGATATTTTTTTCATTAAAGAAAAAGTGTTCAGTGAATTTTGTTCTCTTGTGTTCTTAAAGTGAAATTACCTATAAAATAAAATAGTGAAATGGCACGTACAAAGCAAACTGCTCGTAAATCAACTGGTGGAAAAGCACCACGTAAACAGTTAGCTACTAAAGCTGCAAGGAAAAGTGCACCAGCAACTGGAGGTGTTAAGAAACCACATCGTTATCGACCAGGAACAGTTGCTCTTCGTGAAATTCGTCGTTATCAAAAATCAACCGAGCTATTAATTCGTAAATTACCATTCCAACGGTTAGTACGTGAAATCGCACAAGATTTCAAAACTGATTTACGTTTTCAGAGCTCGGCAGTTATGGCATTACAAGAAGCCAGCGAGGCGTATTTAGTTGGCTTATTTGAAGATACAAATTTATGTGCTATTCATGCCAAACGTGTTACTATCATGCCAAAAGATATACAATTGGCTCGTCGTATTCGAGGAGAACGTGCTTAAATGAATTAATTTCGTAAAAAAAATATAAAAAAACAATCGGTCCTTTTCAGGACCACAAAATGTTCTTTTAAAAGAGTAAAATAATATAAATAATATAGGGTCTAACTTAATCTTAAGTAAAATAATGGAGAAAAAAATTATTTTTATTTTTTATTCAAGATTAGGTAATTTAATTAAAAAATTCCATTCCAAAGTAACGGTTCATCATCATACTTCTAGATTAGGACAAAAAAAAGGAAAAATTCTGTAGCGAAGAATAAAATATGGCATTGGAGGTTTTTTAAATTACATATATTTTTATTTATTTTTTTCACATTCACATAAATATGCTATATTTATTTTAGAGCAGGTATTAGAAGTTTCTTTTTTAATATATACATATTTTTAAAGCAATCAAAAATTTAAAATTGATTATTTTTTTTCCTAATATAATAATTTAAAATTAATTAATTTTTAAATAAAATTATTTTCTCTTTGTTTTAGTATTTTGTCGTCCTAAAAAGGACGTTTTTTTTTTTTTCATTTTTCTAAAAATCGTTAAACATAAATACTTAGGCCTTCTTTTCTGTTTTCTTTGGTAGAAGAACAGCTTGAATATTAGGTAGAACACCACCTTGAGCAATTGTTACTCCAGATAATAATTTATTCAATTCTTCATCATTACGAATGGCCAATTGTAAGTGCCGTGGAATAATTCTTGTCTTTTTATTATCTCTTGCTGCATTACCAGCCAATTCAAGAACTTCAGCAGCCAAATATTCCATCACCGCTGCTAAATAAACTGGAGCACCTGCACCAACACGTTCTGCATAATTTCCTTTTCTTAATAATCGATGAATACGACCAACTGGGAACTGAAGACCAGCACGATTAGAACGTGACTTTGCTTTTGTTTTAACTTTACCACCTTTACCACGGCCAGACATTTTTAATTATTTATTTTTTTTTTCTAAGTTTCACTTCTCTAATAAAATGTTGTCACTGTTTGAAGAATACACTTCGATTAATATTTTTATACAAAAAAGGTACGTATTTATAATATTTTTACACAAACACATATTGTAAAAAATAAAATAAGAGGGGATATAAAAAAAATCTATATAAACAACACATTTTTATTAACACTTAAATAGTCTTTGACTAAACCTCAAAATAAGAAGTTATATTGAAGTGAAGTAAAAAAAATAAAATTAAATAGTGAACAATGCCTCCAAAAACAAGTGGAAAAGCAGCTAAGAAGGCTGGTAAAGCTCAAAAAAATATTTCTAAAGGTGACAAGAAGAGAAAACGCAGAAGGAAGGAAAGTTATGCAATCTACATTTACAAAGTTTTAAAACAAGTACATCCAGATACCGGAATATCATCAAAAGCTATGAGCATAATGAACAGCTTTGTAAATGACATCTTTGAGCGTATCGCTGCTGAAGCTTCACGTTTGGCTCATTACAATAAGCGGTCAACAATAACAAGTCGAGAAATCCAGACTGCTGTAAGATTGTTGTTGCCTGGTGAGCTCGCAAAACATGCTGTTAGTGAAGGAACCAAAGCTGTCACAAAATATACAAGCTCAAAATAAATTCTCCATTATTTGATTACGATTCTAAATTTTTATACCAATGGCCCTTTTCAGGGCCGCAAAATATTTTAACAATGAGTCTAATATATTTTATTTTTCAAATAATAAATATCCTATAAATTACAAAATAAACAATATATAAGTAATATGGTACCTACCCTATAAATAAAATTTATTTTTCTGTTGATTTTCTTTGAAAACAAAAATCAGTATTTTATTATTTACATCGAGATAAACATTTTTTTTAAATTTATCCACAACCACAGAAATGTATGTTACGTAGTTCCGAGATAGACAGTCTTTCTGGGTACTATTTGGCTATTTTTTTGAGCTGAGGGAATAACTATCGTGGATAACTGCATATCCCTCATTTTTTGATATTATCCAGATATTAGAATTTTTTTAAAATCAATTACAAAATTATTTAAATGTTTTTATCCCGACAGAAATATTTTCTACATGTAAATAAACAAATAAAATATCAACTAAAAATGTATTAAATTTTACAAATAGCTTAGTTAGTAGACAAAATTTTGCTGTAAAAAAAAGTTAAAATTATTATTTCATTAGAAAAACATATAAAAAATTCTTTAATGTCATCAAAAGATAATGCAATGGCTCAAAAAGTTAATTAAAAAAAAATATATAATTAAAATTTATTATTTTTTTCATGTGAATTTTATCAGATTTAAACAGAATTTTAAGTTCGCAGGTAGAAAATATGCTTTTTAGAATTTTTTTCGTTTAGAAATCTATATATTTTTATTACATCATTAACAAAATGTTCCTTTTTCTTTCTGTATCACCCTATTTTATTTTAAATTTTTGGAATCAATTTTTTCGATGTTTTTTTTTAATTAATAAAATATTATTATAATTAATATAATAAAATATATAAATAAAACATAAAATTTTTATGCATTTATATAAGTATGTAGTTTCTATTATGAAAATTAATCAAAAATTATTAATAATATATTGCTTTGCTTTAGAATTAAATAAGCATTTCAAATGCGAAAGCATATTATAAATTTTATAACAAGATACCAAAAAAGAAATAATATTTGAAATCTTTTTTAATTAAATACATGAAATGGTATCTTTCTAAATATGTATTAAAAAAAAATCTTAAGAATAAAAAATAATTAAACCTACTGTGTTATCTAGGTAAAGTTAAATTTTTTCTTATGTTTTTAGAGAAAAAAAAGAATTAATATAAGAAACAAGGATATATATCTATATCTAATTTCTAAATAAACAAAAATACAAATTATTTCATGTATTATGATGCTATTATTGTAGATTGTAAGATCCCTTCGATTTTTAGCAAGATAGTTTAATTCTATTTTTAATTCCAAAAAAAAAAAAAAATATTACAATTATTATGTGAATTTTATTGCAATATTTCCAATTTCTAAATAATTGCAGGAAGAAAGTTATTCTATATATAATATTTATATATTATTTTTTTAAATATCTAAATTACACAAAAATTTCACAATTAATATTTAAAAAACATATATTTATGGAGTAACTTTTGAAAATTGTCAAATTATTAAATTTGAACCTTATGCCACTAGCTATCGGGAAAATATAACATATTTTGTTCTAAGGAGAATTTCCATTTTTTATCTTGAATATAAATTGGCTTTATTTGACCGAAAATAAAAAAAATTATGAGATTTATTTTTTTTTATTAAAATTAAGGATGACAAAGATTATATTAACCATTTATTATTTTAATTTTAATCTATAATTAAATTTTAATTGGAGTTTTTATTAAAAAATTTAGGAATTTTTCATTAATTTTTCCGACAAAAATGATAAAAACTCACGTTATACTTAAGAATGATAAATTTTAAAAACTCCAAAAGATAGATATTTTACGTCTACACAATATTCTATGGTTAAAATATTAAAAATGTATATTTATTATTTTAAAAAAATTAAAAAAAGGAAAAAATTTTCATAAAAATTACATGAAATGTACTATGAAAAATAAAAAAAAAATTGAGAACGTGGTTCAATTCGATTCTCATACTATAGAGATAGCTGTATAAAATTTGTATTTTCACAATTTATTTTTATTTGAAAAATATAATACAAAGTGATAAAGTTAAAGTGGTAAAATAAAATTTTAATTATCTTAAATTGAAAAATATAACTATAACAATTTTAAAATGGTGGAAAATACTGAAATAGCTGCTTCTGCAACTGCTCCAGCTGAAGCAAAAAAAGCAAAGAAAACAAGTGTAGTTAAAAAACCAAAAACTACTCCAGTTCATCCACCAACATCACAAATGGTAGATGCCGCTATTAAAGATTTAAAAGAACGTTCTGGATCATCTCTACAAGCAATTAAAAAATATTTGGCAGCAAATTATAAAGTTGATGCCGATAAATTGGCACCATTTATAAGAAAATATTTGAAAGCATCAGTTGCTAGTGGAAAATTGGTTCAAACAAAAGGAAAGGGAGCTTCTGGTTCGTTCAAATTGTCAGCAAATGCATCAAAACCTAAAAAGGAAGGTGCTGAAAAAAAATCTAAAGCTGTCAAGAAATCTTCTGTAGACAAGAAACTAAAAAAATCTGGTATAAAGAAAGCTGCAAAGAAGAAAGAAGTTGCACCAGCAAAAAAGGCCAGCCCTGAAAAAAAGAAGGTAGCCAAAGCTACAGCTAAAGTGGCAAAAAAGACTGGCGTTGTAAAATCTGGATCAAAGCAAAAATCAACCAAACCATCCAAAATTGATGCTAAGAAACCTAAAACACCAAAACCGAAAAAAACATCTCCCCAAAAGAAAGCAGCACCAGCAAAGAAAGCAGTAAAGAAGTAAATTCTTTTTTATTTAACGTATAAAAAAAAAAAGTCCTTTTCAGGACTACAAATTCAATAATCTTAGAGAAGAATAATTTTTAAAAATTAAAACACCAAAATTTATTAAAATTAAAATATTTTTATTTAATAATAGATATAATTAATATTTTCTACAAAATTGGAAATTTAATTTGTTTTGCTACACACAATCTTAAAATAACTACCTAATTAAATAATAGATTGATGTGTGCTGGTGTGCGTAAGTTTTAAATTTTTCAAAATTTAGATACTTTTTGCTGAACGATTTTTTTTTTCTTTGACGAATGAAACTACATTAATAAAATAATAGATATCTCTCTACATTGATGTGTGCTGGTGTGTGTACGTTTTAAATTTTTCAATATTTTAGATACTTTACTGAATGACCTTTTTATTTTTTTGACGAATGGAACTGGAATAAAATAATTCTTTTTACGCTTAAAGAAATATAATATAATATAATTTTTTTAATTTAAAATATTTGTACTCTTTTTTTATTTAAATTTGTGGTCCTGAAAAGGACCGATTTGTTTTTTTTTTTAATAAAAAAAAACTACATAATATCAATACATTTAACCTCCGAAACCGTATAATGTGCGACCTTGTCTTTTAAGAGCATAAACAACATCCATAGCTGTAACTGTTTTTCTCTTGGCATGTTCAGTGTATGTGACAGCATCTCGGATAACATTTTCCAAAAATACTTTTAATACACCACGTGTTTCTTCATAAATCAAACCAGATATACGTTTTACACCACCACGACGAGCCAAACGACGGATAGCTGGTTTTGTGATACCTTGGATATTATCACGCAATACTTTACGATGACGTTTAGCTCCACCTTTACCTAAACCTTTTCCTCCTTTGCCGCGTCCAGTCATTTTTCAATTTTTTATTTTATTATATTAAACACTTTTAATTTTTATATATTCACTGCACAAAGGCAAATTCACAACTAAAATTATACTCTAAATCATCATGTATTTATACTATAGGTAAACCTAAAAAAATCAATTTAATTGTGTGAGTGTGAGTTTAGCGTCGCATCACACATTCATGTTTTTTTTCATTTTTTTTCCTCAACTATAATATTTTTTTCTATAAATACGTACCACTTTAGATATTTTTTTCATTAAAGAAAAAGTGTTCAGTAGTGATGGGAAATCTCGTTCACTTCAGTGACCTGTGTTAACTCGTTCGTTCTTTTTTACTGACCGAGTTAAAAAATATCGTTCAATTGAACGACCTATTTTCTCGTTCGCGAACGACCGAAAAAAAATGAACTCAAATCAATTTACTGACCGAGTTAAAAAAATTGAACGGGTTAAAAAAATGAACGAACTATTTTTACTGACCGAGTTAAAAAAAATTGAACGGGTTAAAAAATGAACGTACTATTTTTACTGACCGAGTTAAAAAAAATTGAACGGGTTAAAAAATGAACGTACTATTTTTACTGACCGAGTTAAAAAATATTGAACGGGTTAAAAAATGAACGTACTATTTTTACTGACCGAGTTAAAAATATAGCTCAATTGAACGACCGATAAAATTAACTCAAATCAAAATGAACTTTGCAAAAATAAAAAAATACCAAATGAAATAAACTGAAAGTGAACTGTGAACTTTAGGAAGCATTAATTCATCTATTATTTTTAAAGTTAATATGATTTATTTTTATTATAAAAAAAATAAAAATATTTAGAGCATATTAATCTACTAATAATTATTCAAGTATCTATATTAGCAATAACCGATTATATCAAAAAAACAATTTTTTTTTTATCTTTTTATTAATATTTTTTGTTATATTTTTTGGGATAATTTTTTATGAAAAATAAAACATTCCTTTAAATATTTAATCTGTTTCCCGTCAGTCTTTCTTATTGTCTTTCTTATCGTGTGGCATTTTCAATTGAAAAAGACGATAATTTTCAGACCAGTAAAGAGGTAGCTATTGTTCACAGCTACACTTACATAACAATCTAACAACACCAACACAATTTCTCTTTCTTCCTTATAGCTGAAAAATAAGTGTACTGCTCTTTTCAAACATTTATCTCTTCTCTACACCTACAGAACTTTTTTTTTTTTAGAAAAGACCGATGAACGGTGAACGATGAACGATATATTTTTTTTTTACTGACCGATCGGTCATCGTTCACTTTAGTGATCCGTTCTTTTTAACTCGGTCGTTCACGAACGACACATCTCTAGTGTTCAGTGAATTTTGTTCTCTTGTGTTCTTAAAGTGAAATTACCTATAAAATAAAATAGTGAAATGGCACGTACAAAGCAAACTGCTCGTAAATCAACTGGTGGAAAAGCACCACGTAAACAGTTAGCTACTAAAGCTGCAAGGAAAAGTGCACCAGCAACTGGAGGTGTTAAGAAACCACATCGTTATCGACCAGGAACAGTTGCTCTTCGTGAAATTCGTCGTTATCAAAAATCAACCGAGCTATTAATTCGTAAATTACCATTCCAACGGTTAGTACGTGAAATCGCACAAGATTTCAAAACTGATTTACGTTTTCAGAGCTCGGCAGTTATGGCATTACAAGAAGCCAGCGAGGCGTATTTAGTTGGCTTATTTGAAGATACAAATTTATGTGCTATTCATGCCAAACGTGTTACTATCATGCCAAAAGATATACAATTGGCTCGTCGTATTCGAGGAGAACGTGCTTAAATGAATTAATTTCGTAAAAAAAATATAAAAAAACAATCGGTCCTTTTCAGGACCACAAAATGTTCTTTTAAAAGAGTAAAATAATATAAATAATATAGGGTCTAACTTAATCTTAAGTAAAATAATGGAGAAAAAAATTATTTTTATTTTTTATTCAAGATTAGGTAATTTAATTAAAAAATTCCATTCCAAAGTAACGGTTCATCATCATACTTCTAGATTAGGACAAAAAAAAGGAAAAATTCTGTAGCGAAGAATAAAATATGGCATTGGAGGTTTTTTAAATTACATATATTTTTATTTATTTTTTTCACATTCACATAAATATGCTATATTTATTTTAGAGCAGGTATTAGAAGTTTCTTTTTTAATATATACATATTTTTAAAGCAATCAAAAATTTAAAATTGATTATTTTTTTTCCTAATATAATAATTTAAAATTAATTAATTTTTAAATAAAATTATTTTCTCTTTGTTTTAGTATTTTGTCGTCCTAAAAAGGACGTTTTTTTTTTTTTCATTTTTCTAAAAATCGTTAAACATAAATACTTAGGCCTTCTTTTCTGTTTTCTTTGGTAGAAGAACAGCTTGAATATTAGGTAGAACACCACCTTGAGCAATTGTTACTCCAGATAATAATTTATTCAATTCTTCATCATTACGAATGGCCAATTGTAAGTGCCGTGGAATAATTCTTGTCTTTTTATTATCTCTTGCTGCATTACCAGCCAATTCAAGAACTTCAGCAGCCAAATATTCCATCACCGCTGCTAAATAAACTGGAGCACCTGCACCAACACGTTCTGCATAATTTCCTTTTCTTAATAATCGATGAATACGACCAACTGGGAACTGAAGACCAGCACGATTAGAACGTGACTTTGCTTTTGTTTTAACTTTACCACCTTTACCACGGCCAGACATTTTTAATTATTTATTTTTTTTTTCTAAGTTTCACTTCTCTAATAAAATGTTGTCACTGTTTGAAGAATACACTTCGATTAATATTTTTATACAAAAAAGGTACGTATTTATAATATTTTTACACAAACACATATTGTAAAAAATAAAATAAGAGGGGATATAAAAAAAATCTATATAAACAACACATTTTTATTAACACTTAAATAGTCTTTGACTAAACCTCAAAATAAGAAGTTATATTGAAGTGAAGTAAAAAAAATAAAATTAAATAGTGAACAATGCCTCCAAAAACAAGTGGAAAAGCAGCTAAGAAGGCTGGTAAAGCTCAAAAAAATATTTCTAAAGGTGATAAGAAGAGAAAACGCAGAAGGAAGGAAAGTTATGCAATCTACATTTACAAAGTTTTAAAACAAGTACATCCAGATACCGGAATATCATCAAAAGCTATGAGCATAATGAACAGCTTTGTAAATGACATCTTTGAGCGTATCGCTGCTGAAGCTTCACGTTTGGCTCATTACAATAAGCGGTCAACAATAACAAGTCGAGAAATCCAGACTGCTGTAAGATTGTTGTTGCCTGGTGAGCTCGCAAAACATGCTGTTAGTGAAGGAACCAAAGCTGTCACAAAATATACAAGCTCAAAATAAATTCTCCATTATTTGATTACGATTCTAAATTTTTATACCAATGGCCCTTTTCAGGGCCGCAAAATATTTTAACAATGAGTCTAATATATTTTATTTTTCAAATAATAAATATCCTATAAATTACAAAATAAACAATATATAAGTAATATGGTACCTACCTTATAAATAAAATTTATTTTTCTGTTGATTTTCTTTGAAAACAAAAATCAGTATTTTATTATTTACATCGAGATAAACATTTTTTTTAAATTTATCCACAACCACAGAAATGTATGTTACGTAGTTCCGAGATAGACAGTCTTTCTGGGTACTATTTGGCTATTTTTTTGAGCTGAGGGAATAACTATCGTGGATAACTGCATATCCCTCATTTTTTGATATTATCCAGATATTAGAATTTTTTTAAAATCAATTACAAAATTATTTAAATGTTTTTATCCCGACAGAAATATTTTCTACATGTAAATAAACAAATAAAATATCAACTAAAAATGTATTAAATTTTACAAATAGCTTAGTTAGTAGACAAAATTTTGCTGTAAAAAAAAGTTAAAATTATTATTTCATTAGAAAAACATATAAAAAATTCTTTAATGTCATCAAAAGATAATGCAATGGCTCAAAAAGTTAATTAAAAAAAAATATATAATTAAAATTTATTATTTTTTTCATGTGAATTTTATCAGATTTAAACAGAATTTTAAGTTCGCAGGTAGAAAATATGCTTTTTAGAATTTTTTTCGTTTAGAAATCTATATATTTTTATTACATCATTAACAAAATGTTCCTTTTTCTTTCTGTATCACCCTATTTTATTTTAAATTTTTGGAATCAATTTTTTCGATGTTTTTTTTTAATTAATAAAATATTATTATAATTAATATAATAAAATATATAAATAAAACATAAAATTTTTATGCATTTATATAAGTATGTAGTTTCTATTATGAAAATTAATCAAAAATTATTAATAATATATTGCTTTGCTTTAGAATTAAATAAGCATTTCAAATGCGAAAGCATATTATAAATTTTATAACAAGATACCAAAAAAGAAATAATATTTGAAATCTTTTTTAATTAAATACATGAAATGGTATCTTTCTAAATATGTATTAAAAAAAAATCTTAAGAATAAAAAATAATTAAACCTACTGTGTTATCTAGGTAAAGTTAAATTTTTTCTTATGTTTTTAGAGAAAAAAAAGAATTAATATAAGAAACAAGGATATATATCTATATCTAATTTCTAAATAAACAAAAATACAAATTATTTCATGTATTATGATGCTATTATTGTAGATTGTAAGATCCCTTCGATTTTTAGCAAGATAGTTTAATTCTATTTTTAATTCCAAAAAAAAAAAAAAATATTACAATTATTATGTGAATTTTATTGCAATATTTCCAATTTCTAAATAATTGCAGGAAGAAAGTTATTCTATATATAATATTTATATATTATTTTTTTAAATATCTAAATTACACAAAAATTTCACAATTAATATTTAAAAAACATATATTTATGGAGTAACTTTTGAAAATTGTCAAATTATTAAATTTGAACCTTATGCCACTAGCTATCGGGAAAATATAACATATTTTGTTCTAAGGAGAATTTCCATTTTTTATCTTGAATATAAATTGGCTTTATTTGACCGAAAATAAAAAAAATTATGAGATTTATTTTTTTTTATTAAAATTAAGGATGACAAAGATTATATTAACCATTTATTATTTTAATTTTAATCTATAATTAAATTTTAATTGGAGTTTTTATTAAAAAATTTAGGAATTTTTCATTAATTTTTCCGACAAAAATGATAAAAACTCACGTTATACTTAAGAATGATAAATTTTAAAAACTCCAAAAGATAGATATTTTACGTCTACACAATATTCTATGGTTAAAATATTAAAAATGTATATTTATTATTTTAAAAAAATTAAAAAAAGGAAAAAATTTTCATAAAAATTACATGAAATGTACTATGAAAAATAAAAAAAAAATTGAGAACGTGGTTCAATTCGATTCTCATACTATAGAGATAGCTGTATAAAATTTGTATTTTCACAATTTATTTTTATTTGAAAAATATAATACAAAGTGATAAAGTTAAAGTGGTAAAATAAAATTTTAATTATCTTAAATTGAAAAATATAACTATAACAATTTTAAAATGGTGGAAAATACTGAAATAGCTGCTTCTGCAACTGCTCCAGCTGAAGCAAAAAAAGCAAAGAAAACAAGTGTAGTTAAAAAACCAAAAACTACTCCAGTTCATCCACCAACATCACAAATGGTAGATGCCGCTATTAAAGATTTAAAAGAACGTTCTGGATCATCTCTACAAGCAATTAAAAAATATTTGGCAGCAAATTATAAAGTTGATGCCGATAAATTGGCACCATTTATAAGAAAATATTTGAAAGCATCAGTTGCTAGTGGAAAATTGGTTCAAACAAAAGGAAAGGGAGCTTCTGGTTCGTTCAAATTGTCAGCAAATGCATCAAAACCTAAAAAGGAAGGTGCTGAAAAAAAATCTAAAGCTGTCAAGAAATCTTCTGTAGACAAGAAACTAAAAAAATCTGGTATAAAGAAAGCTGCAAAGAAGAAAGAAGTTGCACCAGCAAAAAAGGCCAGCCCTGAAAAAAAGAAGGTAGCCAAAGCTACAGCTAAAGTGGCAAAAAAGACTGGCGTTGTAAAATCTGGATCAAAGCAAAAATCAACCAAACCATCCAAAATTGATGCTAAGAAACCTAAAACACCAAAACCGAAAAAAACATCTCCCCAAAAGAAAGCAGCACCAGCAAAGAAAGCAGTAAAGAAGTAAATTCTTTTTTATTTAACGTATAAAAAAAAAAAGTCCTTTTCAGGACTACAAATTCAATAATCTTAGAGAAGAATAATTTTTAAAAATTAAAACACCAAAATTTATTAAAATTAAAATATTTTTATTTAATAATAGATATAATTAATATTTTCTACAAAATTGGAAATTTAATTTGTTTTGCTACACACAATCTTAAAATAACTACCTAATTAAATAATAGATTGATGTGTGCTGGTGTGCGTAAGTTTTAAATTTTTCAAAATTTAGATACTTTTTGCTGAACGATTTTTTTTTTCTTTGACGAATGAAACTACATTAATAAAATAATAGATATCTCTCTACATTGATGTGTGCTGGTGTGTGTACGTTTTAAATTTTTCAATATTTTAGATACTTTACTGAATGACCTTTTTATTTTTTTGACGAATGGAACTGGAATAAAATAATTTTTTTTACGCTTAAAGAAATATAATATAATATAATTTTTTTAATTTAAAATATTTGTACTCTTTTTTTATTTAAATTTGTGGTCCTGAAAAGGACCGATTTGTTTTTTTTTTTAATAAAAAAAAACTACATAATATCAATACATTTAACCTCCGAAACCGTATAATGTGCGACCTTGTCTTTTAAGAGCATAAACAACATCCATAGCTGTAACTGTTTTTCTCTTGGCATGTTCAGTGTATGTGACAGCATCTCGGATAACATTTTCCAAAAATACTTTTAATACACCACGTGTTTCTTCATAAATCAAACCAGATATACGTTTTACACCACCACGACGAGCCAAACGACGGATAGCTGGTTTTGTGATACCTTGGATATTATCACGCAATACTTTACGATGACGTTTAGCTCCACCTTTACCTAAACCTTTTCCTCCTTTGCCGCGTCCAGTCATTTTTCAATTTTTTATTTTATTATATTAAACACTTTTAATTTTTATATATTCACTGCACAAAGGCAAATTCACAACTAAAATTATACTCTAAATCATCATGTATTTATACTATAGGTAAACCTAAAAAAATCAATTTAATTGTGTGAGTGTGAGTTTAGCGTCGCATCACACATTCATGTTTTTTTTCATTTTTTTTCCTCAACTATAATATTTTTTTCTATAAATACGTACCACTTTAGATATTTTTTTCATTAAAGAAAAAGTGTTCAGTGAATTTTGTTCTCTTGTGTTCTTAAAGTGAAATTACCTATAAAATAAAATAGTGAAATGGCACGTACAAAGCAAACTGCTCGTAAATCAACTGGTGGAAAAGCACCACGTAAACAGTTAGCTACTAAAGCTGCAAGGAAAAGTGCACCAGCAACTGGAGGTGTTAAGAAACCACATCGTTATCGACCAGGAACAGTTGCTCTTCGTGAAATTCGTCGTTATCAAAAATCAACCGAGCTATTAATTCGTAAATTACCATTCCAACGGTTAGTACGTGAAATCGCACAAGATTTCAAAACTGATTTACGTTTTCAGAGCTCGGCAGTTATGGCATTACAAGAAGCCAGCGAGGCGTATTTAGTTGGCTTATTTGAAGATACAAATTTATGTGCTATTCATGCCAAACGTGTTACTATCATGCCAAAAGATATACAATTGGCTCGTCGTATTCGAGGAGAACGTGCTTAAATGAATTAATTTCGTAAAAAAAATATAAAAAAACAATCGGTCCTTTTCAGGACCACAAAATGTTCTTTTAAAAGAGTAAAATAATATAAATAATATAGGGTCTAACTTAATCTTAAGTAAAATAATGGAGAAAAAAATTATTTTTATTTTTTATTCAAGATTAGGTAATTTAATTAAAAAATTCCATTCCAAAGTAACGGTTCATCATCATACTTCTAGATTAGGACAAAAAAAAGGAAAAATTCTGTAGCGAAGAATAAAATATGGCATTGGAGGTTTTTTAAATTACATATATTTTTATTTATTTTTTTCACATTCACATAAATATGCTATATTTATTTTAGAGCAGGTATTAGAAGTTTCTTTTTTAATATATACATATTTTTAAAGCAATCAAAAATTTAAAATTGATTATTTTTTTTCCTAATATAATAATTTAAAATTAATTAATTTTTAAATAAAATTATTTTCTCTTTGTTTTAGTATTTTGTCGTCCTAAAAAGGACGTTTTTTTTTTTTTCATTTTTCTAAAAATCGTTAAACATAAATACTTAGGCCTTCTTCTCTGTTTTCTTTGGTAGAAGAACAGCTTGAATATTAGGTAGAACACCACCTTGAGCAATTGTTACTCCAGATAATAATTTATTCAATTCTTCATCATTACGAATGGCCAATTGTAAGTGCCGTGGAATAATTCTTGTCTTTTTATTATCTCTTGCTGCATTACCAGCCAATTCAAGAACTTCAGCAGCCAAATATTCCATCACCGCTGCTAAATAAACTGGAGCACCTGCACCAACACGTTCTGCATAATTTCCTTTTCTTAATAATCGATGAATACGACCAACTGGGAACTGAAGACCAGCACGATTAGAACGTGACTTTGCTTTTGTTTTAACTTTACCACCTTTACCACGGCCAGACATTTTTAATTATTTATTTTTTTTTTCTAAGTTTCACTTCTCTAATAAAATGTTGTCACTGTTTGAAGAATACACTTCGATTAATATTTTTATACAAAAAAGGTACGTATTTATAATATTTTTACACAAACACATATTGTAAAAAATAAAATAAGAGGGGATATAAAAAAAATCTATATAAACAACACATTTTTATTAACACTTAAATAGTCTTTGACTAAACCTCAAAATAAGAAGTTATATTGAAGTGAAGTAAAAAAAATAAAATTAAATAGTGAACAATGCCTCCAAAAACAAGTGGAAAAGCAGCTAAGAAGGCTGGTAAAGCTCAAAAAAATATTTCTAAAGGTGACAAGAAGAGAAAACGCAGAAGGAAGGAAAGTTATGCAATCTACATTTACAAAGTTTTAAAACAAGTACATCCAGATACCGGAATATCATCAAAAGCTATGAGCATAATGAACAGCTTTGTAAATGACATCTTTGAGCGTATCGCTGCTGAAGCTTCACGTTTGGCTCATTACAATAAGCGGTCAACAATAACAAGTCGAGAAATCCAGACTGCTGTAAGATTGTTGTTGCCTGGTGAGCTCGCAAAACATGCTGTTAGTGAAGGAACCAAAGCTGTCACAAAATATACAAGCTCAAAATAAATTCTCCATTATTTGATTACGATTCTAAATTTTTATACCAATGGCCCTTTTCAGGGCCGCAAAATATTTTAACAATGAGTCTAATATATTTTATTTTTCTAATAATAAATATCCTATAAATTACAAAATAAACAATATATAAGTAATATGGTACCTACCCTATAAATAAAATTTATTTTTCTGTTGATTTTCTTTGAAAACAAAAATCAGTATTTTATTATTTACATCGAGATAAACATTTTTTTTAAATTTATCCACAACCACAGAAATGTATGTTACGTAGTTCCGAGATAGACAGTCTTTCTGGGTACTATTTGGCTATTTTTTTGAGCTGAGGGAATAACTATCGTGGATAACTGCATATCCCTCATTTTTTGATATTATCCAGATATTAGAATTTTTTTAAAATCAATTACAAAATTATTTAAATGTTTTTATCCCGACAGAAATATTTTCTACATGTAAATAAACAAATAAAATATCAACTAAAAATGTATTAAATTTTACAAATAGCTTAGTTAGTAGACAAAATTTTGCTGTAAAAAAAAGTTAAAATTATTATTTCATTAGAAAAACATATAAAAAATTCTTTAATGTCATCAAAAGATAATGCAATGGCTCAAAAAGTTAATTCAAAAAAAATATATAATTAAAATTTATTATGTTTTTCATGTGAATTTTATCAGATTTAAACAGAATTTTAAGTTCGCAGGTAGAAAATATGCTTTTTAGAATTTTTTTCGTTTAGAAATCTATATATTTTTATTACATCATTAACAAAATGTTCCTTTTTCTTTCTGTATCACCCTATTTTATTTTAAATTTTTGGAATCAATTTTTTCGATGTTTTTTTTTAATTAATAAAATATTATTATAATTAATATAATAAAATATATAAATAAAATATAAAATTCATATGCATTTATATAAGTATGTAGTTTCTATTATGAAAATTAATCAAAAATTATTAATAAAATATTGCTTTGCTTTAGAATTAAATAAGCATTTCAAATGCGAAAGCATATTATAAATTTTATAACAAGATACTAAAAAAGAAATAATATTTGAAATCTTTTTTAATTAAATGCATGAAATGGTATCTTTCTAAATATGTATTAAAAAAAAATCTTAAGAATAAAAAATAATTAAACCTACTGTGTTATCTAGGTAAAGTTAAATTTTTTCTTATGTTTTTAGACAAAAAAA
Organism: Hybos culiciformis; assembly: GCA_964007475.1. Taxonomy (NCBI): domain Eukaryota; kingdom Metazoa; phylum Arthropoda; class Insecta; order Diptera; family Hybotidae; genus Hybos; species Hybos culiciformis. The sequence continues at coordinate 28,187,496 of OZ023275.1, forward strand.
AAGAATTAATATAAGAAACAAGGATATATATCTATATCTAATTTCTAAATAAACAAAAATACAAATTATTTCATGTATTATGATGCTATTATTGTAGATTGTAAGATCCCTTCGATTTTTAGCAAGATAGTTTAATTCTATTTTTAATTCCAAAAAAAAAAAAAAATATTACAATTATTATGTGAATTTTATTGCAATATTTCCAATTTCTAAATAATTGCAGGAAGAAAGTTATTCTATATATAATATTTATATATTATTTTTTTAAATATCTAAATTACACAAAAATTTCACAATTAATATTTAAAAAACATATATTTATGGAGTAACTTTTGAAAATTGTCAAATTATTAAATTTGAACCTTATGCCACTAGCTATCGGGAAAATATAACATATTTTGTTCTAAGGAGAATTTCCATTTTTTATCTTGAATATAAATTGGCTTTATTTGACCGAAAATAAAAAAAATTATGAGATTTAATTTTTTTTATTAAAATTAAGGATGACAAAGATTATATTAACCATTTATTATTTTAATTTTAATCTATAATTAAATTTTAATTGGAGTTTTTATTAAAAAATTTAGGAATTTTTCATTAATTTTTCCGACAAAAATGATAAAAACTCACGTTATACTTAAGAATGATAAATTTTAAAAACTCCAAAAGATAGATATTTTACGTCTACACAATATTCTATGGTTAAAATATTAAAAATGTATATTTATTATTTTAAAAAAATTAAAAAAAGGAAAAAATTTTCATAAAAATTACATGAAATGTACTATGAAAAATAAAAAAAAAATTGAGAACGTGGTTCAATTCGATTCTCATACTATAGAGATAGCTGTATAAAATTTGTATTTTCACAATTTATTTTTATTTGAAAAATATAATACAAAGTGATAAAGTTAAAGTGGTAAAATAAAATTTTAATTATCTTAAATTGAAAAATATAACTATAACAATTTTAAAATGGTGGAAAATACTGAAATAGCTGCTTCTGCAACTGCTCCAGCTGAAGCAAAAAAAGCAAAGAAAACAAGTGTAGTTAAAAAACCAAAAACTACTCCAGTTCATCCACCAACATCACAAATGGTAGATGCCGCTATTAAAGATTTAAAAGAACGTTCTGGATCATCTCTACAAGCAATTAAAAAATATTTGGCAGCAAATTATAAAGTTGATGCCGATAAATTGGCACCATTTATAAGAAAATATTTGAAAGCATCAGTTGCTAGTGGAAAATTGGTTCAAACAAAAGGAAAGGGAGCTTCTGGTTCGTTCAAATTGTCAGCAAATGCATCAAAACCTAAAAAGGAAGGTGCTGAAAAAAAATCTAAAGCTGTCAAGAAATCTTCTGTAGACAAGAAACTAAAAAAATCTGGTATAAAGAAAGCTGCAAAGAAGAAAGAAGTTGCACCAGCAAAAAAGGCCAGCCCTGAAAAAAAGAAGGTAGCCAAAGCTACAGCTAAAGTGGCAAAAAAGACTGGCGTTGTAAAATCTGGATCAAAGCAAAAATCAACCAAACCATCCAAAATTGATGCTAAGAAACCTAAAACACCAAAACCGAAAAAAACATCTCCCCAAAAGAAAGCAGCACCAGCAAAGAAAGCAGTAAAGAAGTAAATTCTTTTTTATTTAACGTATAAAAAAAAAAAAGTCCTTTTCAGGACTACAAATTCAATAATCTTAGAGAAGAATAATTTTTAAAAATTAAAACACCAAAATTTATTAAAATTAAAATATTTTTATTTAATAATAGGTATAATTAATATTTTCTACAAAATTGGAAATTTAATTTGTTTGCTACACACAATCTTAAAATAACTACCTAATTAAATAATAGATTGATGTGTGCTGGTGTGCGTAAGTTTTAAATTTTTCAAAATTTAGATACTTTTTGCTGAACGATTTTTTTTTTCTTTGACGAATGAAACTACATTAATAAAATAATAGATATCTCTCTACATTGATGTGTGCTGGTGTGTGTACGTTTTAAATTTTTCAATATTTTAGATACTTTACTGAATGACCTTTTTATTTTTTTGACGAATGGAACTGGAATAAAATAATTCTTTTTACGCTTAAAGAAATATAATATAATATAATTTTTTTAATTTAAAATATTTGTACTCTTTTTTTATTTAAATTTGTGGTCCTGAAAAGGACCGATTTGTTTTTTTTTTTAATAAAAAAAAACTACATAATATCAATACATTTAACCTCCGAAACCGTATAATGTGCGACCTTGTCTTTTAAGAGCATAAACAACATCCATAGCTGTAACTGTTTTTCTCTTGGCATGTTCAGTGTATGTGACAGCATCTCGGATAACATTTTCCAAAAATACTTTTAATACACCACGTGTTTCTTCATAAATCAAACCAGATATACGTTTTACACCACCACGACGAGCCAAACGACGGATAGCTGGTTTTGTGATACCTTGGATATTATCACGCAATACTTTACGATGACGTTTAGCTCCACCTTTACCTAAACCTTTTCCTCCTTTGCCGCGTCCAGTCATTTTTCAATTTTTTATTTTATTATATTAAACACTTTTAATTTTTATATATTCACTGCACAAAGGCAAATTCACAACTAAAATTATACTCTAAATCATCATGTATTTATACTATAGGTAAACCTAAAAAAATCAATTTAATTGTTGAGTGTGAGTTTAGCGTCGCATCACACATTCATGTTTTTTTTCATTTTTTTCCCTCAACTATAATATTTTTTTCTATAAATACGTACCACTTTAGATATTTTTTTCATTAAAGAAAAAGTGTTCAGTGAATTTTGTTCTCTTGTGTTCTTAAAGTGAAATTACCTATAAAATAAAATAGTGAAAAAATCAAAATGGCACGTACCAAGCAAACTGCTCGTAAATCAACTGGTGGAAAAGCACCACGTAAACAGTTAGCTACTAAAGCTGCAAGGAAAAGTGCACCAGCAACTGGAGGTGTTAAGAAACCACATCGTTATCGACCAGGAACAGTTGCTCTTCGTGAAATTCGTCGTTATCAAAAATCAACCGAGCTATTAATTCGTAAATTACCATTCCAACGGTTAGTACGTGAAATCGCACAAGATTTCAAAACTGATTTACGTTTTCAGAGCTCGGCAGTTATGGCATTACAAGAAGCCAGCGAGGCGTATTTAGTTGGCTTATTTGAAGATACAAATTTATGTGCTATTCATGCCAAACGTGTTACTATCATGCCAAAAGATATACAATTGGCTCGTCGTATTCGAGGAGAACGTGCTTAAATGAATTAATTTCGTAAAAAAAATATAAAAAAACAATCGGTCCTTTTCAGGACCACAAAATGTTCTTTTAAAAGAGTAAAATAATATAAATAATATAGGGTCTAACTTAATCTTAAGTAAAATAATGGAGAAAAAAATTATTTTTATTTTTTATTCAAGATTAGGTAATTTAATTAAAAAATTCCATTCCAAAGTAACGGTTCATCATCATACTTCTAGATTAGGACAAAAAAAAGGAAAAATTCTGTAGCGAAGAATAAAATATGGCATTGGAGGTTTTTTAAATTACATATACCTATTTTTATTTATTTTTTTCACATTCACATAAATATGCTATATTTATTTTAGAGCAGGTATTAGAAGTTTCTTTTTTAATATATATGTACATATTTTTAAAGCAATCAAAAATTTAAAATTGATTATTTTTTTTCCTAATATAATAATTTAAAATTAATTAATTTTTAAATAAAATTATTTTCTCTTTGTTTTAGTATTTTGTCGTCCTAAAAAGGACGTTTTTTTTTTTTTTCATTTTTCTAAAAATCGTTAAACATAAATACTTAGGCCTTCTTTTCTGTTTTCTTTGGTAGAAGAACAGCTTGAATATTAGGTAGAACACCACCTTGAGCAATTGTTACTCCAGATAATAATTTATTCAATTCTTCATCATTACGAATGGCCAATTGTAAGTGCCGTGGAATAATTCTTGTCTTTTTATTATCTCTTGCTGCATTACCAGCCAATTCAAGAACTTCAGCAGCCAAATATTCCATCACCGCTGCTAAATAAACTGGAGCACCTGCACCAACACGTTCTGCATAATTTCCTTTTCTTAATAATCGATGAATACGACCAACTGGGAACTGAAGACCAGCACGATTAGAACGTGACTTTGCTTTTGTTTTAACTTTACCACCTTTACCACGGCCAGACATTTTTAATTATTTATTTTTTTTTTTAAGTTTCACTTCTCTAATAAAATGTTGTCACTGTTTGAAGAATACACTTCGATTAATATTTTTATACAAAAAAGGTACGTATTTATAATATTTTTACACAAACACATATTGTAAAAAATAAAATAAGAGGGGATATAAAAAAAATCTATATAAACAACACATTTTTATTAACACTTAAATAGTCTTTGACTAAACCTCAAAATAAGAAGTTATATTGAAGTGAAGTAAAAAAAATAAAATTAAATAGTGAACAATGCCTCCAAAAACAAGTGGAAAAGCAGCTAAGAAGGCTGGTAAAGCTCAAAAAAATATTTCTAAAGGTGACAAGAAGAGAAAACGCAGAAGGAAGGAAAGTTATGCAATCTACATTTACAAAGTTTTAAAACAAGTACATCCAGATACCGGAATATCATCAAAAGCTATGAGCATAATGAACAGCTTTGTAAATGACATCTTTGAGCGTATCGCTGCTGAAGCTTCACGTTTGGCTCATTACAATAAGCGGTCAACAATAACAAGTCGAGAAATCCAGACTGCTGTAAGATTGTTGTTGCCTGGTGAGCTCGCAAAACATGCTGTTAGTGAAGGAACCAAAGCTGTCACAAAATATACAAGCTCAAAATAAATTCTCCATTATTTGATTACGATTCTAAATTTTTATACCAATGGCCCTTTTCAGGGCCGCAAAATATTTTAACAATGAGTCTAATATATTTTATTTTTCAAATAATAAATATCCTATAAATTACAAAATAAACAATATATAAGTAATATGGTACCTACCTTATAAATAAAATTTATTTTTCTGTTGATTTTCTTTGAAAACAAAAATCAGTATTTTATTATTTACATCGAGATAAACATTTTTTTTAAATTTATCCACAACCACAGAAATGTATGTTACGTAGTTCCGAGATAGACAGTCTTTCTGGGTACTATTTGGCTATTTTTTTGAGCTGAGGGAATAACTATCGTGGATAACTGCATATCCCTCATTTTTTGATATTATCCAGATATTAGAATTTTTTTAAAATCAATTACAAAATTATTTAAATGTTTTTATCCCGACAGAAATATTTTCTACATGTAAATAAACAAATAAAATATCAACTAAAAATGTATTAAATTTTACAAATAGCTTAGTTAGTAGACAAAATTTTGCTGTAAAAAAAAGTTAAAATTATTATTTCATTAGAAAAACATATAAAAAATTCTTTAATGTCATCAAAAGATAATGCAATGGCTCAAAAAGTTAATTAAAAAAAAATATATAATTAAAATTTATTATGTTTTTCATGTGAATTTTATCAGATTTAAACAGAATTTTAAGTTCGCAGGTAGAAAATATGCTTTTTAGAATTTTTTTCGTTTAGAAATCTATATATTTTTATTACATCATTAACAAAATGTTCCTTTTTCTTTCTGTATCACCCTATTTTATTTTAAATTTTTGGAATCAATTTTTTCGATGTTTTTTTTTAATTAATAAAATATTATTATAATTAATATAATAAAATATATAAATAAAATATAAAATTCATATGCATTTATATAAGTATGTAGTTTCTATTATGAAAATTAATCAAAAATTATTAATAAAATATTGCTTTGCTTTAGAATTAAATAAGCATTTCAAATGCGAAAGCATATTATAAATTTTATAACAAGATACTAAAAAAGAAATAATATTTGAAATCTTTTTTAATTAAATGCATGAAATGGTATCTTTCTAAATATGTATTAAAAAAAAATCTTAAGAATAAAAAATAATTAAACCTACTGTGTTATCTAGGTAAAGTTAAATTTTTTCTTATGTTTTTAGACAAAAAAAAAGAATTAATATAAGAAACAAGGATATATATCTATATCTAATTTCTAAATAAACAAAAATACAAATTATTTCATGTATTATGATGCTATTATTGTAGATTGTAAGATCCCTTCGATTTTTAGCAAGATAGTTTAATTCTATTTTTAATTCCAAAAAAAAAAAAAAATATTACAATTATTATGTGAATTTTATTGCAATATTTCCAATTTCTAAATAATTGCAGGAAGAAAGTTATTCTATATATAATATTTATATATTATTTTTTTAAATATCTAAATTACACAAAAATTTCACAATTAATATTTAAAAAACATATATTTATGGAGTAACTTTTGAAAATTGTCAAATTATTAAATTTGAACCTTATGCCACTAGCTATCGGGAAAATATAACATATTTTGTTCTAAGGAGAATTTCCATTTTTTATCTTGAATATAAATTGGCTTTATTTGACCGAAAATAAAAAAAATTATGAGATTTAATTTTTTTTATTAAAATTAAGGATGACAAAGATTATATTAACCATTTATTATTTTAATTTTAATCTATAATTAAATTTTAATTGGAGTTTTTATTAAAAAATTTAGGAATTTTTCATTAATTTTTCCGACAAAAATGATAAAAACTCACGTTATACTTAAGAATGATAAATTTTAAAAACTCCAAAAGATAGATATTTTACGTCTACACAATATTCTATGGTTAAAATATTAAAAATGTATATTTATTATTTTAAAAAAATTAAAAAAAGGAAAAAATTTTCATAAAAATTACATGAAATGTACTATGAAAAATAAAAAAAAAATTGAGAACGTGGTTCAATTCGATTCTCATACTATAGAGATAGCTGTATAAAATTTGTATTTTCACAATTTATTTTTATTTGAAAAATATAATACAAAGTGATAAAGTTAAAGTGGTAAAATAAAATTTTAATTATCTTAAATTGAAAAATATAACTATAACAATTTTAAAATGGTGGAAAATACTGAAATAGCTGCTTCTGCAACTGCTCCAGCTGAAGCAAAAAAAGCAAAGAAAACAAGTGTAGTTAAAAAACCAAAAACTACTCCAGTTCATCCACCAACATCACAAATGGTAGATGCCGCTATTAAAGATTTAAAAGAACGTTCTGGATCATCTCTACAAGCAATTAAAAAATATTTGGCAGCAAATTATAAAGTTGATGCCGATAAATTGGCACCATTTATAAGAAAATATTTGAAAGCATCAGTTGCTAGTGGAAAATTGGTTCAAACAAAAGGAAAGGGAGCTTCTGGTTCGTTCAAATTGTCAGCAAATGCATCAAAACCTAAAAAGGAAGGTGCTGAAAAAAAATCTAAAGCTGTCAAGAAATCTTCTGTAGACAAGAAACTAAAAAAATCTGGTATAAAGAAAGCTGCAAAGAAGAAAGAAGTTGCACCAGCAAAAAAGGCCAGCCCTGAAAAAAAGAAGGTAGCCAAAGCTACAGCTAAAGTGGCAAAAAAGACTGGCGTTGTAAAATCTGGATCAAAGCAAAAATCAACCAAACCATCCAAAATTGATGCTAAGAAACCTAAAACACCAAAACCGAAAAAAACATCTCCCCAAAAGAAAGCAGCACCAGCAAAGAAAGCAGTAAAGAAGTAAATTCTTTTTTATTTAACGTATAAAAAAAAAAAAGTCCTTTTCAGGACTACAAATTCAATAATCTTAGAGAAGAATAATTTTTAAAAATTAAAACACCAAAATTTATTAAAATTAAAATATTTTTATTTAATAATAGGTATAATTAATATTTTCTACAAAATTGGAAATTTAATTTGTTTGCTACACACAATCTTAAAATAACTACCTAATTAAATAATAGATTGATGTGTGCTGGTGTGCGTAAGTTTTAAATTTTTCAAAATTTAGATACTTTTTGCTGAACGATTTTTTTTTTCTTTGACGAATGAAACTACATTAATAAAATAATAGATATCTCTCTACATTGATGTGTGCTGGTGTGTGTACGTTTTAAATTTTTCAATATTTTAGATACTTTACTGAATGACCTTTTTATTTTTTTGACGAATGGAACTGGAATAAAATAATTCTTTTTACGCTTAAAGAAATATAATATAATATAATTTTTTTAATTTAAAATATTTGTACTCTTTTTTTATTTAAATTTGTGGTCCTGAAAAGGACCGATTTGTTTTTTTTTTTAATAAAAAAAAACTACATAATATCAATACATTTAACCTCCGAAACCGTATAATGTGCGACCTTGTCTTTTAAGAGCATAAACAACATCCATAGCTGTAACTGTTTTTCTCTTGGCATGTTCAGTGTATGTGACAGCATCTCGGATAACATTTTCCAAAAATACTTTTAATACACCACGTGTTTCTTCATAAATCAAACCAGATATACGTTTTACACCACCACGACGAGCCAAACGACGGATAGCTGGTTTTGTGATACCTTGGATATTATCACGCAATACTTTACGATGACGTTTAGCTCCACCTTTACCTAAACCTTTTCCTCCTTTGCCGCGTCCAGTCATTTTTCAATTTTTTATTTTATTATATTAAACACTTTTAATTTTTATATATTCACTGCACAAAGGCAAATTCACAACTAAAATTATACTCTAAATCATCATGTATTTATACTATAGGTAAACCTAAAAAAATCAATTTAATTGTTGAGTGTGAGTTTAGCGTCGCATCACACATTCATGTTTTTTTTCATTTTTTTCCCTCAACTATAATATTTTTTTCTATAAATACGTACCACTTTAGATATTTTTTTCATTAAAGAAAAAGTGTTCAGTGAATTTTGTTCTCTTGTGTTCTTAAAGTGAAATTACCTATAAAATAAAATAGTGAAAAAATCAAAATGGCACGTACCAAGCAAACTGCTCGTAAATCAACTGGTGGAAAAGCACCACGTAAACAGTTAGCTACTAAAGCTGCAAGGAAAAGTGCACCAGCAACTGGAGGTGTTAAGAAACCACATCGTTATCGACCAGGAACAGTTGCTCTTCGTGAAATTCGTCGTTATCAAAAATCAACCGAGCTATTAATTCGTAAATTACCATTCCAACGGTTAGTACGTGAAATCGCACAAGATTTCAAAACTGATTTACGTTTTCAGAGCTCGGCAGTTATGGCATTACAAGAAGCCAGCGAGGCGTATTTAGTTGGCTTATTTGAAGATACAAATTTATGTGCTATTCATGCCAAACGTGTTACTATCATGCCAAAAGATATACAATTGGCTCGTCGTATTCGAGGAGAACGTGCTTAAATGAATTAATTTCGTAAAAAAAATATAAAAAAACAATCGGTCCTTTTCAGGACCACAAAATGTTCTTTTAAAAGAGTAAAATAATATAAATAATATAGGGTCTAACTTAATCTTAAGTAAAATAATGGAGAAAAAAATTATTTTTATTTTTTATTCAAGATTAGGTAATTTAATTAAAAAATTCCATTCCAAAGTAACGGTTCATCATCATACTTCTAGATTAGGACAAAAAAAAGGAAAAATTCTGTAGCGAAGAATAAAATATGGCATTGGAGGTTTTTTAAATTACATATACCTATTTTTATTTATTTTTTTCACATTCACATAAATATGCTATATTTATTTTAGAGCAGGTATTAGAAGTTTCTTTTTTAATATATATGTACATATTTTTAAAGCAATCAAAAATTTAAAATTGATTATTTTTTTTCCTAATATAATAATTTAAAATTAATTAATTTTTAAATAAAATTATTTTCTCTTTGTTTTAGTATTTTGTCGTCCTAAAAAGGACGTTTTTTTTTTTTTTCATTTTTCTAAAAATCGTTAAACATAAATACTTAGGCCTTCTTTTCTGTTTTCTTTGGTAGAAGAACAGCTTGAATATTAGGTAGAACACCACCTTGAGCAATTGTTACTCCAGATAATAATTTATTCAATTCTTCATCATTACGAATGGCCAATTGTAAGTGCCGTGGAATAATTCTTGTCTTTTTATTATCTCTTGCTGCATTACCAGCCAATTCAAGAACTTCAGCAGCCAAATATTCCATCACCGCTGCTAAATAAACTGGAGCACCTGCACCAACACGTTCTGCATAATTTCCTTTTCTTAATAATCGATGAATACGACCAACTGGGAACTGAAGACCAGCACGATTAGAACGTGACTTTGCTTTTGTTTTAACTTTACCACCTTTACCACGGCCAGACATTTTTAATTATTTATTTTTTTTTTTAAGTTTCACTTCTCTAATAAAATGTTGTCACTGTTTGAAGAATACACTTCGATTAATATTTTTATACAAAAAAGGTACGTATTTATAATATTTTTACACAAACACATATTGTAAAAAATAAAATAAGAGGGGATATAAAAAAAATCTATATAAACAACACATTTTTATTAACACTTAAATAGTCTTTGACTAAACCTCAAAATAAGAAGTTATATTGAAGTGAAGTAAAAAAAATAAAATTAAATAGTGAACAATGCCTCCAAAAACAAGTGGAAAAGCAGCTAAGAAGGCTGGTAAAGCTCAAAAAAATATTTCTAAAGGTGACAAGAAGAGAAAACGCAGAAGGAAGGAAAGTTATGCAATCTACATTTACAAAGTTTTAAAACAAGTACATCCAGATACCGGAATATCATCAAAAGCTATGAGCATAATGAACAGCTTTGTAAATGACATCTTTGAGCGTATCGCTGCTGAAGCTTCACGTTTGGCTCATTACAATAAGCGGTCAACAATAACAAGTCGAGAAATCCAGACTGCTGTAAGATTGTTGTTGCCTGGTGAGCTCGCAAAACATGCTGTTAGTGAAGGAACCAAAGCTGTCACAAAATATACAAGCTCAAAATAAATTCTCCATTATTTGATTACGATTCTAAATTTTTATACCAATGGCCCTTTTCAGGGCCGCAAAATATTTTAACAATGAGTCTAATATATTTTATTTTTCAAATAATAAATATCCTATAAATTACAAAATAAACAATATATAAGTAATATGGTACCTACCTTATAAATAAAATTTATTTTTCTGTTGATTTTCTTTGAAAACAAAAATCAGTATTTTATTATTTACATCGAGATAAACATTTTTTTTAAATTTATCCACAACCACAGAAATGTATGTTACGTAGTTCCGAGATAGACAGTCTTTCTGGGTACTATTTGGCTATTTTTTTGAGCTGAGGGAATAACTATCGTGGATAACTGCATATCCCTCATTTTTTGATATTATCCAGATATTAGAATTTTTTTAAAATCAATTACAAAATTATTTAAATGTTTTTATCCCGACAGAAATATTTTCTACATGTAAATAAACAAATAAAATATCAACTAAAAATGTATTAAATTTTACAAATAGCTTAGTTAGTAGACAAAATTTTGCTGTAAAAAAAAGTTAAAATTATTATTTCATTAGAAAAACATATAAAAAATTCTTTAATGTCATCAAAAGATAATGCAATGGCTCAAAAAGTTAATTAAAAAAAAATATATAATTAAAATTTATTATTTTTTTCATGTGAATTTTATCAGATTTAAACAGAATTTTAAGTTCGCAGGTAGAAAATATGCTTTTTAGAATTTTTTTCGTTTAGAAATCTATATATTTTTATTACATCATTAACAAAATGTTCCTTTTTCTTTCTGTATCACCCTATTTTATTTTAAATTTTTGGAATCAATTTTTTCGATGTTTTTTTTTAATTAATAAAATATTATTATAATTAATATAATAAAATATATAAATAAAACATAAAATTTTTATGCATTTATATAAGTATGTAGTTTCTATTATGAAAATTAATCAAAAATTATTAATAATATATTGCTTTGCTTTAGAATTAAATAAGCATTTCAAATGCGAAAGCATATTATAAATTTTATAACAAGATACCAAAAAAGAAATAATATTTGAAATCTTTTTTAATTAAATACATGAAATGGTATCTTTCTAAATATGTATTAAAAAAAAATCTTAAGAATAAAAAATAATTAAACCTACTGTGTTATCTAGGTAAAGTTAAATTTTTTCTTATGTTTTTAGAGAAAAAAAAGAATTAATATAAGAAACAAGGATATATATCTATATCTAATTTCTAAATAAACAAAAATACAAATTATTTCATGTATTATGATGCTATTATTGTAGATTGTAAGATCCCTTCGATTTTTAGCAAGATAGTTTAATTCTATTTTTAATTCCAAAAAAAAAAAAAAATATTACAATTATTATGTGAATTTTATTGCAATATTTCCAATTTCTAAATAATTGCAGGAAGAAAGTTATTCTATATATAATATTTATATATTATTTTTTTAAATATCTAAATTACACAAAAATTTCACAATTAATATTTAAAAAACATATATTTATGGAGTAACTTTTGAAAATTGTCAAATTATTAAATTTGAACCTTATGCCACTAGCTATCGGGAAAATATAACATATTTTGTTCTAAGGAGAATTTCCATTTTTTATCTTGAATATAAATTGGCTTTATTTGACCGAAAATAAAAAAAATTATGAGATTTATTTTTTTTTATTAAAATTAAGGATGACAAAGATTATATTAACCATTTATTATTTTAATTTTAATCTATAATTAAATTTTAATTGGAGTTTTTATTAAAAAATTTAGGAATTTTTCATTAATTTTTCCGACAAAAATGATAAAAACTCACGTTATACTTAAGAATGATAAATTTTAAAAACTCCAAAAGATAGATATTTTACGTCTACACAATATTCTATGGTTAAAATATTAAAAATGTATATTTATTATTTTAAAAAAATTAAAAAAAGGAAAAAATTTTCATAAAAATTACATGAAATGTACTATGAAAAATAAAAAAAAAATTGAGAACGTGGTTCAATTCGATTCTCATACTATAGAGATAGCTGTATAAAATTTGTATTTTCACAATTTATTTTTATTTGAAAAATATAATACAAAGTGATAAAGTTAAAGTGGTAAAATAAAATTTTAATTATCTTAAATTGAAAAATATAACTATAACAATTTTAAAATGGTGGAAAATACTGAAATAGCTGCTTCTGCAACTGCTCCAGCTGAAGCAAAAAAAGCAAAGAAAACAAGTGTAGTTAAAAAACCAAAAACTACTCCAGTTCATCCACCAACATCACAAATGGTAGATGCCGCTATTAAAGATTTAAAAGAACGTTCTGGATCATCTCTACAAGCAATTAAAAAATATTTGGCAGCAAATTATAAAGTTGATGCCGATAAATTGGCACCATTTATAAGAAAATATTTGAAAGCATCAGTTGCTAGTGGAAAATTGGTTCAAACAAAAGGAAAGGGAGCTTCTGGTTCGTTCAAATTGTCAGCAAATGCATCAAAACCTAAAAAGGAAGGTGCTGAAAAAAAATCTAAAGCTGTCAAGAAATCTTCTGTAGACAAGAAACTAAAAAAATCTGGTATAAAGAAAGCTGCAAAGAAGAAAGAAGTTGCACCAGCAAAAAAGGCCAGCCCTGAAAAAAAGAAGGTAGCCAAAGCTACAGCTAAAGTGGCAAAAAAGACTGGCGTTGTAAAATCTGGATCAAAGCAAAAATCAACCAAACCATCCAAAATTGATGCTAAGAAACCTAAAACACCAAAACCGAAAAAAACATCTCCCCAAAAGAAAGCAGCACCAGCAAAGAAAGCAGTAAAGAAGTAAATTCTTTTTTATTTAACGTATAAAAAAAAAAAGTCCTTTTCAGGACTACAAATTCAATAATCTTAGAGAAGAATAATTTTTAAAAATTAAAACACCAAAATTTATTAAAATTAAAATATTTTTATTTAATAATAGATATAATTAATATTTTCTACAAAATTGGAAATTTAATTTGTTTTGCTACACACAATCTTAAAATAACTACCTAATTAAATAATAGATTGATGTGTGCTGGTGTGCGTAAGTTTTAAATTTTTCAAAATTTAGATACTTTTTGCTGAACGATTTTTTTTTTCTTTGACGAATGAAACTACATTAATAAAATAATAGATATCTCTCTACATTGATGTGTGCTGGTGTGTGTACGTTTTAAATTTTTCAATATTTTAGATACTTTACTGAATGACCTTTTTATTTTTTTGACGAATGGAACTGGAATAAAATAATTTTTTTTACGCTTAAAGAAATATAATATAATATAATTTTTTTAATTTAAAATATTTGTACTCTTTTTTTATTTAAATTTGTGGTCCTGAAAAGGACCGATTTGTTTTTTTTTTTAATAAAAAAAAACTACATAATATCAATACATTTAACCTCCGAAACCGTATAATGTGCGACCTTGTCTTTTAAGAGCATAAACAACATCCATAGCTGTAACTGTTTTTCTCTTGGCATGTTCAGTGTATGTGACAGCATCTCGGATAACATTTTCCAAAAATACTTTTAATACACCACGTGTTTCTTCATAAATCAAACCAGATATACGTTTTACACCACCACGACGAGCCAAACGACGGATAGCTGGTTTTGTGATACCTTGGATATTATCACGCAATACTTTACGATGACGTTTAGCTCCACCTTTACCTAAACCTTTTCCTCCTTTGCCGCGTCCAGTCATTTTTCAATTTTTTATTTTATTATATTAAACACTTTTAATTTTTATATATTCACTGCACAAAGGCAAATTCACAACTAAAATTATACTCTAAATCATCATGTATTTATACTATAGGTAAACCTAAAAAAATCAATTTAATTGTGTGAGTGTGAGTTTAGCGTCGCATCACACATTCATGTTTTTTTTCATTTTTTTTCCTCAACTATAATATTTTTTTCTATAAATACGTACCACTTTAGATATTTTTTTCATTAAAGAAAAAGTGTTCAGTGAATTTTGTTCTCTTGTGTTCTTAAAGTGAAATTACCTATAAAATAAAATAGTGAAATGGCACGTACAAAGCAAACTGCTCGTAAATCAACTGGTGGAAAAGCACCACGTAAACAGTTAGCTACTAAAGCTGCAAGGAAAAGTGCACCAGCAACTGGAGGTGTTAAGAAACCACATCGTTATCGACCAGGAACAGTTGCTCTTCGTGAAATTCGTCGTTATCAAAAATCAACCGAGCTATTAATTCGTAAATTACCATTCCAACGGTTAGTACGTGAAATCGCACAAGATTTCAAAACTGATTTACGTTTTCAGAGCTCGGCAGTTATGGCATTACAAGAAGCCAGCGAGGCGTATTTAGTTGGCTTATTTGAAGATACAAATTTATGTGCTATTCATGCCAAACGTGTTACTATCATGCCAAAAGATATACAATTGGCTCGTCGTATTCGAGGAGAACGTGCTTAAATGAATTAATTTCGTAAAAAAAATATAAAAAAACAATCGGTCCTTTTCAGGACCACAAAATGTTCTTTTAAAAGAGTAAAATAATATAAATAATATAGGGTCTAACTTAATCTTAAGTAAAATAATGGAGAAAAAAATTATTTTTATTTTTTATTCAAGATTAGGTAATTTAATTAAAAAATTCCATTCCAAAGTAACGGTTCATCATCATACTTCTAGATTAGGACAAAAAAAAGGAAAAATTCTGTAGCGAAGAATAAAATATGGCATTGGAGGTTTTTTAAATTACATATACCTATTTTTATTTATTTTTTTCACATTCACATAAATATGCTATATTTATTTTAGAGCAGGTATTAGAAGTTTCTTTTTTAATATATATGTACATATTTTTAAAGCAATCAAAAATTTAAAATTGATTATTTTTTTTCCTAATATAATAATTTAAAATTAATTAATTTTTAAATAAAATTATTTTCTCTTTGTTTTAGTATTTTGTCGTCCTAAAAAGGACGTTTTTTTTTTTTTTCATTTTTCTAAAAATCGTTAAACATAAATACTTAGGCCTTCTTTTCTGTTTTCTTTGGTAGAAGAACAGCTTGAATATTAGGTAGAACACCACCTTGAGCAATTGTTACTCCAGATAATAATTTATTCAATTCTTCATCATTACGAATGGCCAATTGTAAGTGCCGTGGAATAATTCTTGTCTTTTTATTATCTCTTGCTGCATTACCAGCCAATTCAAGAACTTCAGCAGCCAAATATTCCATCACCGCTGCTAAATAAACTGGAGCACCTGCACCAACACGTTCTGCATAATTTCCTTTTCTTAATAATCGATGAATACGACCAACTGGGAACTGAAGACCAGCACGATTAGAACGTGACTTTGCTTTTGTTTTAACTTTACCACCTTTACCACGGCCAGACATTTTTAATTATTTATTTTTTTTTTTAAGTTTCACTTCTCTAATAAAATGTTGTCACTGTTTGAAGAATACACTTCGATTAATATTTTTATACAAAAAAGGTACGTATTTATAATATTTTTACACAAACACATATTGTAAAAAATAAAATAAGAGGGGATATAAAAAAAATCTATATAAACAACACATTTTTATTAACACTTAAATAGTCTTTGACTAAACCTCAAAATAAGAAGTTATATTGAAGTGAAGTAAAAAAAATAAAATTAAATAGTGAACAATGCCTCCAAAAACAAGTGGAAAAGCAGCTAAGAAGGCTGGTAAAGCTCAAAAAAATATTTCTAAAGGTGACAAGAAGAGAAAACGCAGAAGGAAGGAAAGTTATGCAATCTACATTTACAAAGTTTTAAAACAAGTACATCCAGATACCGGAATATCATCAAAAGCTATGAGCATAATGAACAGCTTTGTAAATGACATCTTTGAGCGTATCGCTGCTGAAGCTTCACGTTTGGCTCATTACAATAAGCGGTCAACAATAACAAGTCGAGAAATCCAGACTGCTGTAAGATTGTTGTTGCCTGGTGAGCTCGCAAAACATGCTGTTAGTGAAGGAACCAAAGCTGTCACAAAATATACAAGCTCAAAATAAATTCTCCATTATTTGATTACGATTCTAAATTTTTATACCAATGGCCCTTTTCAGGGCCGCAAAATATTTTAACAATGAGTCTAATATATTTTATTTTTCAAATAATAAATATCCTATAAATTACAAAATAAACAATATATAAGTAATATGGTACCTACCTTATAAATAAAATTTATTTTTCTGTTGATTTTCTTTGAAAACAAAAATCAGTATTTTATTATTTACATCGAGATAAACATTTTTTTTAAATTTATCCACAACCACAGAAATGTATGTTACGTAGTTCCGAGATAGACAGTCTTTCTGGGTACTATTTGGCTATTTTTTTGAGCTGAGGGAATAACTATCGTGGATAACTGCATATCCCTCATTTTTTGATATTATCCAGATATTAGAATTTTTTTAAAATCAATTACAAAATTATTTAAATGTTTTTATCCCGACAGAAATATTTTCTACATGTAAATAAACAAATAAAATATCAACTAAAAATGTATTAAATTTTACAAATAGCTTAGTTAGTAGACAAAATTTTGCTGTAAAAAAAAGTTAAAATTATTATTTCATTAGAAAAACATATAAAAAATTCTTTAATGTCATCAAAAGATAATGCAATGGCTCAAAAAGTTAATTAAAAAAAAATATATAATTAAAATTTATTATTTTTTTCATGTGAATTTTATCAGATTTAAACAGAATTTTAAGTTCGCAGGTAGAAAATATGCTTTTTAGAATTTTTTTCGTTTAGAAATCTATATATTTTTATTACATCATTAACAAAATGTTCCTTTTTCTTTCTGTATCACCCTATTTTATTTTAAATTTTTGGAATCAATTTTTTCGATGTTTTTTTTTAATTAATAAAATATTATTATAATTAATATAATAAAATATATAAATAAAACATAAAATTTTTATGCATTTATATAAGTATGTAGTTTCTATTATGAAAATTAATCAAAAATTATTAATAATATATTGCTTTGCTTTAGAATTAAATAAGCATTTCAAATGCGAAAGCATATTATAAATTTTATAACAAGATACCAAAAAAGAAATAATATTTGAAATCTTTTTTAATTAAATACATGAAATGGTATCTTTCTAAATATGTATTAAAAAAAAATCTTAAGAATAAAAAATAATTAAACCTACTGTGTTATCTAGGTAAAGTTAAATTTTTTCTTATGTTTTTAGAGAAAAAAAAGAATTAATATAAGAAACAAGGATATATATCTATATCTAATTTCTAAATAAACAAAAATACAAATTATTTCATGTATTATGATGCTATTATTGTAGATTGTAAGATCCCTTCGATTTTTAGCAAGATAGTTTAATTCTATTTTTAATTCCAAAAAAAAAAAAAAATATTACAATTATTATGTGAATTTTATTGCAATATTTCCAATTTCTAAATAATTGCAGGAAGAAAGTTATTCTATATATAATATTTATATATTATTTTTTTAAATATCTAAATTACACAAAAATTTCACAATTAATATTTAAAAAACATATATTTATGGAGTAACTTTTGAAAATTGTCAAATTATTAAATTTGAACCTTATGCCACTAGCTATCGGGAAAATATAACATATTTTGTTCTAAGGAGAATTTCCATTTTTTATCTTGAATATAAATTGGCTTTATTTGACCGAAAATAAAAAAAATTATGAGATTTATTTTTTTTTATTAAAATTAAGGATGACAAAGATTATATTAACCATTTATTATTTTAATTTTAATCTATAATTAAATTTTAATTGGAGTTTTTATTAAAAAATTTAGGAATTTTTCATTAATTTTTCCGACAAAAATGATAAAAACTCACGTTATACTTAAGAATGATAAATTTTAAAAACTCCAAAAGATAGATATTTTACGTCTACACAATATTCTATGGTTAAAATATTAAAAATGTATATTTATTATTTTAAAAAAATTAAAAAAAGGAAAAAATTTTCATAAAAATTACATGAAATGTACTATGAAAAATAAAAAAAAAATTGAGAACGTGGTTCAATTCGATTCTCATACTATAGAGATAGCTGTATAAAATTTGTATTTTCACAATTTATTTTTATTTGAAAAATATAATACAAAGTGATAAAGTTAAAGTGGTAAAATAAAATTTTAATTATCTTAAATTGAAAAATATAACTATAACAATTTTAAAATGGTGGAAAATACTGAAATAGCTGCTTCTGCAACTGCTCCAGCTGAAGCAAAAAAAGCAAAGAAAACAAGTGTAGTTAAAAAACCAAAAACTACTCCAGTTCATCCACCAACATCACAAATGGTAGATGCCGCTATTAAAGATTTAAAAGAACGTTCTGGATCATCTCTACAAGCAATTAAAAAATATTTGGCAGCAAATTATAAAGTTGATGCCGATAAATTGGCACCATTTATAAGAAAATATTTGAAAGCATCAGTTGCTAGTGGAAAATTGGTTCAAACAAAAGGAAAGGGAGCTTCTGGTTCGTTCAAATTGTCAGCAAATGCATCAAAACCTAAAAAGGAAGGTGCTGAAAAAAAATCTAAAGCTGTCAAGAAATCTTCTGTAGACAAGAAACTAAAAAAATCTGGTATAAAGAAAGCTGCAAAGAAGAAAGAAGTTGCACCAGCAAAAAAGGCCAGCCCTGAAAAAAAGAAGGTAGCCAAAGCTACAGCTAAAGTGGCAAAAAAGACTGGCGTTGTAAAATCTGGATCAAAGCAAAAATCAACCAAACCATCCAAAATTGATGCTAAGAAACCTAAAACACCAAAACCGAAAAAAACATCTCCCCAAAAGAAAGCAGCACCAGCAAAGAAAGCAGTAAAGAAGTAAATTCTTTTTTATTTAACGTATAAAAAAAAAAAGTCCTTTTCAGGACTACAAATTCAATAATCTTAGAGAAGAATAATTTTTAAAAATTAAAACACCAAAATTTATTAAAATTAAAATATTTTTATTTAATAATAGATATAATTAATATTTTCTACAAAATTGGAAATTTAATTTGTTTTGCTACACACAATCTTAAAATAACTACCTAATTAAATAATAGATTGATGTGTGCTGGTGTGCGTAAGTTTTAAATTTTTCAAAATTTAGATACTTTTTGCTGAACGATTTTTTTTTTCTTTGACGAATGAAACTACATTAATAAAATAATAGATATCTCTCTACATTGATGTGTGCTGGTGTGTGTACGTTTTAAATTTTTCAATATTTTAGATACTTTACTGAATGACCTTTTTATTTTTTTGACGAATGGAACTGGAATAAAATAATTTTTTTTACGCTTAAAGAAATATAATATAATATAATTTTTTTAATTTAAAATATTTGTACTCTTTTTTTATTTAAATTTGTGGTCCTGAAAAGGACCGATTTGTTTTTTTTTTTAATAAAAAAAAACTACATAATATCAATACATTTAACCTCCGAAACCGTATAATGTGCGACCTTGTCTTTTAAGAGCATAAACAACATCCATAGCTGTAACTGTTTTTCTCTTGGCATGTTCAGTGTATGTGACAGCATCTCGGATAACATTTTCCAAAAATACTTTTAATACACCACGTGTTTCTTCATAAATCAAACCAGATATACGTTTTACACCACCACGACGAGCCAAACGACGGATAGCTGGTTTTGTGATACCTTGGATATTATCACGCAATACTTTACGATGACGTTTAGCTCCACCTTTACCTAAACCTTTTCCTCCTTTGCCGCGTCCAGTCATTTTTCAATTTTTTATTTTATTATATTAAACACTTTTAATTTTTATATATTCACTGCACAAAGGCAAATTCACAACTAAAATTATACTCTAAATCATCATGTATTTATACTATAGGTAAACCTAAAAAAATCAATTTAATTGTGTGAGTGTGAGTTTAGCGTCGCATCACACATTCATGTTTTTTTTCATTTTTTTTCCTCAACTATAATATTTTTTTCTATAAATACGTACCACTTTAGATATTTTTTTCATTAAAGAAAAAGTGTTCAGTGAATTTTGTTCTCTTGTGTTCTTAAAGTGAAATTACCTATAAAATAAAATAGTGAAATGGCACGTACAAAGCAAACTGCTCGTAAATCAACTGGTGGAAAAGCACCACGTAAACAGTTAGCTACTAAAGCTGCAAGGAAAAGTGCACCAGCAACTGGAGGTGTTAAGAAACCACATCGTTATCGACCAGGAACAGTTGCTCTTCGTGAAATTCGTCGTTATCAAAAATCAACCGAGCTATTAATTCGTAAATTACCATTCCAACGGTTAGTACGTGAAATCGCACAAGATTTCAAAACTGATTTACGTTTTCAGAGCTCGGCAGTTATGGCATTACAAGAAGCCAGCGAGGCGTATTTAGTTGGCTTATTTGAAGATACAAATTTATGTGCTATTCATGCCAAACGTGTTACTATCATGCCAAAAGATATACAATTGGCTCGTCGTATTCGAGGAGAACGTGCTTAAATGAATTAATTTCGTAAAAAAAATATAAAAAAACAATCGGTCCTTTTCAGGACCACAAAATGTTCTTTTAAAAGAGTAAAATAATATAAATAATATAGGGTCTAACTTAATCTTAAGTAAAATAATGGAGAAAAAAATTATTTTTATTTTTTATTCAAGATTAGGTAATTTAATTAAAAAATTCCATTCCAAAGTAACGGTTCATCATCATACTTCTAGATTAGGACAAAAAAAAGGAAAAATTCTGTAGCGAAGAATAAAATATGGCATTGGAGGTTTTTTAAATTACATATATTTTTATTTATTTTTTTCACATTCACATAAATATGCTATATTTATTTTAGAGCAGGTATTAGAAGTTTCTTTTTTAATATATACATATTTTTAAAGCAATCAAAAATTTAAAATTGATTATTTTTTTTCCTAATATAATAATTTAAAATTAATTAATTTTTAAATAAAATTATTTTCTCTTTGTTTTAGTATTTTGTCGTCCTAAAAAGGACGTTTTTTTTTTTTTCATTTTTCTAAAAATCGTTAAACATAAATACTTAGGCCTTCTTTTCTGTTTTCTTTGGTAGAAGAACAGCTTGAATATTAGGTAGAACACCACCTTGAGCAATTGTTACTCCAGATAATAATTTATTCAATTCTTCATCATTACGAATGGCCAATTGTAAGTGCCGTGGAATAATTCTTGTCTTTTTATTATCTCTTGCTGCATTACCAGCCAATTCAAGAACTTCAGCAGCCAAATATTCCATCACCGCTGCTAAATAAACTGGAGCACCTGCACCAACACGTTCTGCATAATTTCCTTTTCTTAATAATCGATGAATACGACCAACTGGGAACTGAAGACCAGCACGATTAGAACGTGACTTTGCTTTTGTTTTAACTTTACCCACCTTTACCACGGCCAGACATTTTTAATTATTTATTTTTTTTTTTAAGTTTCACTTCTCTAATAAAATGTTGTCACTGTTTGAAGAATACACTTCGATTAATATTTTTATACAAAAAAGGTACGTATTTATAATATTTTTACACAAACACATATTGTAAAAAATAAAATAAGAGGGGATATAAAAAAAATCTATATAAACAACACATTTTTATTAACACTTAAATAGTCTTTGACTAAACCTCAAAATAAGAAGTTATATTGAAGTGAAGTAAAAAAAATAAAATTAAATAGTGAACAATGCCTCCAAAAACAAGTGGAAAAGCAGCTAAGAAGGCTGGTAAAGCTCAAAAAAATATTTCTAAAGGTGACAAGAAGAGAAAACGCAGAAGGAAGGAAAGTTATGCAATCTACATTTACAAAGTTTTAAAACAAGTACATCCAGATACCGGAATATCATCAAAAGCTATGAGCATAATGAACAGCTTTGTAAATGACATCTTTGAGCGTATCGCTGCTGAAGCTTCACGTTTGGCTCATTACAATAAGCGGTCAACAATAACAAGTCGAGAAATCCAGACTGCTGTAAGATTGTTGTTGCCTGGTGAGCTCGCAAAACATGCTGTTAGTGAAGGAACCAAAGCTGTCACAAAATATACAAGCTCAAAATAAATTCTCCATTATTTGATTACGATTCTAAATTTTTATACCAATGGCCCTTTTCAGGGCCGCAAAATATTTTAACAATGAGTCTAATATATTTTATTTTTCAAATAATAAATATCCTATAAATTACAAAATAAACAATATATAAGTAATATGGTACCTACCTTATAAATAAAATTTATTTTTCTGTTGATTTTCTTTGAAAACAAAAATCAGTATTTTATTATTTACATCGAGATAAACATTTTTTTTAAATTTATCCACAACCACAGAAATGTATGTTACGTAGTTCCGAGATAGACAGTCTTTCTGGGTACTATTTGGCTATTTTTTTGAGCTGAGGGAATAACTATCGTGGATAACTGCATATCCCTCATTTTTTGATATTATCCAGATATTAGAATTTTTTTAAAATCAATTACAAAATTATTTAAATGTTTTTATCCCGACAGAAATATTTTCTACATGTAAATAAACAAATAAAATATCAACTAAAAATGTATTAAATTTTACAAATAGCTTAGTTAGTAGACAAAATTTTGCTGTAAAAAAAAGTTAAAATTATTATTTCATTAGAAAAACATATAAAAAATTCTTTAATGTCATCAAAAGATAATGCAATGGCTCAAAAAGTTAATTAAAAAAAAATATATAATTAAAATTTATTATTTTTTTCATGTGAATTTTATCAGATTTAAACAGAATTTTAAGTTCGCAGGTAGAAAATATGCTTTTTAGAATTTTTTTCGTTTAGAAATCTATATATTTTTATTACATCATTAACAAAATGTTCCTTTTTCTTTCTGTATCACCCTATTTTATTTTAAATTTTTGGAATCAATTTTTTCGATGTTTTTTTTTAATTAATAAAATATTATTATAATTAATATAATAAAATATATAAATAAAACATAAAATTTTTATGCATTTATATAAGTATGTAGTTTCTATTATGAAAATTAATCAAAAATTATTAATAATATATTGCTTTGCTTTAGAATTAAATAAGCATTTCAAATGCGAAAGCATATTATAAATTTTATAACAAGATACCAAAAAAGAAATAATATTTGAAATCTTTTTTAATTAAATACATGAAATGGTATCTTTCTAAATATGTATTAAAAAAAAATCTTAAGAATAAAAAATAATTAAACCTACTGTGTTATCTAGGTAAAGTTAAATTTTTTCTTATGTTTTTAGAGAAAAAAAAGAATTAATATAAGAAACAAGGATATATATCTATATCTAATTTCTAAATAAACAAAAATACAAATTATTTCATGTATTATGATGCTATTATTGTAGATTGTAAGATCCCTTCGATTTTTAGCAAGATAGTTTAATTCTATTTTTAATTCCAAAAAAAAAAAAAAATATTACAATTATTATGTGAATTTTATTGCAATATTTCCAATTTCTAAATAATTGCAGGAAGAAAGTTATTCTATATATAATATTTATATATTATTTTTTTAAATATCTAAATTACACAAAAATTTCACAATTAATATTTAAAAAACATATATTTATGGAGTAACTTTTGAAAATTGTCAAATTATTAAATTTGAACCTTATGCCACTAGCTATCGGGAAAATATAACATATTTTGTTCTAAGGAGAATTTCCATTTTTTATCTTGAATATAAATTGGCTTTATTTGACCGAAAATAAAAAAAATTATGAGATTTATTTTTTTTTATTAAAATTAAGGATGACAAAGATTATATTAACCATTTATTATTTTAATTTTAATCTATAATTAAATTTTAATTGGAGTTTTTATTAAAAAATTTAGGAATTTTTCATTAATTTTTCCGACAAAAATGATAAAAACTCACGTTATACTTAAGAATGATAAATTTTAAAAACTCCAAAAGATAGATATTTTACGTCTACACAATATTCTATGGTTAAAATATTAAAAATGTATATTTATTATTTTAAAAAAATTAAAAAAAGGAAAAAATTTTCATAAAAATTACATGAAATGTACTATGAAAAATAAAAAAAAAATTGAGAACGTGGTTCAATTCGATTCTCATACTATAGAGATAGCTGTATAAAATTTGTATTTTCACAATTTATTTTTATTTGAAAAATATAATACAAAGTGATAAAGTTAAAGTGGTAAAATAAAATTTTAATTATCTTAAATTGAAAAATATAACTATAACAATTTTAAAATGGTGGAAAATACTGAAATAGCTGCTTCTGCAACTGCTCCAGCTGAAGCAAAAAAAGCAAAGAAAACAAGTGTAGTTAAAAAACCAAAAACTACTCCAGTTCATCCACCAACATCACAAATGGTAGATGCCGCTATTAAAGATTTAAAAGAACGTTCTGGATCATCTCTACAAGCAATTAAAAAATATTTGGCAGCAAATTATAAAGTTGATGCCGATAAATTGGCACCATTTATAAGAAAATATTTGAAAGCATCAGTTGCTAGTGGAAAATTGGTTCAAACAAAAGGAAAGGGAGCTTCTGGTTCGTTCAAATTGTCAGCAAATGCATCAAAACCTAAAAAGGAAGGTGCTGAAAAAAAATCTAAAGCTGTCAAGAAATCTTCTGTAGACAAGAAACTAAAAAAATCTGGTATAAAGAAAGCTGCAAAGAAGAAAGAAGTTGCACCAGCAAAAAAGGCCAGCCCTGAAAAAAAGAAGGTAGCCAAAGCTACAGCTAAAGTGGCAAAAAAGACTGGCGTTGTAAAATCTGGATCAAAGCAAAAATCAACCAAACCATCCAAAATTGATGCTAAGAAACCTAAAACACCAAAACCGAAAAAAACATCTCCCCAAAAGAAAGCAGCACCAGCAAAGAAAGCAGTAAAGAAGTAAATTCTTTTTTATTTAACGTATAAAAAAAAAAAGTCCTTTTCAGGACTACAAATTCAATAATCTTAGAGAAGAATAATTTTTAAAAATTAAAACACCAAAATTTATTAAAATTAAAATATTTTTATTTAATAATAGATATAATTAATATTTTCTACAAAATTGGAAATTTAATTTGTTTTGCTACACACAATCTTAAAATAACTACCTAATTAAATAATAGATTGATGTGTGCTGGTGTGCGTAAGTTTTAAATTTTTCAAAATTTAGATACTTTTTGCTGAACGATTTTTTTTTTCTTTGACGAATGAAACTACATTAATAAAATAATAGATATCTCTCTACATTGATGTGTGCTGGTGTGTGTACGTTTTAAATTTTTCAATATTTTAGATACTTTACTGAATGACCTTTTTATTTTTTTGACGAATGGAACTGGAATAAAATAATTTTTTTTACGCTTAAAGAAATATAATATAATATAATTTTTTTAATTTAAAATATTTGTACTCTTTTTTTATTTAAATTTGTGGTCCTGAAAAGGACCGATTTGTTTTTTTTTTTAATAAAAAAAAACTACATAATATCAATACATTTAACCTCCGAAACCGTATAATGTGCGACCTTGTCTTTTAAGAGCATAAACAACATCCATAGCTGTAACTGTTTTTCTCTTGGCATGTTCAGTGTATGTGACAGCATCTCGGATAACATTTTCCAAAAATACTTTTAATACACCACGTGTTTCTTCATAAATCAAACCAGATATACGTTTTACACCACCACGACGAGCCAAACGACGGATAGCTGGTTTTGTGATACCTTGGATATTATCACGCAATACTTTACGATGACGTTTAGCTCCACCTTTACCTAAACCTTTTCCTCCTTTGCCGCGTCCAGTCATTTTTCAATTTTTTATTTTATTATATTAAACACTTTTAATTTTTATATATTCACTGCACAAAGGCAAATTCACAACTAAAATTATACTCTAAATCATCATGTATTTATACTATAGGTAAACCTAAAAAAATCAATTTAATTGTGTGAGTGTGAGTTTAGCGTCGCATCACACATTCATGTTTTTTTTCATTTTTTTTCCTCAACTATAATATTTTTTTCTATAAATACGTACCACTTTAGATATTTTTTTCATTAAAGAAAAAGTGTTCAGTGAATTTTGTTCTCTTGTGTTCTTAAAGTGAAATTACCTATAAAATAAAATAGTGAAATGGCACGTACAAAGCAAACTGCTCGTAAATCAACTGGTGGAAAAGCACCACGTAAACAGTTAGCTACTAAAGCTGCAAGGAAAAGTGCACCAGCAACTGGAGGTGTTAAGAAACCACATCGTTATCGACCAGGAACAGTTGCTCTTCGTGAAATTCGTCGTTATCAAAAATCAACCGAGCTATTAATTCGTAAATTACCATTCCAACGGTTAGTACGTGAAATCGCACAAGATTTCAAAACTGATTTACGTTTTCAGAGCTCGGCAGTTATGGCATTACAAGAAGCCAGCGAGGCGTATTTAGTTGGCTTATTTGAAGATACAAATTTATGTGCTATTCATGCCAAACGTGTTACTATCATGCCAAAAGATATACAATTGGCTCGTCGTATTCGAGGAGAACGTGCTTAAATGAATTAATTTCGTAAAAAAAATATAAAAAAACAATCGGTCCTTTTCAGGACCACAAAATGTTCTTTTAAAAGAGTAAAATAATATAAATAATATAGGGTCTAACTCAGCGGTCGGCAAACTATGACCCGTGGGTCACGGGGTGACCCAAAGCATCATTTCATGTTACCCGCTTCGAAATTTTGAAGTAGTTCCCAAATCAATGAATATAGTTTTTCCTTACAGCAATTGCATATAAAAATTTTTTGTTTACAACAATTGCATATAAAATAGAAAGTTTTCCCAGCAATTGTTTTTGTAAGCCTTAGATAATAAATAAATTAACTATTTGATTTAACTATTTTTTTTTAAATTGCTTTCACATAAACCACTGACCCACAATAAGTTTAAAAAAATCTCATCTTCGGCGAATTTTACCCACGACCAAAAAAGTTTGCCGACCGCTGGTCTAACTTAATCTTAAGTAAAATAATGGAGAAAAAAATTATTTTTATTTTTTATTCAAGATTAGGTAATTTAATTAAAAAATTCCATTCCAAAGTAACGGTTCATCATCATACTTCTAGATTAGGACAAAAAAAAGGAAAAATTCTGTAGCGAAGAATAAAATATGGCATTGGAGGTTTTTTAAATTACATATATTTTTATTTATTTTTTTCACATTCACATAAATATGCTATATTTATTTTAGAGCAGGTATTAGAAGTTTCTTTTTTAATATATACATATTTTTAAAGCAATCAAAAATTTAAAATTGATTATTTTTTTTCCTAATATAATAATTTAAAATTAATTAATTTTTAAATAAAATTATTTTCTCTTTGTTTTAGTATTTTGTCGTCCTAAAAAGGACGTTTTTTTTTTTTTCATTTTTCTAAAAATCGTTAAACATAAATACTTAGGCCTTCTTCTCTGTTTTCTTTGGTAGAAGAACAGCTTGAATATTAGGTAGAACACCACCTTGAGCAATTGTTACTCCAGATAATAATTTATTCAATTCTTCATCATTACGAATGGCCAATTGTAAGTGCCGTGGAATAATTCTTGTCTTTTTATTATCTCTTGCTGCATTACCAGCCAATTCAAGAACTTCAGCAGCCAAATATTCCATCACCGCTGCTAAATAAACTGGAGCACCTGCACCAACACGTTCTGCATAATTTCCTTTTCTTAATAATCGATGAATACGACCAACTGGGAACTGAAGACCAGCACGATTAGAACGTGACTTTGCTTTTGTTTTAACTTTACCACCTTTACCACGGCCAGACATTTTTAATTATTTATTTTTTTTTTCTAAGTTTCACTTCTCTAATAAAATGTTGTCACTGTTTGAAGAATACACTTCGATTAATATTTTTATACAAAAAAGGTACGTATTTATAATATTTTTACACAAACACATATTGTAAAAAATAAAATAAGAGGGGATATAAAAAAAATCTATATAAACAACACATTTTTATTAACACTTAAATAGTCTTTGACTAAACCTCAAAATAAGAAGTTATATTGAAGTGAAGTAAAAAAAATAAAATTAAATAGTGAACAATGCCTCCAAAAACAAGTGGAAAAGCAGCTAAGAAGGCTGGTAAAGCTCAAAAAAATATTTCTAAAGGTGACAAGAAGAGAAAACGCAGAAGGAAGGAAAGTTATGCAATCTACATTTACAAAGTTTTAAAACAAGTACATCCAGATACCGGAATATCATCAAAAGCTATGAGCATAATGAACAGCTTTGTAAATGACATCTTTGAGCGTATCGCTGCTGAAGCTTCACGTTTGGCTCATTACAATAAGCGGTCAACAATAACAAGTCGAGAAATCCAGACTGCTGTAAGATTGTTGTTGCCTGGTGAGCTCGCAAAACATGCTGTTAGTGAAGGAACCAAAGCTGTCACAAAATATACAAGCTCAAAATAAATTCTCCATTATTTGATTACGATTCTAAATTTTTATACCAATGGCCCTTTTCAGGGCCGCAAAATATTTTAACAATGAGTCTAATATATTTTATTTTTCTAATAATAAATATCCTATAAATTACAAAATAAACAATATATAAGTAATATGGTACCTACCCTATAAATAAAATTTATTTTTCTGTTGATTTTCTTTGAAAACAAAAATCAGTATTTTATTATTTACATCGAGATAAACATTTTTTTTAAATTTATCCACAACCACAGAAATGTATGTTACGTAGTTCCGAGATAGACAGTCTTTCTGGGTACTATTTGGCTATTTTTTTGAGCTGAGGGAATAACTATCGTGGATAACTGCATATCCCTCATTTTTTGATATTATCCAGATATTAGAATTTTTTTAAAATCAATTACAAAATTATTTAAATGTTTTTATCCCGACAGAAATATTTTCTACATGTAAATAAACAAATAAAATATCAACTAAAAATGTATTAAATTTTACAAATAGCTTAGTTAGTAGACAAAATTTTGCTGTAAAAAAAAGTTAAAATTATTATTTCATTAGAAAAACATATAAAAAATTCTTTAATGTCATCAAAAGATAATGCAATGGCTCAAAAAGTTAATTCAAAAAAAATATATAATTAAAATTTATTATGTTTTTCATGTGAATTTTATCAGATTTAAACAGAATTTTAAGTTCGCAGGTAGAAAATATGCTTTTTAGAATTTTTTTCGTTTAGAAATCTATATATTTTTATTACATCATTAACAAAATGTTCCTTTTTCTTTCTGTATCACCCTATTTTATTTTAAATTTTTGGAATCAATTTTTTCGATGTTTTTTTTTAATTAATAAAATATTATTATAATTAATATAATAAAATATATAAATAAAATATAAAATTCATATGCATTTATATAAGTATGTAGTTTCTATTATGAAAATTAATCAAAAATTATTAATAAAATATTGCTTTGCTTTAGAATTAAATAAGCATTTCAAATGCGAAAGCATATTATAAATTTTATAACAAGATACTAAAAAAGAAATAATATTTGAAATCTTTTTTAATTAAATGCATGAAATGGTATCTTTCTAAATATGTATTAAAAAAAAATCTTAAGAATAAAAAATAATTAAACCTACTGTGTTATCTAGGTAAAGTTAAATTTTTTCTTATGTTTTTAGACAAAAAAAAAGAATTAATATAAGAAACAAGGATATATATCTATATCTAATTTCTAAATAAACAAAAATACAAATTATTTCATGTATTATGATGCTATTATTGTAGATTGTAAGATCCCTTCGATTTTTAGCAAGATAGTTTAATTCTATTTTTAATTCCAAAAAAAAAAAAAAATATTACAATTATTATGTGAATTTTATTGCAATATTTCCAATTTCTAAATAATTGCAGGAAGAAAGTTATTCTATATATAATATTTATATATTATTTTTTTAAATATCTAAATTACACAAAAATTTCACAATTAATATTTAAAAAACATATATTTATGGAGTAACTTTTGAAAATTGTCAAATTATTAAATTTGAACCTTATGCCACTAGCTATCGGGAAAATATAACATATTTTGTTCTAAGGAGAATTTCCATTTTTTATCTTGAATATAAATTGGCTTTATTTGACCGAAAATAAAAAAAATTATGAGATTTAATTTTTTTTATTAAAATTAAGGATGACAAAGATTATATTAACCATTTATTATTTTAATTTTAATCTATAATTAAATTTTAATTGGAGTTTTTATTAAAAAATTTAGGAATTTTTCATTAATTTTTCCGACAAAAATGATAAAAACTCACGTTATACTTAAGAATGATAAATTTTAAAAACTCCAAAAGATAGATATTTTACGTCTACACAATATTCTATGGTTAAAATATTAAAAATGTATATTTATTATTTTAAAAAAATTAAAAAAAGGAAAAAATTTTCATAAAAATTACATGAAATGTACTATGAAAAATAAAAAAAAAATTGAGAACGTGGTTCAATTCGATTCTCATACTATAGAGATAGCTGTATAAAATTTGTATTTTCACAATTTATTTTTATTTGAAAAATATAATACAAAGTGATAAAGTTAAAGTGGTAAAATAAAATTTTAATTATCTTAAATTGAAAAATATAACTATAACAATTTTAAAATGGTGG
Organism: Hybos culiciformis; assembly: GCA_964007475.1. Lineage (NCBI taxonomy): Eukaryota > Metazoa > Arthropoda > Insecta > Diptera > Hybotidae > Hybos > Hybos culiciformis. The sequence goes on from OZ023275.1 coordinate 28,219,127, forward strand.
AAAATACTGAAATAGCTGCTTCTGCAACTGCTCCAGCTGAAGCAAAAAAAGCAAAGAAAACAAGTGTAGTTAAAAAACCAAAAACTACTCCAGTTCATCCACCAACATCACAAATGGTAGATGCCGCTATTAAAGATTTAAAAGAACGTTCTGGATCATCTCTACAAGCAATTAAAAAATATTTGGCAGCAAATTATAAAGTTGATGCCGATAAATTGGCACCATTTATAAGAAAATATTTGAAAGCATCAGTTGCTAGTGGAAAATTGGTTCAAACAAAAGGAAAGGGAGCTTCTGGTTCGTTCAAATTGTCAGCAAATGCATCAAAACCTAAAAAGGAAGGTGCTGAAAAAAAATCTAAAGCTGTCAAGAAATCTTCTGTAGACAAGAAACTAAAAAAATCTGGTATAAAGAAAGCTGCAAAGAAGAAAGAAGTTGCACCAGCAAAAAAGGCCAGCCCTGAAAAAAAGAAGGTAGCCAAAGCTACAGCTAAAGTGGCAAAAAAGACTGGCGTTGTAAAATCTGGATCAAAGCAAAAATCAACCAAACCATCCAAAATTGATGCTAAGAAACCTAAAACACCAAAACCGAAAAAAACATCTCCCCAAAAGAAAGCAGCACCAGCAAAGAAAGCAGTAAAGAAGTAAATTCTTTTTTATTTAACGTATAAAAAAAAAAAAGTCCTTTTCAGGACTACAAATTCAATAATCTTAGAGAAGAATAATTTTTAAAAATTAAAACACCAAAATTTATTAAAATTAAAATATTTTTATTTAATAATAGGTATAATTAATATTTTCTACAAAATTGGAAATTTAATTTGTTTGCTACACACAATCTTAAAATAACTACCTAATTAAATAATAGATTGATGTGTGCTGGTGTGCGTAAGTTTTAAATTTTTCAAAATTTAGATACTTTTTGCTGAACGATTTTTTTTTTCTTTGACGAATGAAACTACATTAATAAAATAATAGATATCTCTCTACATTGATGTGTGCTGGTGTGTGTACGTTTTAAATTTTTCAATATTTTAGATACTTTACTGAATGACCTTTTTATTTTTTTGACGAATGGAACTGGAATAAAATAATTCTTTTTACGCTTAAAGAAATATAATATAATATAATTTTTTTAATTTAAAATATTTGTACTCTTTTTTTATTTAAATTTGTGGTCCTGAAAAGGACCGATTTGTTTTTTTTTTTAATAAAAAAAAACTACATAATATCAATACATTTAACCTCCGAAACCGTATAATGTGCGACCTTGTCTTTTAAGAGCATAAACAACATCCATAGCTGTAACTGTTTTTCTCTTGGCATGTTCAGTGTATGTGACAGCATCTCGGATAACATTTTCCAAAAATACTTTTAATACACCACGTGTTTCTTCATAAATCAAACCAGATATACGTTTTACACCACCACGACGAGCCAAACGACGGATAGCTGGTTTTGTGATACCTTGGATATTATCACGCAATACTTTACGATGACGTTTAGCTCCACCTTTACCTAAACCTTTTCCTCCTTTGCCGCGTCCAGTCATTTTTCAATTTTTTATTTTATTATATTAAACACTTTTAATTTTTATATATTCACTGCACAAAGGCAAATTCACAACTAAAATTATACTCTAAATCATCATGTATTTATACTATAGGTAAACCTAAAAAAATCAATTTAATTGTTGAGTGTGAGTTTAGCGTCGCATCACACATTCATGTTTTTTTTCATTTTTTTCCCTCAACTATAATATTTTTTTCTATAAATACGTACCACTTTAGATATTTTTTTCATTAAAGAAAAAGTGTTCAGTGAATTTTGTTCTCTTGTGTTCTTAAAGTGAAATTACCTATAAAATAAAATAGTGAAAAAATCAAAATGGCACGTACCAAGCAAACTGCTCGTAAATCAACTGGTGGAAAAGCACCACGTAAACAGTTAGCTACTAAAGCTGCAAGGAAAAGTGCACCAGCAACTGGAGGTGTTAAGAAACCACATCGTTATCGACCAGGAACAGTTGCTCTTCGTGAAATTCGTCGTTATCAAAAATCAACCGAGCTATTAATTCGTAAATTACCATTCCAACGGTTAGTACGTGAAATCGCACAAGATTTCAAAACTGATTTACGTTTTCAGAGCTCGGCAGTTATGGCATTACAAGAAGCCAGCGAGGCGTATTTAGTTGGCTTATTTGAAGATACAAATTTATGTGCTATTCATGCCAAACGTGTTACTATCATGCCAAAAGATATACAATTGGCTCGTCGTATTCGAGGAGAACGTGCTTAAATGAATTAATTTCGTAAAAAAAATATAAAAAAACAATCGGTCCTTTTCAGGACCACAAAATGTTCTTTTAAAAGAGTAAAATAATATAAATAATATAGGGTCTAACTTAATCTTAAGTAAAATAATGGAGAAAAAAATTATTTTTATTTTTTATTCAAGATTAGGTAATTTAATTAAAAAATTCCATTCCAAAGTAACGGTTCATCATCATACTTCTAGATTAGGACAAAAAAAAGGAAAAATTCTGTAGCGAAGAATAAAATATGGCATTGGAGGTTTTTTAAATTACATATACCTATTTTTATTTATTTTTTTCACATTCACATAAATATGCTATATTTATTTTAGAGCAGGTATTAGAAGTTTCTTTTTTAATATATATGTACATATTTTTAAAGCAATCAAAAATTTAAAATTGATTATTTTTTTTCCTAATATAATAATTTAAAATTAATTAATTTTTAAATAAAATTATTTTCTCTTTGTTTTAGTATTTTGTCGTCCTAAAAAGGACGTTTTTTTTTTTTTTCATTTTTCTAAAAATCGTTAAACATAAATACTTAGGCCTTCTTTTCTGTTTTCTTTGGTAGAAGAACAGCTTGAATATTAGGTAGAACACCACCTTGAGCAATTGTTACTCCAGATAATAATTTATTCAATTCTTCATCATTACGAATGGCCAATTGTAAGTGCCGTGGAATAATTCTTGTCTTTTTATTATCTCTTGCTGCATTACCAGCCAATTCAAGAACTTCAGCAGCCAAATATTCCATCACCGCTGCTAAATAAACTGGAGCACCTGCACCAACACGTTCTGCATAATTTCCTTTTCTTAATAATCGATGAATACGACCAACTGGGAACTGAAGACCAGCACGATTAGAACGTGACTTTGCTTTTGTTTTAACTTTACCACCTTTACCACGGCCAGACATTTTTAATTATTTATTTTTTTTTTTAAGTTTCACTTCTCTAATAAAATGTTGTCACTGTTTGAAGAATACACTTCGATTAATATTTTTATACAAAAAAGGTACGTATTTATAATATTTTTACACAAACACATATTGTAAAAAATAAAATAAGAGGGGATATAAAAAAAATCTATATAAACAACACATTTTTATTAACACTTAAATAGTCTTTGACTAAACCTCAAAATAAGAAGTTATATTGAAGTGAAGTAAAAAAAATAAAATTAAATAGTGAACAATGCCTCCAAAAACAAGTGGAAAAGCAGCTAAGAAGGCTGGTAAAGCTCAAAAAAATATTTCTAAAGGTGACAAGAAGAGAAAACGCAGAAGGAAGGAAAGTTATGCAATCTACATTTACAAAGTTTTAAAACAAGTACATCCAGATACCGGAATATCATCAAAAGCTATGAGCATAATGAACAGCTTTGTAAATGACATCTTTGAGCGTATCGCTGCTGAAGCTTCACGTTTGGCTCATTACAATAAGCGGTCAACAATAACAAGTCGAGAAATCCAGACTGCTGTAAGATTGTTGTTGCCTGGTGAGCTCGCAAAACATGCTGTTAGTGAAGGAACCAAAGCTGTCACAAAATATACAAGCTCAAAATAAATTCTCCATTATTTGATTACGATTCTAAATTTTTATACCAATGGCCCTTTTCAGGGCCGCAAAATATTTTAACAATGAGTCTAATATATTTTATTTTTCAAATAATAAATATCCTATAAATTACAAAATAAACAATATATAAGTAATATGGTACCTACCCTATAAATAAAATTTATTTTTCTGTTGATTTTTTTTGAAAACAAAAATCAGTATTTTATTATTTACATCGAGATAAACATTTTTTTTAAATTTATCCACAACCACAGAAATGTATGTTACGTAGTTCCGAGATAGACAGTCTTTCTGGGTACTATTTGGCTATTTTTTTGAGCTGAGGGAATAACTATCGTGGATAACTGCATATCCCTCATTTTTTGATATTATCCAGATATTAGAATTTTTTTAAAATCAATTACAAAATTATTTAAATGTTTTTATCCCGACAGAAATATTTTCTACATGTAAATAAACAAATAAAATATCAACTAAAAATGTATTAAATTTTACAAATAGCTTAGTTAGTAGACAAAATTTTGCTGTAAAAAAAAGTTAAAATTATTATTTCATTAGAAAAACATATAAAAAATTCTTTAATGTCATCAAAAGATAATGCAATGGCTCAAAAAGTTAATTCAAAAAAAATATATAATTAAAATTTATTATGTTTTTCATGTGAATTTTATCAGATTTAAACAGAATTTTAAGTTCGCAGGTAGAAAATATGCTTTTTAGAATTTTTTTCGTTTAGAAATCTATATATTTTTATTACATCATTAACAAAATGTTCCTTTTTCTTTCTGTATCACCCTATTTTATTTTAAATTTTTGGAATCAATTTTTTCGATGTTTTTTTTTAATTAATAAAATATTATTATAATTAATATAATAAAATATATAAATAAAATATAAAATTCATATGCATTTATATAAGTATGTAGTTTCTATTATGAAAATTAATCAAAAATTATTAATAAAATATTGCTTTGCTTTAGAATTAAATAAGCATTTCAAATGCGAAAGCATATTATAAATTTTATAACAAGATACTAAAAAAGAAATAATATTTGAAATCTTTTTTAATTAAATGCATGAAATGGTATCTTTCTAAATATGTATTAAAAAAAAATCTTAAGAATAAAAAATAATTAAACCTACTGTGTTATCTAGGTAAAGTTAAATTTTTTCTTATGTTTTTAGACAAAAAAAAAGAATTAATATAAGAAACAAGGATATATATCTATATCTAATTTCTAAATAAACAAAAATACAAATTATTTCATGTATTATGATGCTATTATTGTAGATTGTAAGATCCCTTCGATTTTTAGCAAGATAGTTTAATTCTATTTTTAATTCCAAAAAAAAAAAAAAATATTACAATTATTATGTGAATTTTATTGCAATATTTCCAATTTCTAAATAATTGCAGGAAGAAAGTTATTCTATATATAATATTTATATATTATTTTTTTAAATATCTAAATTACACAAAAATTTCACAATTAATATTTAAAAAACATATATTTATGGAGTAACTTTTGAAAATTGTCAAATTATTAAATTTGAACCTTATGCCACTAGCTATCGGGAAAATATAACATATTTTGTTCTAAGGAGAATTTCCATTTTTTATCTTGAATATAAATTGGCTTTATTTGACCGAAAATAAAAAAAATTATGAGATTTAATTTTTTTTATTAAAATTAAGGATGACAAAGATTATATTAACCATTTATTATTTTAATTTTAATCTATAATTAAATTTTAATTGGAGTTTTTATTAAAAAATTTAGGAATTTTTCATTAATTTTTCCGACAAAAATGATAAAAACTCACGTTATACTTAAGAATGATAAATTTTAAAAACTCCAAAAGATAGATATTTTACGTCTACACAATATTCTATGGTTAAAATATTAAAAATGTATATTTATTATTTTAAAAAAATTAAAAAAAGGAAAAAATTTTCATAAAAATTACATGAAATGTACTATGAAAAATAAAAAAAAAATTGAGAACGTGGTTCAATTCGATTCTCATACTATAGAGATAGCTGTATAAAATTTGTATTTTCACAATTTATTTTTATTTGAAAAATATAATACAAAGTGATAAAGTTAAAGTGGTAAAATAAAATTTTAATTATCTTAAATTGAAAAATATAACTATAACAATTTTAAAATGGTGGAAAATACTGAAATAGCTGCTTCTGCAACTGCTCCAGCTGAAGCAAAAAAAGCAAAGAAAACAAGTGTAGTTAAAAAACCAAAAACTACTCCAGTTCATCCACCAACATCACAAATGGTAGATGCCGCTATTAAAGATTTAAAAGAACGTTCTGGATCATCTCTACAAGCAATTAAAAAATATTTGGCAGCAAATTATAAAGTTGATGCCGATAAATTGGCACCATTTATAAGAAAATATTTGAAAGCATCAGTTGCTAGTGGAAAATTGGTTCAAACAAAAGGAAAGGGAGCTTCTGGTTCGTTCAAATTGTCAGCAAATGCATCAAAACCTAAAAAGGAAGGTGCTGAAAAAAAATCTAAAGCTGTCAAGAAATCTTCTGTAGACAAGAAACTAAAAAAATCTGGTATAAAGAAAGCTGCAAAGAAGAAAGAAGTTGCACCAGCAAAAAAGGCCAGCCCTGAAAAAAAGAAGGTAGCCAAAGCTACAGCTAAAGTGGCAAAAAAGACTGGCGTTGTAAAATCTGGATCAAAGCAAAAATCAACCAAACCATCCAAAATTGATGCTAAGAAACCTAAAACACCAAAACCGAAAAAAACATCTCCCCAAAAGAAAGCAGCACCAGCAAAGAAAGCAGTAAAGAAGTAAATTCTTTTTTATTTAACGTATAAAAAAAAAAAAGTCCTTTTCAGGACTACAAATTCAATAATCTTAGAGAAGAATAATTTTTAAAAATTAAAACACCAAAATTTATTAAAATTAAAATATTTTTATTTAATAATAGGTATAATTAATATTTTCTACAAAATTGGAAATTTAATTTGTTTGCTACACACAATCTTAAAATAACTACCTAATTAAATAATAGATTGATGTGTGCTGGTGTGCGTAAGTTTTAAATTTTTCAAAATTTAGATACTTTTTGCTGAACGATTTTTTTTTTCTTTGACGAATGAAACTACATTAATAAAATAATAGATATCTCTCTACATTGATGTGTGCTGGTGTGTGTACGTTTTAAATTTTTCAATATTTTAGATACTTTACTGAATGACCTTTTTATTTTTTTGACGAATGGAACTGGAATAAAATAATTCTTTTTACGCTTAAAGAAATATAATATAATATAATTTTTTTAATTTAAAATATTTGTACTCTTTTTTTATTTAAATTTGTGGTCCTGAAAAGGACCGATTTGTTTTTTTTTTTAATAAAAAAAAACTACATAATATCAATACATTTAACCTCCGAAACCGTATAATGTGCGACCTTGTCTTTTAAGAGCATAAACAACATCCATAGCTGTAACTGTTTTTCTCTTGGCATGTTCAGTGTATGTGACAGCATCTCGGATAACATTTTCCAAAAATACTTTTAATACACCACGTGTTTCTTCATAAATCAAACCAGATATACGTTTTACACCACCACGACGAGCCAAACGACGGATAGCTGGTTTTGTGATACCTTGGATATTATCACGCAATACTTTACGATGACGTTTAGCTCCACCTTTACCTAAACCTTTTCCTCCTTTGCCGCGTCCAGTCATTTTTCAATTTTTTATTTTATTATATTAAACACTTTTAATTTTTATATATTCACTGCACAAAGGCAAATTCACAACTAAAATTATACTCTAAATCATCATGTATTTATACTATAGGTAAACCTAAAAAAATCAATTTAATTGTTGAGTGTGAGTTTAGCGTCGCATCACACATTCATGTTTTTTTTCATTTTTTTCCCTCAACTATAATATTTTTTTCTATAAATACGTACCACTTTAGATATTTTTTTCATTAAAGAAAAAGTGTTCAGTGAATTTTGTTCTCTTGTGTTCTTAAAGTGAAATTACCTATAAAATAAAATAGTGAAAAAATCAAAATGGCACGTACCAAGCAAACTGCTCGTAAATCAACTGGTGGAAAAGCACCACGTAAACAGTTAGCTACTAAAGCTGCAAGGAAAAGTGCACCAGCAACTGGAGGTGTTAAGAAACCACATCGTTATCGACCAGGAACAGTTGCTCTTCGTGAAATTCGTCGTTATCAAAAATCAACCGAGCTATTAATTCGTAAATTACCATTCCAACGGTTAGTACGTGAAATCGCACAAGATTTCAAAACTGATTTACGTTTTCAGAGCTCGGCAGTTATGGCATTACAAGAAGCCAGCGAGGCGTATTTAGTTGGCTTATTTGAAGATACAAATTTATGTGCTATTCATGCCAAACGTGTTACTATCATGCCAAAAGATATACAATTGGCTCGTCGTATTCGAGGAGAACGTGCTTAAATGAATTAATTTCGTAAAAAAAATATAAAAAAACAATCGGTCCTTTTCAGGACCACAAAATGTTCTTTTAAAAGAGTAAAATAATATAAATAATATAGGGTCTAACTTAATCTTAAGTAAAATAATGGAGAAAAAAATTATTTTTATTTTTTATTCAAGATTAGGTAATTTAATTAAAAAATTCCATTCCAAAGTAACGGTTCATCATCATACTTCTAGATTAGGACAAAAAAAAGGAAAAATTCTGTAGCGAAGAATAAAATATGGCATTGGAGGTTTTTTAAATTACATATACCTATTTTTATTTATTTTTTTCACATTCACATAAATATGCTATATTTATTTTAGAGCAGGTATTAGAAGTTTCTTTTTTAATATATATGTACATATTTTTAAAGCAATCAAAAATTTAAAATTGATTATTTTTTTTCCTAATATAATAATTTAAAATTAATTAATTTTTAAATAAAATTATTTTCTCTTTGTTTTAGTATTTTGTCGTCCTAAAAAGGACGTTTTTTTTTTTTTTCATTTTTCTAAAAATCGTTAAACATAAATACTTAGGCCTTCTTTTCTGTTTTCTTTGGTAGAAGAACAGCTTGAATATTAGGTAGAACACCACCTTGAGCAATTGTTACTCCAGATAATAATTTATTCAATTCTTCATCATTACGAATGGCCAATTGTAAGTGCCGTGGAATAATTCTTGTCTTTTTATTATCTCTTGCTGCATTACCAGCCAATTCAAGAACTTCAGCAGCCAAATATTCCATCACCGCTGCTAAATAAACTGGAGCACCTGCACCAACACGTTCTGCATAATTTCCTTTTCTTAATAATCGATGAATACGACCAACTGGGAACTGAAGACCAGCACGATTAGAACGTGACTTTGCTTTTGTTTTAACTTTACCACCTTTACCACGGCCAGACATTTTTAATTATTTATTTTTTTTTTTAAGTTTCACTTCTCTAATAAAATGTTGTCACTGTTTGAAGAATACACTTCGATTAATATTTTTATACAAAAAAGGTACGTATTTATAATATTTTTACACAAACACATATTGTAAAAAATAAAATAAGAGGGGATATAAAAAAAATCTATATAAACAACACATTTTTATTAACACTTAAATAGTCTTTGACTAAACCTCAAAATAAGAAGTTATATTGAAGTGAAGTAAAAAAAATAAAATTAAATAGTGAACAATGCCTCCAAAAACAAGTGGAAAAGCAGCTAAGAAGGCTGGTAAAGCTCAAAAAAATATTTCTAAAGGTGACAAGAAGAGAAAACGCAGAAGGAAGGAAAGTTATGCAATCTACATTTACAAAGTTTTAAAACAAGTACATCCAGATACCGGAATATCATCAAAAGCTATGAGCATAATGAACAGCTTTGTAAATGACATCTTTGAGCGTATCGCTGCTGAAGCTTCACGTTTGGCTCATTACAATAAGCGGTCAACAATAACAAGTCGAGAAATCCAGACTGCTGTAAGATTGTTGTTGCCTGGTGAGCTCGCAAAACATGCTGTTAGTGAAGGAACCAAAGCTGTCACAAAATATACAAGCTCAAAATAAATTCTCCATTATTTGATTACGATTCTAAATTTTTATACCAATGGCCCTTTTCAGGGCCGCAAAATATTTTAACAATGAGTCTAATATATTTTATTTTTCAAATAATAAATATCCTATAAATTACAAAATAAACAATATATAAGTAATATGGTACCTACCCTATAAATAAAATTTATTTTTCTGTTGATTTTTTTTGAAAACAAAAATCAGTATTTTATTATTTACATCGAGATAAACATTTTTTTTAAATTTATCCACAACCACAGAAATGTATGTTACGTAGTTCCGAGATAGACAGTCTTTCTGGGTACTATTTGGCTATTTTTTTGAGCTGAGGGAATAACTATCGTGGATAACTGCATATCCCTCATTTTTCGATATTATCCAGATATTAGAATTTTTTTAAAATCAATTACAAAATTATTTAAATGTTTTTATCCCGACAGAAATATTTTCTACATGTAAATAAACAAATAAAATATCAACTAAAAATGTATTAAATTTTACAAATAGCTTAGTTAGTAGACAAAATTTTGCTGTAAAAAAAAGTTAAAATTATTATTTCATTAGAAAAACATATAAAAAATTCTTTAATGTCATCAAAAGATAATGCAATGGCTCAAAAAGTTAATTCAAAAAAAATATATAATTAAAATTTATTATGTTTTTCATGTGAATTTTATCAGATTTAAACAGAATTTTAAGTTCGCAGGTAGAAAATATGCTTTTTAGAATTTTTTTCGTTTAGAAATCTATATATTTTTATTACATCATTAACAAAATGTTCCTTTTTCTTTCTGTATCACCCTATTTTATTTTAAATTTTTGGAATCAATTTTTTCGATGTTTTTTTTTAATTAATAAAATATTATTATAATTAATATAATAAAATATATAAATAAAATATAAAATTCATATGCATTTATATAAGTATGTAGTTTCTATTATGAAAATTAATCAAAAATTATTAATAAAATATTGCTTTGCTTTAGAATTAAATAAGCATTTCAAATGCGAAAGCATATTATAAATTTTATAACAAGATACTAAAAAAGAAATAATATTTGAAATCTTTTTTAATTAAATGCATGAAATGGTATCTTTCTAAATATGTATTAAAAAAAAATCTTAAGAATAAAAAATAATTAAACCTACTGTGTTATCTAGGTAAAGTTAAATTTTTTCTTATGTTTTTAGACAAAAAAAAAGAATTAATATAAGAAACAAGGATATATATCTATATCTAATTTCTAAATAAACAAAAATACAAATTATTTCATGTATTATGATGCTATTATTGTAGATTGTAAGATCCCTTCGATTTTTAGCAAGATAGTTTAATTCTATTTTTAATTCCAAAAAAAAAAAAAAATATTACAATTATTATGTGAATTTTATTGCAATATTTCCAATTTCTAAATAATTGCAGGAAGAAAGTTATTCTATATATAATATTTATATATTATTTTTTTAAATATCTAAATTACACAAAAATTTCACAATTAATATTTAAAAAACATATATTTATGGAGTAACTTTTGAAAATTGTCAAATTATTAAATTTGAACCTTATGCCACTAGCTATCGGGAAAATATAACATATTTTGTTCTAAGGAGAATTTCCATTTTTTATCTTGAATATAAATTGGCTTTATTTGACCGAAAATAAAAAAAATTATGAGATTTAATTTTTTTTATTAAAATTAAGGATGACAAAGATTATATTAACCATTTATTATTTTAATTTTAATCTATAATTAAATTTTAATTGGAGTTTTTATTAAAAAATTTAGGAATTTTTCATTAATTTTTCCGACAAAAATGATAAAAACTCACGTTATACTTAAGAATGATAAATTTTAAAAACTCCAAAAGATAGATATTTTACGTCTACACAATATTCTATGGTTAAAATATTAAAAATGTATATTTATTATTTTAAAAAAATTAAAAAAAGGAAAAAATTTTCATAAAAATTACATGAAATGTACTATGAAAAATAAAAAAAAAATTGAGAACGTGGTTCAATTCGATTCTCATACTATAGAGATAGCTGTATAAAATTTGTATTTTCACAATTTATTTTTATTTGAAAAATATAATACAAAGTGATAAAGTTAAAGTGGTAAAATAAAATTTTAATTATCTTAAATTGAAAAATATAACTATAACAATTTTAAAATGGTGGAAAATACTGAAATAGCTGCTTCTGCAACTGCTCCAGCTGAAGCAAAAAAAGCAAAGAAAACAAGTGTAGTTAAAAAACCAAAAACTACTCCAGTTCATCCACCAACATCACAAATGGTAGATGCCGCTATTAAAGATTTAAAAGAACGTTCTGGATCATCTCTACAAGCAATTAAAAAATATTTGGCAGCAAATTATAAAGTTGATGCCGATAAATTGGCACCATTTATAAGAAAATATTTGAAAGCATCAGTTGCTAGTGGAAAATTGGTTCAAACAAAAGGAAAGGGAGCTTCTGGTTCGTTCAAATTGTCAGCAAATGCATCAAAACCTAAAAAGGAAGGTGCTGAAAAAAAATCTAAAGCTGTCAAGAAATCTTCTGTAGACAAGAAACTAAAAAAATCTGGTATAAAGAAAGCTGCAAAGAAGAAAGAAGTTGCACCAGCAAAAAAGGCCAGCCCTGAAAAAAAGAAGGTAGCCAAAGCTACAGCTAAAGTGGCAAAAAAGACTGGCGTTGTAAAATCTGGATCAAAGCAAAAATCAACCAAACCATCCAAAATTGATGCTAAGAAACCTAAAACACCAAAACCGAAAAAAACATCTCCCCAAAAGAAAGCAGCACCAGCAAAGAAAGCAGTAAAGAAGTAAATTCTTTTTTATTTAACGTATAAAAAAAAAAAAGTCCTTTTCAGGACTACAAATTCAATAATCTTAGAGAAGAATAATTTTTAAAAATTAAAACACCAAAATTTATTAAAATTAAAATATTTTTATTTAATAATAGGTATAATTAATATTTTCTACAAAATTGGAAATTTAATTTGTTTGCTACACACAATCTTAAAATAACTACCTAATTAAATAATAGATTGATGTGTGCTGGTGTGCGTAAGTTTTAAATTTTTCAAAATTTAGATACTTTTTGCTGAACGATTTTTTTTTTCTTTGACGAATGAAACTACATTAATAAAATAATAGATATCTCTCTACATTGATGTGTGCTGGTGTGTGTACGTTTTAAATTTTTCAATATTTTAGATACTTTACTGAATGACCTTTTTATTTTTTTGACGAATGGAACTGGAATAAAATAATTCTTTTTACGCTTAAAGAAATATAATATAATATAATTTTTTTAATTTAAAATATTTGTACTCTTTTTTTATTTAAATTTGTGGTCCTGAAAAGGACCGATTTGTTTTTTTTTTTAATAAAAAAAAACTACATAATATCAATACATTTAACCTCCGAAACCGTATAATGTGCGACCTTGTCTTTTAAGAGCATAAACAACATCCATAGCTGTAACTGTTTTTCTCTTGGCATGTTCAGTGTATGTGACAGCATCTCGGATAACATTTTCCAAAAATACTTTTAATACACCACGTGTTTCTTCATAAATCAAACCAGATATACGTTTTACACCACCACGACGAGCCAAACGACGGATAGCTGGTTTTGTGATACCTTGGATATTATCACGCAATACTTTACGATGACGTTTAGCTCCACCTTTACCTAAACCTTTTCCTCCTTTGCCGCGTCCAGTCATTTTTCAATTTTTTATTTTATTATATTAAACACTTTTAATTTTTATATATTCACTGCACAAAGGCAACAGTGATGCCAGATTGAAAATTTAAAAATACCTACAGCAAGCAAAAAATTTCCCTATTTTTCCCTATGTTATATAGATAATTTTCCCTACATTTTACCCTACATTTTTTTTTTATAAAAATACTGATATTTAGTTTTTTTTTTCAAATTTTTTAAATAAAAAATTGATTTTTCATGTTTTTTATGAGATCTTTTTTATTTTTATATAGCAAAAAATTACAAATTCATTTTCAGTAACATTTAGATTTAGCATTAATTGTATAAAAAAAATAATCATTATTATTAATTTTATAATTATAATTAATTTATACTAAATTTTACTAAACAAAAAATAAATTCATTAAAAAAGTAAGGAACATATCGTCTGCTCAGAAATGAAACAAAGTATGATATTTATACGTCATTATTAGATAATAGCAACATTCGATTCCTCGTACTTGATTTTATAAGTACAACTATTTTGCAATATTCTTAATGTTGATTAAAATGTGTTTTTTAGATGAAAATTTTACGTTACTTGATATTTTTCCATACATTTTTTTTAATTTTCAAATCTTTAAACTCAATTACTCGAAACTATACTTTTCATTATACATCGTTTCATTTCTCAGCAGACGATATATACTTTATAGTATTAATTATATAAAAAAATAAATATTGCGTTTGTAATTATTAATATTTGCAATGAATTTAAGAAAAAAAATATTGGTCAACCAACATGATAAAAAAATCCCTACATTTTTTAACATTTGAAAAATCTGTCCTTTTTTCCCTACAGTGCCTTTTTATGACATAATTTCCCTACATGTAGGGAATATTCCCTACGCCTGGCATCACTGAAAGGCAAATTCACAACTAAAATTATACTCTAAATCATCATGTATTTATACTATAGGTAAACCTAAAAAAATCAATTTAATTGTTGAGTGTGAGTTTAGCGTCGCATCACACATTCATGTTTTTTTTCATTTTTTTCCCTCAACTATAATATTTTTTTCTATAAATACGTACCACTTTAGATATTTTTTTCATTAAAGAAAAAGTGTTCAGTGAATTTTGTTCTCTTGTGTTCTTAAAGTGAAATTACCTATAAAATAAAATAGTGAAAAAATCAAAATGGCACGTACCAAGCAAACTGCTCGTAAATCAACTGGTGGAAAAGCACCACGTAAACAGTTAGCTACTAAAGCTGCAAGGAAAAGTGCACCAGCAACTGGAGGTGTTAAGAAACCACATCGTTATCGACCAGGAACAGTTGCTCTTCGTGAAATTCGTCGTTATCAAAAATCAACCGAGCTATTAATTCGTAAATTACCATTCCAACGGTTAGTACGTGAAATCGCACAAGATTTCAAAACTGATTTACGTTTTCAGAGCTCGGCAGTTATGGCATTACAAGAAGCCAGCGAGGCGTATTTAGTTGGCTTATTTGAAGATACAAATTTATGTGCTATTCATGCCAAACGTGTTACTATCATGCCAAAAGATATACAATTGGCTCGTCGTATTCGAGGAGAACGTGCTTAAATGAATTAATTTCGTAAAAAAAATATAAAAAAACAATCGGTCCTTTTCAGGACCACAAAATGTTCTTTTAAAAGAGTAAAATAATATAAATAATATAGGGTCTAACTTAATCTTAAGTAAAATAATGGAGAAAAAAATTATTTTTATTTTTTATTCAAGATTAGGTAATTTAATTAAAAAATTCCATTCCAAAGTAACGGTTCATCATCATACTTCTAGATTAGGACAAAAAAAAGGAAAAATTCTGTAGCGAAGAATAAAATATGGCATTGGAGGTTTTTTAAATTACATATACCTATTTTTATTTATTTTTTTCACATTCACATAAATATGCTATATTTATTTTAGAGCAGGTATTAGAAGTTTCTTTTTTAATATATATGTACATATTTTTAAAGCAATCAAAAATTTAAAATTGATTATTTTTTTTCCTAATATAATAATTTAAAATTAATTAATTTTTAAATAAAATTATTTTCTCTTTGTTTTAGTATTTTGTCGTCCTAAAAAGGACGTTTTTTTTTTTTTTCATTTTTCTAAAAATCGTTAAACATAAATACTTAGGCCTTCTTTTCTGTTTTCTTTGGTAGAAGAACAGCTTGAATATTAGGTAGAACACCACCTTGAGCAATTGTTACTCCAGATAATAATTTATTCAATTCTTCATCATTACGAATGGCCAATTGTAAGTGCCGTGGAATAATTCTTGTCTTTTTATTATCTCTTGCTGCATTACCAGCCAATTCAAGAACTTCAGCAGCCAAATATTCCATCACCGCTGCTAAATAAACTGGAGCACCTGCACCAACACGTTCTGCATAATTTCCTTTTCTTAATAATCGATGAATACGACCAACTGGGAACTGAAGACCAGCACGATTAGAACGTGACTTTGCTTTTGTTTTAACTTTACCACCTTTACCACGGCCAGACATTTTTAATTATTTATTTTTTTTTTTAAGTTTCACTTCTCTAATAAAATGTTGTCACTGTTTGAAGAATACACTTCGATTAATATTTTTATACAAAAAAGGTACGTATTTATAATATTTTTACACAAACACATATTGTAAAAAATAAAATAAGAGGGGATATAAAAAAAATCTATATAAACAACACATTTTTATTAACACTTAAATAGTCTTTGACTAAACCTCAAAATAAGAAGTTATATTGAAGTGAAGTAAAAAAAATAAAATTAAATAGTGAACAATGCCTCCAAAAACAAGTGGAAAAGCAGCTAAGAAGGCTGGTAAAGCTCAAAAAAATATTTCTAAAGGTGACAAGAAGAGAAAACGCAGAAGGAAGGAAAGTTATGCAATCTACATTTACAAAGTTTTAAAACAAGTACATCCAGATACCGGAATATCATCAAAAGCTATGAGCATAATGAACAGCTTTGTAAATGACATCTTTGAGCGTATCGCTGCTGAAGCTTCACGTTTGGCTCATTACAATAAGCGGTCAACAATAACAAGTCGAGAAATCCAGACTGCTGTAAGATTGTTGTTGCCTGGTGAGCTCGCAAAACATGCTGTTAGTGAAGGAACCAAAGCTGTCACAAAATATACAAGCTCAAAATAAATTCTCCATTATTTGATTACGATTCTAAATTTTTATACCAATGGCCCTTTTCAGGGCCGCAAAATATTTTAACAATGAGTCTAATATATTTTATTTTTCAAATAATAAATATCCTATAAATTACAAAATAAACAATATATAAGTAATATGGTACCTACCCTATAAATAAAATTTATTTTTCTGTTGATTTTCTTTGAAAACAAAAATCAGTATTTTATTATTTACATCGAGATAAACATTTTTTTTAAATTTATCCACAACCACAGAAATGTATGTTACGTAGTTCCGAGATAGACAGTCTTTCTG
Organism: Hybos culiciformis; assembly: GCA_964007475.1. Classification (NCBI taxonomy): domain Eukaryota; kingdom Metazoa; phylum Arthropoda; class Insecta; order Diptera; family Hybotidae; genus Hybos; species Hybos culiciformis. The sequence goes on from OZ023275.1 coordinate 28,236,298, forward strand.
GGTACTATTTGGCTATTTTTTTGAGCTGAGGGAATAACTATCGTGGATAACTGCATATCCCTCATTTTTTGATATTATCCAGATATTAGAATTTTTTTAAAATCAATTACAAAATTATTTAAATGTTTTTATCCCGACAGAAATATTTTCTACATGTAAATAAACAAATAAAATATCAACTAAAAATGTATTAAATTTTACAAATAGCTTAGTTAGTAGACAAAATTTTGCTGTAAAAAAAAGTTAAAATTATTATTTCATTAGAAAAACATATAAAAAATTCTTTAATGTCATCAAAAGATAATGCAATGGCTCAAAAAGTTAATTCAAAAAAAATATATAATTAAAATTTATTATGTTTTTCATGTGAATTTTATCAGATTTAAACAGAATTTTAAGTTCGCAGGTAGAAAATATGCTTTTTAGAATTTTTTTCGTTTAGAAATCTATATATTTTTATTACATCATTAACAAAATGTTCCTTTTTCTTTCTGTATCACCCTATTTTATTTTAAATTTTTGGAATCAATTTTTTCGATGTTTTTTTTTAATTAATAAAATATTATTATAATTAATATAATAAAATATATAAAAAAAACATAAAATTTTTATGCATTTATATAAGTATGTAGTTTCTATTATGAAAATTAATCAAAAATTATTAATAATATATTGCTTTGCTTTAGAATTAAATAAGCATTTCAAATGCGAAAGCATATTATAAATTTTATAACAAGATACCAAAAAAGAAATAATATTTGAAATCTTTTTTAATTAAATACATGAAATGGTATCTTTCTAAATATGTATTAAAAAAAAATCTTAAGAATAAAAAATAATTAAACCTACTGTGTTATCTAGGTAAAGTTAAATTTTTTCTTATGTTTTTAGAGAAAAAAAAGAATTAATATAAGAAACAAGGATATATATCTATATCTAATTTCTAAATAAACAAAAATACAAATTATTTCATGTATTATGATGCTATTATTGTAGATTGTAAAATCCCTTCGATTTTTAGCAAGATAGTTTAATTCTATTTTTAATTCCAAAAAAAAAAAAAAATATTACAATTATTATGTGAATTTTATTGCAATATTTCCAATTTCTAAATAATTGCAGGAAGAAAGTTATTCTATATATAATATTTATATATTATTTTTTTAAATATCTAAATTACACAAAAATTTCACAATTAATATTTAAAAAACATATATTTATGGAGTAACTTTTGAAAATTGTCAAATTATTAAATTTGAACCTTATGCCACTAGCTATCGGGAAAATATAACATATTTTGTTCTAAGGAGAATTTCCATTTTTTATCTTGAATATAAATTGGCTTTATTTGACCGAAAATAAAAAAAATTATGAGATTTATTTTTTTTTATTAAAATTAAGGATGACAAAGATTATATTAACCATTTATTATTTTAATTTTAATCTATAATTAAATTTTAATTGGAGTTTTTATTAAAAAATTTAGGAATTTTTCATTAATTTTTCCGACAAAAATGATAAAAACTCACGTTATACTTAAGAATGATAAATTTTAAAAACTCCAAAAGATAGATATTTTACGTCTACACAATATTCTATGGTTAAAATATTAAAAATGTATATTTATTATTTTAAAAAAATTAAAAAAAGGAAAAAATTTTCATAAAAATTACATGAAATGTACTATGAAAAATAAAAAAAAAATTGAGAACGTGGTTCAATTCGATTCTCATACTATAGAGATAGCTGTATAAAATTTGTATTTTCACAATTTATTTTTATTTGAAAAATATAATACAAAGTGATAAAGTTAAAGTGGTAAAATAAAATTTTAATTATCTTAAATTGAAAAATATAATTATAACAATTTTTAAAATGGTGGAAAATACTGAAATAGCTGCTTCTGCAACTGCTCCAGCTGAAGCAAAAAAAGCAAAGAAAACAAGTGTAGTTAAAAAACCAAAAACTACTCCAGTTCATCCACCAACATCACAAATGGTAGATGCCGCTATTAAAGATTTAAAAGAACGTTCTGGATCATCTCTACAAGCAATTAAAAAATATTTGGCAGCAAATTATAAAGTTGATGCCGATAAATTGGCACCATTTATAAGAAAATATTTGAAAGCATCAGTTGCTAGTGGAAAATTGGTTCAAACAAAAGGAAAGGGAGCTTCTGGTTCGTTCAAATTGTCAGCAAATGCATCAAAACCTAAAAAGGAAGGTGCTGAAAAAAAATCTAAAGCTGTCAAGAAATCTTCTGTAGACAAGAAACTAAAAAAATCTGGTATAAAGAAAGCTGCAAAGAAGAAAGAAGTTGCACCAGCAAAAAAGGCCAGCCCTGAAAAAAAGAAGGTAGCCAAAGCTACAGCTAAAGTGGCAAAAAAGACTGGCGTTGTAAAATCTGGATCAAAGCAAAAATCAACCAAACCATCCAAAATTGATGCTAAGAAACCTAAAACACCAAAACCGAAAAAAACATCTCCCCAAAAGAAAGCAGCACCAGCAAAGAAAGCAGTAAAGAAGTAAATTCTTTTTTATTTAACGTATAAAAAAAAAAAGTCCTTTTCAGGACTACAAATTCAATAATCTTAGAGAAGAATAATTTTTAAAAATTAAAACACCAAAATTTATTAAAATTAAAATATTTTTATTTAATAATTACAAAATTGGAAATTCAATTTGTTTGCTACACACAATCTTAAAATAACTACCTAATTAAATAATAGATTGATGTGTGCTGGTGTGCGTAAGTTTTAAATTTTTCAAAATTTAGATACTTTTTGCTGAACGATTTTTTTTTTCTTTGACGAATGAAACTACATTAATAAAATAATAGATATCTCTCTACATTGATGTGTGCTGGTGTGTGTACGTTTTAAATTTTTCAATATTTTAGATACTTTACTGAATGACCTTTTTATTTTTTTGACGAATGGAACTGGAATAAAATAATTCTTTTTACGCTTAAAGAAATATAATATAATATAATTTTTTTAATTTAAAATATTTGTACTCTTTTTTTATTTAAATTTGTGGTCCTGAAAAGGACCGATTTGTTTTTTTTTTTAATAAAAAAAAACTACATAATATCAATACATTTAACCTCCGAAACCGTATAATGTGCGACCTTGTCTTTTAAGAGCATAAACAACATCCATAGCTGTAACTGTTTTTCTCTTGGCATGTTCAGTGTATGTGACAGCATCTCGGATAACATTTTCCAAAAATACTTTTAATACACCACGTGTTTCTTCATAAATCAAACCAGATATACGTTTTACACCACCACGACGAGCCAAACGACGGATAGCTGGTTTTGTGATACCTTGGATATTATCACGCAATACTTTACGATGACGTTTAGCTCCACCTTTACCTAAACCTTTTCCTCCTTTGCCGCGTCCAGTCATTTTTCAATTTTTTATTTTATTATATTAAACACTTTTAATTTTTATATATTCACTGCACAAAGGCAAATTCACAACTAAAATTATACTCTAAATCATCATGTATTTATACTATAGGTAAACCTAAAAAAATCAATTTAATTGTTGAGTGTGAGTTTAGCGTCGCATCACACATTCATGTTTTTTTTCATTTTTTTCCCTCAACTATAATATTTTTTTCTATAAATACGTACCACTTTAGATATTTTTTTCATTAAAGAAAAAGTGTTCAGTGAATTTTGTTCTCTTGTGTTCTTAAAGTGAAATTACCTATAAAATAAAATAGTGAAATGGCACGTACAAAGCAAACTGCTCGTAAATCAACTGGTGGAAAAGCACCACGTAAACAGTTAGCTACTAAAGCTGCAAGGAAAAGTGCACCAGCAACTGGAGGTGTTAAGAAACCACATCGTTATAGAGATGTGTCGTTCGTGAACGACCGAGTTAAAAAGAACGGATCACTAAAGTGAACGATGACCGATCGGTCAGTAAAAAAAAAATATATCGTTCATCGTTCACCGTTCATCGTTCTTTTCTAAAAAAAAAAAAGTTCTGTAGGTGTAGAGAAGAGATAAATGTTTGAAAAGAGCAGTACACTTATTTTTCAGCTATAAGGAAGAAAGAGAAATTGTGTTGGTGTTGTTAGATTGTTATGTAAGTGTAGCTGTGAACAATAGCTACCTCTTTACTGGTCTGAAAATTATCGTCTTTTTCAATTGAAAATGCCACACGACATCCATAGAAAAAAATACAATATGAAAGACTGACGGGAAACAGATTAAATATTTAAAGGAATGTTTTATTTTTCATAAAAAATTATCTCAAAAAATATAACAAAAAATATTAATAAAAAGATAAAAAAAAATTATTTTTTTTGATATAATCGGTTATTGCTAATATAGATATTTGAATAATTATTAGTAGATTAATATGCTCTAAATATTTTTATTAATTTTATAATAAAAATAAATCATATTAACTTTAAAAATAATAGATGAATTAATGCTTCCTAAAGTTCACAGTTCACTTTCAGTTTATTTCATTTGGTATTTTTTTATTTTTGCAAAGTTCATTTTGATTTGAGTTAATTTTATCGGTCGTTCAATTGAGCTATATTTTTAACTCGGTCAGTAAAAATAGTACGTTCATTTTTTAACCCGTTCAATATTTTTTAACTCGGTCAGTAAAAATAGTACGTTCATTTTTTAACCCGTTCAATTTTTTTTAACTCGGTCAGTAAAAATAGTACGTTCATTTTTTAACCCGTTCAATTTTTTTTAACTCGGTCAGTAAAAATAGTTCGTTCATTTTTTTAACCCGTTCAATTTTTTTAACTCGGTCAGTAAATTGATTTGAGTTAATTTTTTTTCGGTCGTTCGCGAACGAGAAAATAGGTCGTTCAATTGAACGATATTTTTTAACTCGGTCAGTAAAAAAGAACGAACGAGTTAACACAGGTCACTGAAGTGAACGAGATTTCCCATCACTACATCGTTATCGACCAGGAACAGTTGCTCTTCGTGAAATTCGTCGTTATCAAAAATCAACCGAGCTATTAATTCGTAAATTACCATTCCAACGGTTAGTACGTGAAATCGCACAAGATTTCAAAACTGATTTACGTTTTCAGAGCTCGGCAGTTATGGCATTACAAGAAGCCAGCGAGGCGTATTTAGTTGGCTTATTTGAAGATACAAATTTATGTGCTATTCATGCCAAACGTGTTACTATCATGCCAAAAGATATACAATTGGCTCGTCGTATTCGAGGAGAACGTGCTTAAATGAATTAATTTCGTAAAAAAAATATAAAAAAACAATCGGTCCTTTTCAGGACCACAAAATGTTCTTTTAAAAGAGTAAAATAATATAAATAATATAGGGTCTAACTTAATCTTAAGTAAAATAATGGAGAAAAAAATTATTTTTATTTTTTATTCAAGATTAGGTAATTTAATTAAAAAATTCCATTCCAAAGTAACGGTTCATCATCATACTTCTAGATTAGGACAAAAAAAAGGAAAAATTCTGTAGCGAAGAATAAAATATGGCATTGGAGGTTTTTTAAATTACATATATTTTTATTTATTTTTTTCACATTCACATAAATATGCTATATTTATTTTAGAGCAGGTATTAGAAGTTTCTTTTTTAATATATACATATTTTTAAAGCAATCAAAAATTTAAAATTGATTATTTTTTTTCCTAATATAATAATTTAAAATTAATAAAATTATTTTCTCTTTGTTTTAGTATTTTGTCGTCCTAAAAAGGACGTTTTTTTTTTTCATTTTTCTAAAAATCGTTAAACATAAATACTTAGGCCTTCTTTTCTGTTTTCTTTGGTAGAAGAACAGCTTGAATATTAGGTAGAACACCACCTTGAGCAATTGTTACTCCAGATAATAATTTATTCAATTCTTCATCATTACGAATGGCCAATTGTAAGTGCCGTGGAATAATTCTTGTCTTTTTATTATCTCTTGCTGCATTACCAGCCAATTCAAGAACTTCAGCAGCCAAATATTCCATCACCGCTGCTAAATAAACTGGAGCACCTGCACCAACACGTTCTGCATAATTTCCTTTTCTTAATAATCGATGAATACGACCAACTGGGAACTGAAGACCAGCACGATTAGAACGTGACTTTGCTTTTGTTTTAACTTTACCACCTTTACCACGGCCAGACATTTTTAATTATTTATTTTTTTTTTCTAAGTTTCACTTCTCTAATAAAATGTTGTCACTGTTTGAAGAATACACTTCGATTAATATTTTTATACAAAAAAGGTACGTATTTATAATATTTTTACACAAACACATATTGTAAAAAATAAAATAAGAGGGGATATAAAAAAATCTATATAAACAACACATTTTTATTAACACTTAAATAGTCTTTGACTAAACCTCAAAATAAGAAGTTATATTGAAGTGAAGTAAAAAAAATAAAATTAAATAGTGAACAATGCCTCCAAAAACAAGTGGAAAAGCAGCTAAGAAGGCTGGTAAAGCTCAAAAAAATATTTCTAAAGGTGACAAGAAGAGAAAACGCAGAAGGAAGGAAAGTTATGCAATCTACATTTACAAAGTTTTAAAACAAGTACATCCAGATACCGGAATATCATCAAAAGCTATGAGCATAATGAACAGCTTTGTAAATGACATCTTTGAGCGTATCGCTGCTGAAGCTTCACGTTTGGCTCATTACAATAAGCGGTCAACAATAACAAGTCGAGAAATCCAGACTGCTGTAAGATTGTTGTTGCCTGGTGAGCTCGCAAAACATGCTGTTAGTGAAGGAACCAAAGCTGTCACAAAATATACAAGCTCAAAATAAATTCTCCATTATTTGATTACGATTCTAAATTTTTATACCAATGGCCCTTTTCAGGGCCGCAAAATATTTTAACAATGAGTCTAATATATTTTATTTTTCAAATAATAAATATCCTATAAATTACAAAATAAACAATATATAAGTAATATGGTACCTACCCTATAAATAAAATTTATTTTTCTGTTGATTTTTTTTGAAAACAAAAATCAGTATTTTATTATTTACATCGAGATAAACATTTTTTTTAAATTTATCCACAACCACAGAAATGTATGTTACGTAGTTCCGAGATAGACAGTCTTTCTGGGTACTATTTGGCTATTTTTTTGAGCTGAGGGAATAACTATCGTGGATAACTGCATATCCCTCATTTTTTGATATTATCCAGATATTAGAATTTTTTTAAAATCAATTACAAAATTATTTAAATGTTTTTATCCCGACAGAAATATTTTCTACATGTAAATAAACAAATAAAATATCAACTAAAAATGTATTAAATTTTACAAATAGCTTAGTTAGTAGACAAAATTTTGCTGTAAAAAAAAGTTAAAATTATTATTTCATTAGAAAAACATATAAAAAATTCTTTAATGTCATCAAAAGATAATGCAATGGCTCAAAAAGTTAATTCAAAAAAAATATATAATTAAAATTTATTATGTTTTTCATGTGAATTTTATCAGATTTAAACAGAATTTTAAGTTCGCAGGTAGAAAATATGCTTTTTAGAATTTTTTTCGTTTAGAAATCTATATATTTTTATTACATCATTAACAAAATGTTCCTTTTTCTTTCTGTATCACCCTATTTTATTTTAAATTTTTGGAATCAATTTTTTCGATGTTTTTTTTTAATTAATAAAATATTATTATAATTAATATAATAAAATATATAAAAAAAACATAAAATTTTTATGCATTTATATAAGTATGTAGTTTCTATTATGAAAATTAATCAAAAATTATTAATAATATATTGCTTTGCTTTAGAATTAAATAAGCATTTCAAATGCGAAAGCATATTATAAATTTTATAACAAGATACCAAAAAAGAAATAATATTTGAAATCTTTTTTAATTAAATACATGAAATGGTATCTTTCTAAATATGTATTAAAAAAAAATCTTAAGAATAAAAAATAATTAAACCTACTGTGTTATCTAGGTAAAGTTAAATTTTTTCTTATGTTTTTAGAGAAAAAAAAGAATTAATATAAGAAACAAGGATATATATCTATATCTAATTTCTAAATAAACAAAAATACAAATTATTTCATGTATTATGATGCTATTATTGTAGATTGTAAGATCCCTTCGATTTTTAGCAAGATAGTTTAATTCTATTTTTAATTCCAAAAAAAAAAAAAAATATTACAATTATTATGTGAATTTTATTGCAATATTTCCAATTTCTAAATAATTGCAGGAAGAAAGTTATTCTATATATAATATTTATATATTATTTTTTTAAATATCTAAATTACACAAAAATTTCACAATTAATATTTAAAAAACATATATTTATGGAGTAACTTTTGAAAATTGTCAAATTATTAAATTTGAACCTTATGCCACTAGCTATCGGGAAAATATAACATATTTTGTTCTAAGGAGAATTTCCATTTTTTATCTTGAATATAAATTGGCTTTATTTGACCGAAAATAAAAAAAATTATGAGATTTAATTTTTTTTATTAAAATTAAGGATGACAAAGATTATATTAACCATTTATTATTTTAATTTTAATCTATAATTAAATTTTAATTGGAGTTTTTATTAAAAAATTTAGGAATTTTTCATTAATTTTTCCGACAAAAATGATAAAAACTCACGTTATACTTAAGAATGATAAATTTTAAAAACTCCAAAAGATAGATATTTTACGTCTACACAATATTCTATGGTTAAAATATTAAAAATGTATATTTATTATTTTAAAAAAATTAAAAAAAGGAAAAAATTTTCATAAAAATTACATGAAATGTACTATGAAAAATAAAAAAAAAATTGAGAACGTGGTTCAATTCGATTCTCATACTATAGAGATAGCTGTATAAAATTTGTATTTTCACAATTTATTTTTATTTGAAAAATATAATACAAAGTGATAAAGTTAAAGTGGTAAAATAAAATTTTAATTATCTTAAATTGAAAAATATAACTATAACAATTTTAAAATGGTGGAAAATACTGAAATAGCTGCTTCTGCAACTGCTCCAGCTGAAGCAAAAAAAGCAAAGAAAACAAGTGTAGTTAAAAAACCAAAAACTACTCCAGTTCATCCACCAACATCACAAATGGTAGATGCCGCTATTAAAGATTTAAAAGAACGTTCTGGATCATCTCTACAAGCAATTAAAAAATATTTGGCAGCAAATTATAAAGTTGATGCCGATAAATTGGCACCATTTATAAGAAAATATTTGAAAGCATCAGTTGCTAGTGGAAAATTGGTTCAAACAAAAGGAAAGGGAGCTTCTGGTTCGTTCAAATTGTCAGCAAATGCATCAAAACCTAAAAAGGAAGGTGCTGAAAAAAAATCTAAAGCTGTCAAGAAATCTTCTGTAGACAAGAAACTAAAAAAATCTGGTATAAAGAAAGCTGCAAAGAAGAAAGAAGTTGCACCAGCAAAAAAGGCCAGCCCTGAAAAAAAGAAGGTAGCCAAAGCTACAGCTAAAGTGGCAAAAAAGACTGGCGTTGTAAAATCTGGATCAAAGCAAAAATCAACCAAACCATCCAAAATTGATGCTAAGAAACCTAAAACACCAAAACCGAAAAAAACATCTCCCCAAAAGAAAGCAGCACCAGCAAAGAAAGCAGTAAAGAAGTAAATTCTTTTTTATTTAACGTATAAAAAAAAAAAAGTCCTTTTCAGGACTACAAATTCAATAATCTTAGAGAAGAATAATTTTTAAAAATTAAAACACCAAAATTTATTAAAATTAAAATATTTTTATTTAATAATAGGTATAATTAATATTTTCTACAAAATTGGAAATTTAATTTGTTTGCTACACACAATCTTAAAATAACTACCTAATTAAATAATAGATTGATGTGTGCTGGTGTGCGTAAGTTTTAAATTTTTCAAAATTTAGATACTTTTTGCTGAACGATTTTTTTTTTCTTTGACGAATGAAACTACATTAATAAAATAATAGATATCTCTCTACATTGATGTGTGCTGGTGTGTGTACGTTTTAAATTTTTCAATATTTTAGATACTTTACTGAATGACCTTTTTATTTTTTTGACGAATGGAACTGGAATAAAATAATTCTTTTTACGCTTAAAGAAATATAATATAATATAATTTTTTTAATTTAAAATATTTGTACTCTTTTTTTATTTAAATTTGTGGTCCTGAAAAGGACCGATTTGTTTTTTTTTTTAATAAAAAAAAACTACATAATATCAATACATTTAACCTCCGAAACCGTATAATGTGCGACCTTGTCTTTTAAGAGCATAAACAACATCCATAGCTGTAACTGTTTTTCTCTTGGCATGTTCAGTGTATGTGACAGCATCTCGGATAACATTTTCCAAAAATACTTTTAATACACCACGTGTTTCTTCATAAATCAAACCAGATATACGTTTTACACCACCACGACGAGCCAAACGACGGATAGCTGGTTTTGTGATACCTTGGATATTATCACGCAATACTTTACGATGACGTTTAGCTCCACCTTTACCTAAACCTTTTCCTCCTTTGCCGCGTCCAGTCATTTTTCAATTTTTTATTTTATTATATTAAACACTTTTAATTTTTATATATTCACTGCACAAAGGCAAATTCACAACTAAAATTATACTCTAAATCATCATGTATTTATACTATAGGTAAACCTAAAAAAATCAATTTAATTGTTGAGTGTGAGTTTAGCGTCGCATCACACATTCATGTTTTTTTTCATTTTTTTCCCTCAACTATAATATTTTTTTCTATAAATACGTACCACTTTAGATATTTTTTTCATTAAAGAAAAAGTGTTCAGTGAATTTTGTTCTCTTGTGTTCTTAAAGTGAAATTACCTATAAAATAAAATAGTGAAAAAATCAAAATGGCACGTACCAAGCAAACTGCTCGTAAATCAACTGGTGGAAAAGCACCACGTAAACAGTTAGCTACTAAAGCTGCAAGGAAAAGTGCACCAGCAACTGGAGGTGTTAAGAAACCACATCGTTATCGACCAGGAACAGTTGCTCTTCGTGAAATTCGTCGTTATCAAAAATCAACCGAGCTATTAATTCGTAAATTACCATTCCAACGGTTAGTACGTGAAATCGCACAAGATTTCAAAACTGATTTACGTTTTCAGAGCTCGGCAGTTATGGCATTACAAGAAGCCAGCGAGGCGTATTTAGTTGGCTTATTTGAAGATACAAATTTATGTGCTATTCATGCCAAACGTGTTACTATCATGCCAAAAGATATACAATTGGCTCGTCGTATTCGAGGAGAACGTGCTTAAATGAATTAATTTCGTAAAAAAAATATAAAAAAACAATCGGTCCTTTTCAGGACCACAAAATGTTCTTTTAAAAGAGTAAAATAATATAAATAATATAGGGTCTAACTTAATCTTAAGTAAAATAATGGAGAAAAAAATTATTTTTATTTTTTATTCAAGATTAGGTAATTTAATTAAAAAATTCCATTCCAAAGTAACGGTTCATCATCATACTTCTAGATTAGGACAAAAAAAAGGAAAAATTCTGTAGCGAAGAATAAAATATGGCATTGGAGGTTTTTTAAATTACATATACCTATTTTTATTTATTTTTTTCACATTCACATAAATATGCTATATTTATTTTAGAGCAGGTATTAGAAGTTTCTTTTTTAATATATATGTACATATTTTTAAAGCAATCAAAAATTTAAAATTGATTATTTTTTTTCCTAATATAATAATTTAAAATTAATTAATTTTTAAATAAAATTATTTTCTCTTTGTTTTAGTATTTTGTCGTCCTAAAAAGGACGTTTTTTTTTTTTTTCATTTTTCTAAAAATCGTTAAACATAAATACTTAGGCCTTCTTTTCTGTTTTCTTTGGTAGAAGAACAGCTTGAATATTAGGTAGAACACCACCTTGAGCAATTGTTACTCCAGATAATAATTTATTCAATTCTTCATCATTACGAATGGCCAATTGTAAGTGCCGTGGAATAATTCTTGTCTTTTTATTATCTCTTGCTGCATTACCAGCCAATTCAAGAACTTCAGCAGCCAAATATTCCATCACCGCTGCTAAATAAACTGGAGCACCTGCACCAACACGTTCTGCATAATTTCCTTTTCTTAATAATCGATGAATACGACCAACTGGGAACTGAAGACCAGCACGATTAGAACGTGACTTTGCTTTTGTTTTAACTTTACCACCTTTACCACGGCCAGACATTTTTAATTATTTATTTTTTTTTTTAAGTTTCACTTCTCTAATAAAATGTTGTCACTGTTTGAAGAATACACTTCGATTAATATTTTTATACAAAAAAGGTACGTATTTATAATATTTTTACACAAACACATATTGTAAAAAATAAAATAAGAGGGGATATAAAAAAAATCTATATAAACAACACATTTTTATTAACACTTAAATAGTCTTTGACTAAACCTCAAAATAAGAAGTTATATTGAAGTGAAGTAAAAAAAATAAAATTAAATAGTGAACAATGCCTCCAAAAACAAGTGGAAAAGCAGCTAAGAAGGCTGGTAAAGCTCAAAAAAATATTTCTAAAGGTGACAAGAAGAGAAAACGCAGAAGGAAGGAAAGTTATGCAATCTACATTTACAAAGTTTTAAAACAAGTACATCCAGATACCGGAATATCATCAAAAGCTATGAGCATAATGAACAGCTTTGTAAATGACATCTTTGAGCGTATCGCTGCTGAAGCTTCACGTTTGGCTCATTACAATAAGCGGTCAACAATAACAAGTCGAGAAATCCAGACTGCTGTAAGATTGTTGTTGCCTGGTGAGCTCGCAAAACATGCTGTTAGTGAAGGAACCAAAGCTGTCACAAAATATACAAGCTCAAAATAAATTCTCCATTATTTGATTACGATTCTAAATTTTTATACCAATGGCCCTTTTCAGGGCCGCAAAATATTTTAACAATGAGTCTAATATATTTTATTTTTCAAATAATAAATATCCTATAAATTACAAAATAAACAATATATAAGTAATATGGTACCTACCCTATAAATAAAATTTATTTTTCTGTTGATTTTCTTTGAAAACAAAAATCAGTATTTTATTATTTACATCGAGATAAACATTTTTTTTAAATTTATCCACAACCACAGAAATGTATGTTACGTAGTTCCGAGATAGACAGTCTTTCTGGGTACTATTTGGCTATTTTTTTGAGCTGAGGGAATAACTATCGTGGATAACTGCATATCCCTCATTTTTTGATATTATCCAGATATTAGAATTTTTTTAAAATCAATTACAAAATTATTTAAATGTTTTTATCCCGACAGAAATATTTTCTACATGTAAATAAACAAATAAAATATCAACTAAAAATGTATTAAATTTTACAAATAGCTTAGTTAGTAGACAAAATTTTGCTGTAAAAAAAAGTTAAAATTATTATTTCATTAGAAAAACATATAAAAAATTCTTTAATGTCATCAAAAGATAATGCAATGGCTCAAAAAGTTAATTCAAAAAAAATATATAATTAAAATTTATTATGTTTTTCATGTGAATTTTATCAGATTTAAACAGAATTTTAAGTTCGCAGGTAGAAAATATGCTTTTTAGAATTTTTTTCGTTTAGAAATCTATATATTTTTATTACATCATTAACAAAATGTTCCTTTTTCTTTCTGTATCACCCTATTTTATTTTAAATTTTTGGAATCAATTTTTTCGATGTTTTTTTTTAATTAATAAAATATTATTATAATTAATATAATAAAATATATAAAAAAAACATAAAATTTTTATGCATTTATATAAGTATGTAGTTTCTATTATGAAAATTAATCAAAAATTATTAATAATATATTGCTTTGCTTTAGAATTAAATAAGCATTTCAAATGCGAAAGCATATTATAAATTTTATAACAAGATACCAAAAAAGAAATAATATTTGAAATCTTTTTTAATTAAATACATGAAATGGTATCTTTCTAAATATGTATTAAAAAAAAATCTTAAGAATAAAAAATAATTAAACCTACTGTGTTATCTAGGTAAAGTTAAATTTTTTCTTATGTTTTTAGAGAAAAAAAAGAATTAATATAAGAAACAAGGATATATATCTATATCTAATTTCTAAATAAACAAAAATACAAATTATTTCATGTATTATGATGCTATTATTGTAGATTGTAAAATCCCTTCGATTTTTAGCAAGATAGTTTAATTCTATTTTTAATTCCAAAAAAAAAAAAAAATATTACAATTATTATGTGAATTTTATTGCAATATTTCCAATTTCTAAATAATTGCAGGAAGAAAGTTATTCTATATATAATATTTATATATTATTTTTTTAAATATCTAAATTACACAAAAATTTCACAATTAATATTTAAAAAACATATATTTATGGAGTAACTTTTGAAAATTGTCAAATTATTAAATTTGAACCTTATGCCACTAGCTATCGGGAAAATATAACATATTTTGTTCTAAGGAGAATTTCCATTTTTTATCTTGAATATAAATTGGCTTTATTTGACCGAAAATAAAAAAAATTATGAGATTTATTTTTTTTTATTAAAATTAAGGATGACAAAGATTATATTAACCATTTATTATTTTAATTTTAATCTATAATTAAATTTTAATTGGAGTTTTTATTAAAAAATTTAGGAATTTTTCATTAATTTTTCCGACAAAAATGATAAAAACTCACGTTATACTTAAGAATGATAAATTTTAAAAACTCCAAAAGATAGATATTTTACGTCTACACAATATTCTATGGTTAAAATATTAAAAATGTATATTTATTATTTTAAAAAAATTAAAAAAAGGAAAAAATTTTCATAAAAATTACATGAAATGTACTATGAAAAATAAAAAAAAAATTGAGAACGTGGTTCAATTCGATTCTCATACTATAGAGATAGCTGTATAAAATTTGTATTTTCACAATTTATTTTTATTTGAAAAATATAATACAAAGTGATAAAGTTAAAGTGGTAAAATAAAATTTTAATTATCTTAAATTGAAAAATATAATTATAACAATTTTTAAAATGGTGGAAAATACTGAAATAGCTGCTTCTGCAACTGCTCCAGCTGAAGCAAAAAAAGCAAAGAAAACAAGTGTAGTTAAAAAACCAAAAACTACTCCAGTTCATCCACCAACATCACAAATGGTAGATGCCGCTATTAAAGATTTAAAAGAACGTTCTGGATCATCTCTACAAGCAATTAAAAAATATTTGGCAGCAAATTATAAAGTTGATGCCGATAAATTGGCACCATTTATAAGAAAATATTTGAAAGCATCAGTTGCTAGTGGAAAATTGGTTCAAACAAAAGGAAAGGGAGCTTCTGGTTCGTTCAAATTGTCAGCAAATGCATCAAAACCTAAAAAGGAAGGTGCTGAAAAAAAATCTAAAGCTGTCAAGAAATCTTCTGTAGACAAGAAACTAAAAAAATCTGGTATAAAGAAAGCTGCAAAGAAGAAAGAAGTTGCACCAGCAAAAAAGGCCAGCCCTGAAAAAAAGAAGGTAGCCAAAGCTACAGCTAAAGTGGCAAAAAAGACTGGCGTTGTAAAATCTGGATCAAAGCAAAAATCAACCAAACCATCCAAAATTGATGCTAAGAAACCTAAAACACCAAAACCGAAAAAAACATCTCCCCAAAAGAAAGCAGCACCAGCAAAGAAAGCAGTAAAGAAGTAAATTCTTTTTTATTTAACGTATAAAAAAAAAAAGTCCTTTTCAGGACTACAAATTCAATAATCTTAGAGAAGAATAATTTTTAAAAATTAAAACACCAAAATTTATTAAAATTAAAATATTTTTATTTAATAATTACAAAATTGGAAATTCAATTTGTTTGCTACACACAATCTTAAAATAACTACCTAATTAAATAATAGATTGATGTGTGCTGGTGTGCGTAAGTTTTAAATTTTTCAAAATTTAGATACTTTTTGCTGAACGATTTTTTTTTTCTTTGACGAATGAAACTACATTAATAAAATAATAGATATCTCTCTACATTGATGTGTGCTGGTGTGTGTACGTTTTAAATTTTTCAATATTTTAGATACTTTACTGAATGACCTTTTTATTTTTTTGACGAATGGAACTGGAATAAAATAATTCTTTTTACGCTTAAAGAAATATAATATAATATAATTTTTTTAATTTAAAATATTTGTACTCTTTTTTTATTTAAATTTGTGGTCCTGAAAAGGACCGATTTGTTTTTTTTTTTAATAAAAAAAAACTACATAATATCAATACATTTAACCTCCGAAACCGTATAATGTGCGACCTTGTCTTTTAAGAGCATAAACAACATCCATAGCTGTAACTGTTTTTCTCTTGGCATGTTCAGTGTATGTGACAGCATCTCGGATAACATTTTCCAAAAATACTTTTAATACACCACGTGTTTCTTCATAAATCAAACCAGATATACGTTTTACACCACCACGACGAGCCAAACGACGGATAGCTGGTTTTGTGATACCTTGGATATTATCACGCAATACTTTACGATGACGTTTAGCTCCACCTTTACCTAAACCTTTTCCTCCTTTGCCGCGTCCAGTCATTTTTCAATTTTTTATTTTATTATATTAAACACTTTTAATTTTTATATATTCACTGCACAAAGGCAAATTCACAACTAAAATTATACTCTAAATCATCATGTATTTATACTATAGGTAAACCTAAAAAAATCAATTTAATTGTTGAGTGTGAGTTTAGCGTCGCATCACACATTCATGTTTTTTTTCATTTTTTTCCCTCAACTATAATATTTTTTTCTATAAATACGTACCACTTTAGATATTTTTTTCATTAAAGAAAAAGTGTTCAGTGAATTTTGTTCTCTTGTGTTCTTAAAGTGAAATTACCTATAAAATAAAATAGTGAAATGGCACGTACAAAGCAAACTGCTCGTAAATCAACTGGTGGAAAAGCACCACGTAAACAGTTAGCTACTAAAGCTGCAAGGAAAAGTGCACCAGCAACTGGAGGTGTTAAGAAACCACATCGTTATCGACCAGGAACAGTTGCTCTTCGTGAAATTCGTCGTTATCAAAAATCAACCGAGCTATTAATTCGTAAATTACCATTCCAACGGTTAGTACGTGAAATCGCACAAGATTTCAAAACTGATTTACGTTTTCAGAGCTCGGCAGTTATGGCATTACAAGAAGCCAGCGAGGCGTATTTAGTTGGCTTATTTGAAGATACAAATTTATGTGCTATTCATGCCAAACGTGTTACTATCATGCCAAAAGATATACAATTGGCTCGTCGTATTCGAGGAGAACGTGCTTAAATGAATTAATTTCGTAAAAAAAATATAAAAAAACAATCGGTCCTTTTCAGGACCACAAAATGTTCTTTTAAAAGAGTAAAATAATATAAATAATATAGGGTCTAACTTAATCTTAAGTAAAATAATGGAGAAAAAAATTATTTTTATTTTTTATTCAAGATTAGGTAATTTAATTAAAAAATTCCATTCCAAAGTAACGGTTCATCATCATACTTCTAGATTAGGACAAAAAAAAGGAAAAATTCTGTAGCGAAGAATAAAATATGGCATTGGAGGTTTTTTAAATTACATATATTTTTATTTATTTTTTTCACATTCACATAAATATGCTATATTTATTTTAGAGCAGGTATTAGAAGTTTCTTTTTTAATATATACATATTTTTAAAGCAATCAAAAATTTAAAATTGATTATTTTTTTTCCTAATATAATAATTTAAAATTAATAAAATTATTTTCTCTTTGTTTTAGTATTTTGTCGTCCTAAAAAGGACGTTTTTTTTTTTCATTTTTCTAAAAATCGTTAAACATAAATACTTAGGCCTTCTTTTCTGTTTTCTTTGGTAGAAGAACAGCTTGAATATTAGGTAGAACACCACCTTGAGCAATTGTTACTCCAGATAATAATTTATTCAATTCTTCATCATTACGAATGGCCAATTGTAAGTGCCGTGGAATAATTCTTGTCTTTTTATTATCTCTTGCTGCATTACCAGCCAATTCAAGAACTTCAGCAGCCAAATATTCCATCACCGCTGCTAAATAAACTGGAGCACCTGCACCAACACGTTCTGCATAATTTCCTTTTCTTAATAATCGATGAATACGACCAACTGGGAACTGAAGACCAGCACGATTAGAACGTGACTTTGCTTTTGTTTTAACTTTACCACCTTTACCACGGCCAGACATTTTTAATTATTTATTTTTTTTTTCTAAGTTTCACTTCTCTAATAAAATGTTGTCACTGTTTGAAGAATACACTTCGATTAATATTTTTATACAAAAAAGGTACGTATTTATAATATTTTTACACAAACACATATTGTAAAAAATAAAATAAGAGGGGATATAAAAAAATCTATATAAACAACACATTTTTATTAACACTTAAATAGTCTTTGACTAAACCTCAAAATAAGAAGTTATATTGAAGTGAAGTAAAAAAAATAAAATTAAATAGTGAACAATGCCTCCAAAAACAAGTGGAAAAGCAGCTAAGAAGGCTGGTAAAGCTCAAAAAAATATTTCTAAAGGTGACAAGAAGAGAAAACGCAGAAGGAAGGAAAGTTATGCAATCTACATTTACAAAGTTTTAAAACAAGTACATCCAGATACCGGAATATCATCAAAAGCTATGAGCATAATGAACAGCTTTGTAAATGACATCTTTGAGCGTATCGCTGCTGAAGCTTCACGTTTGGCTCATTACAATAAGCGGTCAACAATAACAAGTCGAGAAATCCAGACTGCTGTAAGATTGTTGTTGCCTGGTGAGCTCGCAAAACATGCTGTTAGTGAAGGAACCAAAGCTGTCACAAAATATACAAGCTCAAAATAAATTCTCCATTATTTGATTACGATTCTAAATTTTTATACCAATGGCCCTTTTCAGGGCCGCAAAATATTTTAACAATGAGTCTAATATATTTTATTTTTCAAATAATAAATATCCTATAAATTACAAAATAAACAATATATAAGTAATATGGTACCTACCCTATAAATAAAATTTATTTTTCTGTTGATTTTTTTTGAAAACAAAAATCAGTATTTTATTATTTACATCGAGATAAACATTTTTTTTAAATTTATCCACAACCACAGAAATGTATGTTACGTAGTTCCGAGATAGACAGTCTTTCTGGGTACTATTTGGCTATTTTTTTGAGCTGAGGGAATAACTATCGTGGATAACTGCATATCCCTCATTTTTTGATATTATCCAGATATTAGAATTTTTTTAAAATCAATTACAAAATTATTTAAATGTTTTTATCCCGACAGAAATATTTTCTACATGTAAATAAACAAATAAAATATCAACTAAAAATGTATTAAATTTTACAAATAGCTTAGTTAGTAGACAAAATTTTGCTGTAAAAAAAAGTTAAAATTATTATTTCATTAGAAAAACATATAAAAAATTCTTTAATGTCATCAAAAGATAATGCAATGGCTCAAAAAGTTAATTCAAAAAAAATATATAATTAAAATTTATTATGTTTTTCATGTGAATTTTATCAGATTTAAACAGAATTTTAAGTTCGCAGGTAGAAAATATGCTTTTTAGAATTTTTTTCGTTTAGAAATCTATATATTTTTATTACATCATTAACAAAATGTTCCTTTTTCTTTCTGTATCACCCTATTTTATTTTAAATTTTTGGAATCAATTTTTTCGATGTTTTTTTTTAATTAATAAAATATTATTATAATTAATATAATAAAATATATAAAAAAAACATAAAATTTTTATGCATTTATATAAGTATGTAGTTTCTATTATGAAAATTAATCAAAAATTATTAATAATATATTGCTTTGCTTTAGAATTAAATAAGCATTTCAAATGCGAAAGCATATTATAAATTTTATAACAAGATACCAAAAAAGAAATAATATTTGAAATCTTTTTTAATTAAATACATGAAATGGTATCTTTCTAAATATGTATTAAAAAAAAATCTTAAGAATAAAAAATAATTAAACCTACTGTGTTATCTAGGTAAAGTTAAATTTTTTCTTATGTTTTTAGAGAAAAAAAAGAATTAATATAAGAAACAAGGATATATATCTATATCTAATTTCTAAATAAACAAAAATACAAATTATTTCATGTATTATGATGCTATTATTGTAGATTGTAAAATCCCTTCGATTTTTAGCAAGATAGTTTAATTCTATTTTTAATTCCAAAAAAAAAAAAAAATATTACAATTATTATGTGAATTTTATTGCAATATTTCCAATTTCTAAATAATTGCAGGAAGAAAGTTATTCTATATATAATATTTATATATTATTTTTTTAAATATCTAAATTACACAAAAATTTCACAATTAATATTTAAAAAACATATATTTATGGAGTAACTTTTGAAAATTGTCAAATTATTAAATTTGAACCTTATGCCACTAGCTATCGGGAAAATATAACATATTTTGTTCTAAGGAGAATTTCCATTTTTTATCTTGAATATAAATTGGCTTTATTTGACCGAAAATAAAAAAAATTATGAGATTTATTTTTTTTTATTAAAATTAAGGATGACAAAGATTATATTAACCATTTATTATTTTAATTTTAATCTATAATTAAATTTTAATTGGAGTTTTTATTAAAAAATTTAGGAATTTTTCATTAATTTTTCCGACAAAAATGATAAAAACTCACGTTATACTTAAGAATGATAAATTTTAAAAACTCCAAAAGATAGATATTTTACGTCTACACAATATTCTATGGTTAAAATATTAAAAATGTATATTTATTATTTTAAAAAAATTAAAAAAAGGAAAAAATTTTCATAAAAATTACATGAAATGTACTATGAAAAATAAAAAAAAAATTGAGAACGTGGTTCAATTCGATTCTCATACTATAGAGATAGCTGTATAAAATTTGTATTTTCACAATTTATTTTTATTTGAAAAATATAATACAAAGTGATAAAGTTAAAGTGGTAAAATAAAATTTTAATTATCTTAAATTGAAAAATATAATTATAACAATTTTTAAAATGGTGGAAAATACTGAAATAGCTGCTTCTGCAACTGCTCCAGCTGAAGCAAAAAAAGCAAAGAAAACAAGTGTAGTTAAAAAACCAAAAACTACTCCAGTTCATCCACCAACATCACAAATGGTAGATGCCGCTATTAAAGATTTAAAAGAACGTTCTGGATCATCTCTACAAGCAATTAAAAAATATTTGGCAGCAAATTATAAAGTTGATGCCGATAAATTGGCACCATTTATAAGAAAATATTTGAAAGCATCAGTTGCTAGTGGAAAATTGGTTCAAACAAAAGGAAAGGGAGCTTCTGGTTCGTTCAAATTGTCAGCAAATGCATCAAAACCTAAAAAGGAAGGTGCTGAAAAAAAATCTAAAGCTGTCAAGAAATCTTCTGTAGACAAGAAACTAAAAAAATCTGGTATAAAGAAAGCTGCAAAGAAGAAAGAAGTTGCACCAGCAAAAAAGGCCAGCCCTGAAAAAAAGAAGGTAGCCAAAGCTACAGCTAAAGTGGCAAAAAAGACTGGCGTTGTAAAATCTGGATCAAAGCAAAAATCAACCAAACCATCCAAAATTGATGCTAAGAAACCTAAAACACCAAAACCGAAAAAAACATCTCCCCAAAAGAAAGCAGCACCAGCAAAGAAAGCAGTAAAGAAGTAAATTCTTTTTTATTTAACGTATAAAAAAAAAAAGTCCTTTTCAGGACTACAAATTCAATAATCTTAGAGAAGAATAATTTTTAAAAATTAAAACACCAAAATTTATTAAAATTAAAATATTTTTATTTAATAATTACAAAATTGGAAATTCAATTTGTTTGCTACACACAATCTTAAAATAACTACCTAATTAAATAATAGATTGATGTGTGCTGGTGTGCGTAAGTTTTAAATTTTTCAAAATTTAGATACTTTTTGCTGAACGATTTTTTTTTTCTTTGACGAATGAAACTACATTAATAAAATAATAGATATCTCTCTACATTGATGTGTGCTGGTGTGTGTACGTTTTAAATTTTTCAATATTTTAGATACTTTACTGAATGACCTTTTTATTTTTTTGACGAATGGAACTGGAATAAAATAATTCTTTTTACGCTTAAAGAAATATAATATAATATAATTTTTTTAATTTAAAATATTTGTACTCTTTTTTTATTTAAATTTGTGGTCCTGAAAAGGACCGATTTGTTTTTTTTTTTAATAAAAAAAAACTACATAATATCAATACATTTAACCTCCGAAACCGTATAATGTGCGACCTTGTCTTTTAAGAGCATAAACAACATCCATAGCTGTAACTGTTTTTCTCTTGGCATGTTCAGTGTATGTGACAGCATCTCGGATAACATTTTCCAAAAATACTTTTAATACACCACGTGTTTCTTCATAAATCAAACCAGATATACGTTTTACACCACCACGACGAGCCAAACGACGGATAGCTGGTTTTGTGATACCTTGGATATTATCACGCAATACTTTACGATGACGTTTAGCTCCACCTTTACCTAAACCTTTTCCTCCTTTGCCGCGTCCAGTCATTTTTCAATTTTTTATTTTATTATATTAAACACTTTTAATTTTTATATATTCACTGCACAAAGGCAAATTCACAACTAAAATTATACTCTAAATCATCATGTATTTATACTATAGGTAAACCTAAAAAAATCAATTTAATTGTGTGAGTGTGAGTTTAGCGTCGCATCACACATTCATGTTTTTTTTCATTTTTTTTCCTCAACTATAATATTTTTTTCTATAAATACGTACCACTTTAGATATTTTTTTCATTAAAGAAAAAGTGTTCAGTGAATTTTGTTCTCTTGTGTTCTTAAAGTGAAATTACCTATAAAATAAAATAGTGAAATGGCACGTACAAAGCAAACTGCTCGTAAATCAACTGGTGGAAAAGCACCACGTAAACAGTTAGCTACTAAAGCTGCAAGGAAAAGTGCACCAGCAACTGGAGGTGTTAAGAAACCACATCGTTATCGACCAGGAACAGTTGCTCTTCGTGAAATTCGTCGTTATCAAAAATCAACCGAGCTATTAATTCGTAAATTACCATTCCAACGGTTAGTACGTGAAATCGCACAAGATTTCAAAACTGATTTACGTTTTCAGAGCTCGGCAGTTATGGCATTACAAGAAGCCAGCGAGGCGTATTTAGTTGGCTTATTTGAAGATACAAATTTATGTGCTATTCATGCCAAACGTGTTACTATCATGCCAAAAGATATACAATTGGCTCGTCGTATTCGAGGAGAACGTGCTTAAATGAATTAATTTCGTAAAAAAAATATAAAAAAACAATCGGTCCTTTTCAGGACCACAAAATGTTCTTTTAAAAGAGTAAAATAATATAAATAATATAGGGTCTAACTTAATCTTAAGTAAAATAATGGAGAAAAAAATTATTTTTATTTTTTATTCAAGATTAGGTAATTTAATTAAAAAATTCCATTCCAAAGTAACGGTTCATCATCATACTTCTAGATTAGGACAAAAAAAAGGAAAAATTCTGTAGCGAAGAATAAAATATGGCATTGGAGGTTTTTTAAATTACATATATTTTTATTTATTTTTTTCACATTCACATAAATATGCTATATTTATTTTAGAGCAGGTATTAGAAGTTTCTTTTTTAATATATACATATTTTTAAAGCAATCAAAAATTTAAAATTGATTATTTTTTTTCCTAATATAATAATTTAAAATTAATTAATTTTTAAATAAAATTATTTTCTCTTTGTTTTAGTATTTTGTCGTCCTAAAAAGGACGTTTTTTTTTTTTTCATTTTTCTAAAAATCGTTAAACATAAATACTTAGGCCTTCTTTTCTGTTTTCTTTGGTAGAAGAACAGCTTGAATATTAGGTAGAACACCACCTTGAGCAATTGTTACTCCAGATAATAATTTATTCAATTCTTCATCATTACGAATGGCCAATTGTAAGTGCCGTGGAATAATTCTTGTCTTTTTATTATCTCTTGCTGCATTACCAGCCAATTCAAGAACTTCAGCAGCCAAATATTCCATCACCGCTGCTAAATAAACTGGAGCACCTGCACCAACACGTTCTGCATAATTTCCTTTTCTTAATAATCGATGAATACGACCAACTGGGAACTGAAGACCAGCACGATTAGAACGTGACTTTGCTTTTGTTTTAACTTTACCACCTTTACCACGGCCAGACATTTTTAATTATTTATTTTTTTTTTCTAAGTTTCACTTCTCTAATAAAATGTTGTCACTGTTTGAAGAATACACTTCGATTAATATTTTTATACAAAAAAGGTACGTATTTATAATATTTTTACACAAACACATATTGTAAAAAATAAAATAAGAGGGGATATAAAAAAAATCTATATAAACAACACATTTTTATTAACACTTAAATAGTCTTTGACTAAACCTCAAAATAAGAAGTTATATTGAAGTGAAGTAAAAAAAATAAAATTAAATAGTGAACAATGCCTCCAAAAACAAGTGGAAAAGCAGCTAAGAAGGCTGGTAAAGCTCAAAAAAATATTTCTAAAGGTGACAAGAAGAGAAAACGCAGAAGGAAGGAAAGTTATGCAATCTACATTTACAAAGTTTTAAAACAAGTACATCCAGATACCGGAATATCATCAAAAGCTATGAGCATAATGAACAGCTTTGTAAATGACATCTTTGAGCGTATCGCTGCTGAAGCTTCACGTTTGGCTCATTACAATAAGCGGTCAACAATAACAAGTCGAGAAATCCAGACTGCTGTAAGATTGTTGTTGCCTGGTGAGCTCGCAAAACATGCTGTTAGTGAAGGAACCAAAGCTGTCACAAAATATACAAGCTCAAAATAAATTCTCCATTATTTGATTACGATTCTAAATTTTTATACCAATGGCCCTTTTCAGGGCCGCAAAATATTTTAACAATGAGTCTAATATATTTTATTTTTCAAATAATAAATATCCTATAAATTACAAAATAAACAATATATAAGTAATATGGTACCTACCCTATAAATAAAATTTATTTTTCTGTTGATTTTCTTTGAAAACAAAAATCAGTATTTTATTATTTACATCGAGATAAACATTTTTTTTAAATTTATCCACAACCACAGAAATGTATGTTACGTAGTTCCGAGATAGACAGTCTTTCTGGGTACTATTTGGCTATTTTTTTGAGCTGAGGGAATAACTATCGTGGATAACTGCATATCCCTCATTTTTCGATATTATCCAGATATTAGAATTTTTTTAAAATCAATTACAAAATTATTTAAATGTTTTTATCCCGACAGAAATATTTTCTACATGTAAATAAACAAATAAAATATCAACTAAAAATGTATTAAATTTTACAAATAGCTTAGTTAGTAGACAAAATTTTGCTGTAAAAAAAAGTTAAAATTATTATTTCATTAGAAAAACATATAAAAAATTCTTTAATGTCATCAAAAGATAATGCAATGGCTCAAAAAGTTAATTCAAAAAAAATATATAATTAAAATTTATTATGTTTTTCATGTGAATTTTATCAGATTTAAACAGAATTTTAAGTTCGCAGGTAGAAAATATGCTTTTTAGAATTTTTTTCGTTTAGAAATCTATATATTTTTATTACATCATTAACAAAATGTTCCTTTTTCTTTCTGTATCACCCTATTTTATTTTAAATTTTTGGAATCAATTTTTTCGATGTTTTTTTTTAATTAATAAAATATTATTATAATTAATATAATAAAATATATAAATAAAATATAAAATTCATATGCATTTATATAAGTATGTAGTTTCTATTATGAAAATTAATCAAAAATTATTAATAAAATATTGCTTTGCTTTAGAATTAAATAAGCATTTCAAATGCGAAAGCATATTATAAATTTTATAACAAGATACTAAAAAAGAAATAATATTTGAAATCTTTTTTAATTAAATGCATGAAATGGTATCTTTCTAAATATGTATTAAAAAAAAATCTTAAGAATAAAAAATAATTAAACCTACTGTGTTATCTAGGTAAAGTTAAATTTTTTCTTATGTTTTTAGACAAAAAAAAAGAATTAATATAAGAAACAAGGATATATATCTATATCTAATTTCTAAATAAACAAAAATACAAATTATTTCATGTATTATGATGCTATTATTGTAGATTGTAAGATCCCTTCGATTTTTAGCAAGATAGTTTAATTCTATTTTTAATTCCAAAAAAAAAAAAAAATATTACAATTATTATGTGAATTTTATTGCAATATTTCCAATTTCTAAATAATTGCAGGAAGAAAGTTATTCTATATATAATATTTATATATTATTTTTTTAAATATCTAAATTACACAAAAATTTCACAATTAATATTTAAAAAACATATATTTATGGAGTAACTTTTGAAAATTGTCAAATTATTAAATTTGAACCTTATGCCACTAGCTATCGGGAAAATATAACATATTTTGTTCTAAGGAGAATTTCCATTTTTTATCTTGAATATAAATTGGCTTTATTTGACCGAAAATAAAAAAAATTATGAGATTTAATTTTTTTTATTAAAATTAAGGATGACAAAGATTATATTAACCATTTATTATTTTAATTTTAATCTATAATTAAATTTTAATTGGAGTTTTTATTAAAAAATTTAGGAATTTTTCATTAATTTTTCCGACAAAAATGATAAAAACTCACGTTATACTTAAGAATGATAAATTTTAAAAACTCCAAAAGATAGATATTTTACGTCTACACAATATTCTATGGTTAAAATATTAAAAATGTATATTTATTATTTTAAAAAAATTAAAAAAAGGAAAAAATTTTCATAAAAATTACATGAAATGTACTATGAAAAATAAAAAAAAAATTGAGAACGTGGTTCAATTCGATTCTCATACTATAGAGATAGCTGTATAAAATTTGTATTTTCACAATTTATTTTTATTTGAAAAATATAATACAAAGTGATAAAGTTAAAGTGGTAAAATAAAATTTTAATTATCTTAAATTGAAAAATATAACTATAACAATTAGTGATGGGAAATCTCGTTCACTTCAGTGACCTGTGTTAACTCGTTCGTTCTTTTTTACTGACCGAGTTAAAAAATATCGTTCAATTGAACGACCTATTTTCTCGTTCGCGAACGACCGAAAAAAAATGAACTCAAATCAATTTACTGACCGAGTTAAAAAAATTGAACGGGTTAAAAAAATGAACGAACTATTTTTACTGACCGAGTTAAAAAAATTGAACGGGTTAAAAAATGAACGTACTATTTTTACTGACCGAGTTAAAAAAAATTGAACGGGTTAAAAAATGAACGTACTATTTTTACTGACCGAGTTAAAAAATATTGAACGGGTTAAAAAATGAACGTACTATTTTTACTGACCGAGTTAAAAATATAGCTCAATTGAACGACCGATAAAATTAACTCAAATCAAAATGAACTTTGCAAAAATAAAAAAATACCAAATAAAATAAACTGAAAGTGAACTGTGAACTTTAGGAAGCATTAATTCATCTATTATTTTTAAAGTTAATATGATTTATTTTTATTATAAAAAAAATAAAAATATTTAGAGCATATTAATCTACTAATAATTATTCAAATATCTATATTAGCAATAACCGATTATATCAAAAAAAAAATTTTTTTTATCTTTATTAATATTTTTTGTTATATTTTTTGGGATAATTTCTTATGAAAAATAAAACATTCCTTTAAATATTTAATCTGTTTCCCGTCAGTCTTTCTTATTGTATTTTTTTCTATGGATGTCGTGTGGCATTTTCAATTGAAAAAGACGATAATTTTCAGACCAGTAAAGAGGTAGCTATTGTTCACAGCTACACTTACATAACAATCTAACAACACCAACACAATTTCTCTTTCTTCCTTATAGCTGAAAAATAAGTGTACTGCTCTTTTCAAACATTTATCTCTTCTCTACACCTACAGAACTTTTTTTTTTTTTAGAAAAGAACGATGAACGGTGAACGATGAACGATATATTTTTTTTTTACTGACCGATCGGTCATCGTTCACTTTAGTGATCCGTTCTTTTTAACTCGGTCGTTCACGAACGACACACCTCTAATAACAATTTTAAAATGGTGGAAAATACTGAAATAGCTGCTTCTGCAACTGCTCCAGCTGAAGCAAAAAAAGCAAAGAAAACAAGTGTAGTTAAAAAACCAAAAACTACTCCAGTTCATCCACCAACATCACAAATGGTAGATGCCGCTATTAAAGATTTAAAAGAACGTTCTGGATCATCTCTACAAGCAATTAAAAAATATTTGGCAGCAAATTATAAAGTTGATGCCGATAAATTGGCACCATTTATAAGAAAATATTTGAAAGCATCAGTTGCTAGTGGAAAATTGGTTCAAACAAAAGGAAAGGGAGCTTCTGGTTCGTTCAAATTGTCAGCAAATGCATCAAAACCTAAAAAGGAAGGTGCTGAAAAAAAATCTAAAGCTGTCAAGAAATCTTCTGTAGACAAGAAACTAAAAAAATCTGGTATAAAGAAAGCTGCAAAGAAGAAAGAAGTTGCACCAGCAAAAAAGGCCAGCCCTGAAAAAAAGAAGGTAGCCAAAGCTACAGCTAAAGTGGCAAAAAAGACTGGCGTTGTAAAATCTGGATCAAAGCAAAAATCAACCAAACCATCCAAAATTGATGCTAAGAAACCTAAAACACCAAAACCGAAAAAAACATCTCCCCAAAAGAAAGCAGCACCAGCAAAGAAAGCAGTAAAGAAGTAAATTCTTTTTTATTTAACGTATAAAAAAAAAAAAGTCCTTTTCAGGACTACAAATTCAATAATCTTAGAGAAGAATAATTTTTAAAAATTAAAACACCAAAATTTATTAAAATTAAAATATTTTTATTTAATAATAGGTATAATTAATATTTTCTACAAAATTGGAAATTTAATTTGTTTGCTACACACAATCTTAAAATAACTACCTAATTAAATAATAGATTGATGTGTGCTGGTGTGCGTAAGTTTTAAATTTTTCAAAATTTAGATACTTTTTGCTGAACGATTTTTTTTTTCTTTGACGAATGAAACTACATTAATAAAATAATAGATATCTCTCTACATTGATGTGTGCTGGTGTGTGTACGTTTTAAATTTTTCAATATTTTAGATACTTTACTGAATGACCTTTTTATTTTTTTGACGAATGGAACTGGAATAAAATAATTCTTTTTACGCTTAAAGAAATATAATATAATATAATTTTTTTAATTTAAAATATTTGTACTCTTTTTTTATTTAAATTTGTGGTCCTGAAAAGGACCGATTTGTTTTTTTTTTTAATAAAAAAAAACTACATAATATCAATACATTTAACCTCCGAAACCGTATAATGTGCGACCTTGTCTTTTAAGAGCATAAACAACATCCATAGCTGTAACTGTTTTTCTCTTGGCATGTTCAGTGTATGTGACAGCATCTCGGATAACATTTTCCAAAAATACTTTTAATACACCACGTGTTTCTTCATAAATCAAACCAGATATACGTTTTACACCACCACGACGAGCCAAACGACGGATAGCTGGTTTTGTGATACCTTGGATATTATCACGCAATACTTTACGATGACGTTTAGCTCCACCTTTACCTAAACCTTTTCCTCCTTTGCCGCGTCCAGTCATTTTTCAATTTTTTATTTTATTATATTAAACACTTTTAATTTTTATATATTCACTGCACAAAGGCAAATTCACAACTAAAATTATACTCTAAATCATCATGTATTTATACTATAGGTAAACCTAAAAAAATCAATTTAATTGTTGAGTGTGAGTTTAGCGTCGCATCACACATTCATGTTTTTTTTCATTTTTTTCCCTCAACTATAATATTTTTTTCTATAAATACGTACCACTTTAGATATTTTTTTCATTAAAGAAAAAGTGTTCAGTGAATTTTGTTCTCTTGTGTTCTTAAAGTGAAATTACCTATAAAATAAAATAGTGAAAAAATCAAAATGGCACGTACCAAGCAAACTGCTCGTAAATCAACTGGTGGAAAAGCACCACGTAAACAGTTAGCTACTAAAGCTGCAAGGAAAAGTGCACCAGCAACTGGAGGTGTTAAGAAACCACATCGTTATCGACCAGGAACAGTTGCTCTTCGTGAAATTCGTCGTTATCAAAAATCAACCGAGCTATTAATTCGTAAATTACCATTCCAACGGTTAGTACGTGAAATCGCACAAGATTTCAAAACTGATTTACGTTTTCAGAGCTCGGCAGTTATGGCATTACAAGAAGCCAGCGAGGCGTATTTAGTTGGCTTATTTGAAGATACAAATTTATGTGCTATTCATGCCAAACGTGTTACTATCATGCCAAAAGATATACAATTGGCTCGTCGTATTCGAGGAGAACGTGCTTAAATGAATTAATTTCGTAAAAAAAATATAAAAAAACAATCGGTCCTTTTCAGGACCACAAAATGTTCTTTTAAAAGAGTAAAATAATATAAATAATATAGGGTCTAACTTAATCTTAAGTAAAATAATGGAGAAAAAAATTATTTTTATTTTTTATTCAAGATTAGGTAATTTAATTAAAAAATTCCATTCCAAAGTAACGGTTCATCATCATACTTCTAGATTAGGACAAAAAAAAGGAAAAATTCTGTAGCGAAGAATAAAATATGGCATTGGAGGTTTTTTAAATTACATATACCTATTTTTATTTATTTTTTTCACATTCACATAAATATGCTATATTTATTTTAGAGCAGGTATTAGAAGTTTCTTTTTTAATATATATGTACATATTTTTAAAGCAATCAAAAATTTAAAATTGATTATTTTTTTTCCTAATATAATAATTTAAAATTAATTAATTTTTAAATAAAATTATTTTCTCTTTGTTTTAGTATTTTGTCGTCCTAAAAAGGACGTTTTTTTTTTTTTTCATTTTTCTAAAAATCGTTAAACATAAATACTTAGGCCTTCTTTTCTGTTTTCTTTGGTAGAAGAACAGCTTGAATATTAGGTAGAACACCACCTTGAGCAATTGTTACTCCAGATAATAATTTATTCAATTCTTCATCATTACGAATGGCCAATTGTAAGTGCCGTGGAATAATTCTTGTCTTTTTATTATCTCTTGCTGCATTACCAGCCAATTCAAGAACTTCAGCAGCCAAATATTCCATCACCGCTGCTAAATAAACTGGAGCACCTGCACCAACACGTTCTGCATAATTTCCTTTTCTTAATAATCGATGAATACGACCAACTGGGAACTGAAGACCAGCACGATTAGAACGTGACTTTGCTTTTGTTTTAACTTTACCACCTTTACCACGGCCAGACATTTTTAATTATTTATTTTTTTTTTTAAGTTTCACTTCTCTAATAAAATGTTGTCACTGTTTGAAGAATACACTTCGATTAATATTTTTATACAAAAAAGGTACGTATTTATAATATTTTTACACAAACACATATTGTAAAAAATAAAATAAGAGGGGATATAAAAAAAATCTATATAAACAACACATTTTTATTAACACTTAAATAGTCTTTGACTAAACCTCAAAATAAGAAGTTATATTGAAGTGAAGTAAAAAAAATAAAATTAAATAGTGAACAATGCCTCTAAAAACAAGTGGAAAAGCAGCTAAGAAGGCTGGTAAAGCTCAAAAAAATATTTCTAAAGGTGACAAGAAGAGAAAACGCAGAAGGAAGGAAAGTTATGCAATCTACATTTACAAAGTTTTAAAACAAGTACATCCAGATACCGGAATATCATCAAAAGCTATGAGCATAATGAACAGCTTTGTAAATGACATCTTTGAGCGTATCGCTGCTGAAGCTTCACGTTTGGCTCATTACAATAAGCGGTCAACAATAACAAGTCGAGAAATCCAGACTGCTGTAAGATTGTTGTTGCCTGGTGAGCTCGCAAAACATGCTGTTAGTGAAGGAACCAAAGCTGTCACAAAATATACAAGCTCAAAATAAATTCTCCATTATTTGATTACGATTCTAAATTTTTATACCAATGGCCCTTTTCAGGGCCGCAAAATATTTTAACAATGAGTCTAATATATTTTATTTTTCAAATAATAAATATCCTATAAATTACAAAATAAACAATATATAAGTAATATGGTACCTACCCTATAAATAAAATTTATTTTTCTGTTGATTTTCTTTGAAAACAAAAATCAGTATTTTATTATTTACATCGAGATAAACATTTTTTTTAAATTTATCCACAACCACAGAAATGTATGTTACGTAGTTCCGAGATAGACAGTCTTTCTGGGTACTATTTGGCTATTTTTTTGAGCTGAGGGAATAACTATCGTGGATAACTGCATATCCCTCATTTTTTGATATTATCCAGATATTAGAATTTTTTTAAAATCAATTACAAAATTATTTAAATGTTTTTATCCCGACAGAAATATTTTCTACATGTAAATAAACAAATAAAATATCAACTAAAAATGTATTAAATTTTACAAATAGCTTAGTTAGTAGACAAAATTTTGCTGTAAAAAAAAGTTAAAATTATTATTTCATTAGAAAAACATATAAAAAATTCTTTAATGTCATCAAAAGATAATGCAATGGCTCAAAAAGTTAATTCAAAAAAAATATATAATTAAAATTTATTATGTTTTTCATGTGAATTTTATCAGATTTAAACAGAATTTTAAGTTCGCAGGTAGAAAATATGCTTTTTAGAATTTTTTTCGTTTAGAAATCTATATATTTTTATTACATCATTAACAAAATGTTCCTTTTTCTTTCTGTATCACCCTATTTTATTTTAAATTTTTGGAATCAATTTTTTCGATGTTTTTTTTTAATTAATAAAATATTATTATAATTAATATAATAAAATATATAAAAAAAACATAAAATTTTTATGCATTTATATAAGTATGTAGTTTCTATTATGAAAATTAATCAAAAATTATTAATAATATATTGCTTTGCTTTAGAATTAAATAAGCATTTCAAATGCGAAAGCATATTATAAATTTTATAACAAGATACCAAAAAAGAAATAATATTTGAAATCTTTTTTAATTAAATACATGAAATGGTATCTTTCTAAATATGTATTAAAAAAAAATCTTAAGAATAAAAAATAATTAAACCTACTGTGTTATCTAGGTAAAGTTAAATTTTTTCTTATGTTTTTAGAGAAAAAAAAGAATTAATATAAGAAACAAGGATATATATCTATATCTAATTTCTAAATAAACAAAAATACAAATTATTTCATGTATTATGATGCTATTATTGTAGATTGTAAAATCCCTTCGATTTTTAGCAAGATAGTTTAATTCTATTTTTAATTCCAAAAAAAAAAAAAAATATTACAATTATTATGTGAATTTTATTGCAATATTTCCAATTTCTAAATAATTGCAGGAAGAAAGTTATTCTATATATAATATTTATATATTATTTTTTTAAATATCTAAATTACACAAAAATTTCACAATTAATATTTAAAAAACATATATTTATGGAGTAACTTTTGAAAATTGTCAAATTATTAAATTTGAACCTTATGCCACTAGCTATCGGGAAAATATAACATATTTTGTTCTAAGGAGAATTTCCATTTTTTATCTTGAATATAAATTGGCTTTATTTGACCGAAAATAAAAAAAATTATGAGATTTATTTTTTTTTATTAAAATTAAGGATGACAAAGATTATATTAACCATTTATTATTTTAATTTTAATCTATAATTAAATTTTAATTGGAGTTTTTATTAAAAAATTTAGGAATTTTTCATTAATTTTTCCGACAAAAATGATAAAAACTCACGTTATACTTAAGAATGATAAATTTTAAAAACTCCAAAAGATAGATATTTTACGTCTACACAATATTCTATGGTTAAAATATTAAAAATGTATATTTATTATTTTAAAAAAATTAAAAAAAGGAAAAAATTTTCATAAAAATTACATGAAATGTACTATGAAAAATAAAAAAAAAATTGAGAACGTGGTTCAATTCGATTCTCATACTATAGAGATAGCTGTATAAAATTTGTATTTTCACAATTTATTTTTATTTGAAAAATATAATACAAAGTGATAAAGTTAAAGTGGTAAAATAAAATTTTAATTATCTTAAATTGAAAAATATAATTATAACAATTTTTAAAATGGTGGAAAATACTGAAATAGCTGCTTCTGCAACTGCTCCAGCTGAAGCAAAAAAAGCAAAGAAAACAAGTGTAGTTAAAAAACCAAAAACTACTCCAGTTCATCCACCAACATCACAAATGGTAGATGCCGCTATTAAAGATTTAAAAGAACGTTCTGGATCATCTCTACAAGCAATTAAAAAATATTTGGCAGCAAATTATAAAGTTGATGCCGATAAATTGGCACCATTTATAAGAAAATATTTGAAAGCATCAGTTGCTAGTGGAAAATTGGTTCAAACAAAAGGAAAGGGAGCTTCTGGTTCGTTCAAATTGTCAGCAAATGCATCAAAACCTAAAAAGGAAGGTGCTGAAAAAAAATCTAAAGCTGTCAAGAAATCTTCTGTAGACAAGAAACTAAAAAAATCTGGTATAAAGAAAGCTGCAAAGAAGAAAGAAGTTGCACCAGCAAAAAAGGCCAGCCCTGAAAAAAAGAAGGTAGCCAAAGCTACAGCTAAAGTGGCAAAAAAGACTGGCGTTGTAAAATCTGGATCAAAGCAAAAATCAACCAAACCATCCAAAATTGATGCTAAGAAACCTAAAACACCAAAACCGAAAAAAACATCTCCCCAAAAGAAAGCAGCACCAGCAAAGAAAGCAGTAAAGAAGTAAATTCTTTTTTATTTAACGTATAAAAAAAAAAAGTCCTTTTCAGGACTACAAATTCAATAATCTTAGAGAAGAATAATTTTTAAAAATTAAAACACCAAAATTTATTAAAATTAAAATATTTTTATTTAATAATTACAAAATTGGAAATTCAATTTGTTTGCTACACACAATCTTAAAATAACTACCTAATTAAATAATAGATTGATGTGTGCTGGTGTGCGTAAGTTTTAAATTTTTCAAAATTTAGATACTTTTTGCTGAACGATTTTTTTTTTCTTTGACGAATGAAACTACATTAATAAAATAATAGATATCTCTCTACATTGATGTGTGCTGGTGTGTGTACGTTTTAAATTTTTCAATATTTTAGATACTTTACTGAATGACCTTTTTATTTTTTTGACGAATGGAACTGGAATAAAATAATTCTTTTTACGCTTAAAGAAATATAATATAATATAATTTTTTTAATTTAAAATATTTGTACTCTTTTTTTATTTAAATTTGTGGTCCTGAAAAGGACCGATTTGTTTTTTTTTTTAATAAAAAAAAACTACATAATATCAATACATTTAACCTCCGAAACCGTATAATGTGCGACCTTGTCTTTTAAGAGCATAAACAACATCCATAGCTGTAACTGTTTTTCTCTTGGCATGTTCAGTGTATGTGACAGCATCTCGGATAACATTTTCCAAAAATACTTTTAATACACCACGTGTTTCTTCATAAATCAAACCAGATATACGTTTTACACCACCACGACGAGCCAAACGACGGATAGCTGGTTTTGTGATACCTTGGATATTATCACGCAATACTTTACGATGACGTTTAGCTCCACCTTTACCTAAACCTTTTCCTCCTTTGCCGCGTCCAGTCATTTTTCAATTTTTTATTTTATTATATTAAACACTTTTAATTTTTATATATTCACTGCACAAAGGCAAATTCACAACTAAAATTATACTCTAAATCATCATGTATTTATACTATAGGTAAACCTAAAAAAATCAATTTAATTGTGTGAGTGTGAGTTTAGCGTCGCATCACACATTCATGTTTTTTTTCATTTTTTTTCCTCAACTATAATATTTTTTTCTATAAATACGTACCACTTTAGATATTTTTTTCATTAAAGAAAAAGTGTTCAGTGAATTTTGTTCTCTTGTGTTCTTAAAGTGAAATTACCTATAAAATAAAATAGTGAAATGGCACGTACAAAGCAAACTGCTCGTAAATCAACTGGTGGAAAAGCACCACGTAAACAGTTAGCTACTAAAGCTGCAAGGAAAAGTGCACCAGCAACTGGAGGTGTTAAGAAACCACATCGTTATCGACCAGGAACAGTTGCTCTTCGTGAAATTCGTCGTTATCAAAAATCAACCGAGCTATTAATTCGTAAATTACCATTCCAACGGTTAGTACGTGAAATCGCACAAGATTTCAAAACTGATTTACGTTTTCAGAGCTCGGCAGTTATGGCATTACAAGAAGCCAGCGAGGCGTATTTAGTTGGCTTATTTGAAGATACAAATTTATGTGCTATTCATGCCAAACGTGTTACTATCATGCCAAAAGATATACAATTGGCTCGTCGTATTCGAGGAGAACGTGCTTAAATGAATTAATTTCGTAAAAAAAATATAAAAAAACAATCGGTCCTTTTCAGGACCACAAAATGTTCTTTTAAAAGAGTAAAATAATATAAATAATATAGGGTCTAACTTAATCTTAAGTAAAATAATGGAGAAAAAAATTATTTTTATTTTTTATTCAAGATTAGGTAATTTAATTAAAAAATTCCATTCCAAAGTAACGGTTCATCATCATACTTCTAGATTAGGACAAAAAAAAGGAAAAATTCTGTAGCGAAGAATAAAATATGGCATTGGAGGTTTTTTAAATTACATATACCTATTTTTATTTATTTTTTTCACATTCACATAAATATGCTATATTTATTTTAGAGCAGGTATTAGAAGTTTCTTTTTTAATATATATGTACATATTTTTAAAGCAATCAAAAATTTAAAATTGATTATTTTTTTTCCTAATATAATAATTTAAAATTAATTAATTTTTAAATAAAATTATTTTCTCTTTGTTTTAGTATTTTGTCGTCCTAAAAAGGACGTTTTTTTTTTTTTTCATTTTTCTAAAAATCGTTAAACATAAATACTTAGGCCTTCTTTTCTGTTTTCTTTGGTAGAAGAACAGCTTGAATATTAGGTAGAACACCACCTTGAGCAATTGTTACTCCAGATAATAATTTATTCAATTCTTCATCATTACGAATGGCCAATTGTAAGTGCCGTGGAATAATTCTTGTCTTTTTATTATCTCTTGCTGCATTACCAGCCAATTCAAGAACTTCAGCAGCCAAATATTCCATCACCGCTGCTAAATAAACTGGAGCACCTGCACCAACACGTTCTGCATAATTTCCTTTTCTTAATAATCGATGAATACGACCAACTGGGAACTGAAGACCAGCACGATTAGAACGTGACTTTGCTTTTGTTTTAACTTTACCACCTTTACCACGGCCAGACATTTTTAATTATTTATTTTTTTTTTTAAGTTTCACTTCTCTAATAAAATGTTGTCACTGTTTGAAGAATACACTTCGATTAATATTTTTATACAAAAAAGGTACGTATTTATAATATTTTTACACAAACACATATTGTAAAAAATAAAATAAGAGGGGATATAAAAAAAATCTATATAAACAACACATTTTTATTAACACTTAAATAGTCTTTGACTAAACCTCAAAATAAGAAGTTATATTGAAGTGAAGTAAAAAAAATAAAATTAAATAGTGAACAATGCCTCCAAAAACAAGTGGAAAAGCAGCTAAGAAGGCTGGTAAAGCTCAAAAAAATATTTCTAAAGGTGACAAGAAGAGAAAACGCAGAAGGAAGGAAAGTTATGCAATCTACATTTACAAAGTTTTAAAACAAGTACATCCAGATACCGGAATATCATCAAAAGCTATGAGCATAATGAACAGCTTTGTAAATGACATCTTTGAGCGTATCGCTGCTGAAGCTTCACGTTTGGCTCATTACAATAAGCGGTCAACAATAACAAGTCGAGAAATCCAGACTGCTGTAAGATTGTTGTTGCCTGGTGAGCTCGCAAAACATGCTGTTAGTGAAGGAACCAAAGCTGTCACAAAATATACAAGCTCAAAATAAATTCTCCATTATTTGATTACGATTCTAAATTTTTATACCAATGGCCCTTTTCAGGGCCGCAAAATATTTTAACAATGAGTCTAATATATTTTATTTTTCAAATAATAAATATCCTATAAATTACAAAATAAACAATATATAAGTAATATGGTACCTACCCTATAAATAAAATTTATTTTTCTGTTGATTTTCTTTGAAAACAAAAATCAGTATTTTATTATTTACATCGAGATAAACATTTTTTTTAAATTTATCCACAACCACAGAAATGTATGTTACGTAGTTCCGAGATAGACAGTCTTTCTGGGTACTATTTGGCTATTTTTTTGAGCTGAGGGAATAACTATCGTGGATAACTGCATATCCCTCATTTTTTGATATTATCCAGATATTAGAATTTTTTTAAAATCAATTACAAAATTATTTAAATGTTTTTATCCCGACAGAAATATTTTCTACATGTAAATAAACAAATAAAATATCAACTAAAAATGTATTAAATTTTACAAATAGCTTAGTTAGTAGACAAAATTTTGCTGTAAAAAAAAGTTAAAATTATTATTTCATTAGAAAAACATATAAAAAATTCTTTAATGTCATCAAAAGATAATGCAATGGCTCAAAAAGTTAATTAAAAAAAAATATATAATTAAAATTTATTATGTTTTTCATGTGAATTTTATCAGATTTAAACAGAATTTTAAGTTCGCAGGTAGAAAATATGCTTTTTAGAATTTTTTTCGTTTAGAAATCTATATATTTTTATTACATCATTAACAAAATGTTCCTTTTTCTTTCTGTATCACCCTATTTTATTTTAAATTTTTGGAATCAATTTTTTCGATGTTTTTTTTTAATTAATAAAATATTATTATAATTAATATAATAAAATATATAAATAAAACATAAAATTTTTATGCATTTATATAAGTATGTAGTTTCTATTATGAAAATTAATCAAAAATTATTAATAATATATTGCTTTGCTTTAGAATTAAATAAGCATTTCAAATGCGAAAGCATATTATAAATTTTATAACAAGATACCAAAAAAGAAATAATATTTGAAATCTTTTTTAATTAAATACATGAAATGGTATCTTTCTAAATATGTATTAAAAAAAAATCTTAAGAATAAAAAATAATTAAACCTACTGTGTTATCTAGGTAAAGTTAAATTTTTTCTTATGTTTTTAGAGAAAAAAAAGAATTAATATAAGAAACAAGGATATATATCTATATCTAATTTCTAAATAAACAAAAATACAAATTATTTCATGTATTATGATGCTATTATTGTAGATTGTAAAATCCCTTCGATTTTTAGCAAGATAGTTTAATTCTATTTTTAATTCCAAAAAAAAAAAAAAATATTACAATTATTATGTGAATTTTATTGCAATATTTCCAATTTCTAAATAATTGCAGGAAGAAAGTTATTCTATATATAATATTTATATATTATTTTTTTAAATATCTAAATTACACAAAAATTTCACAATTAATATTTAAAAAACATATATTTATGGAGTAACTTTTGAAAATTGTCAAATTATTAAATTTGAACCTTATGCCACTAGCTATCGGGAAAATATAACATATTTTGTTCTAAGGAGAATTTCCATTTTTTATCTTGAATATAAATTGGCTTTATTTGACCGAAAATAAAAAAAATTATGAGATTTAATTTTTTTTATTAAAATTAAGGATGACAAAGATTATATTAACCATTTATTATTTTAATTTTAATCTATAATTAAATTTTAATTGGAGTTTTTATTAAAAAATTTAGGAATTTTTCATTAATTTTTCCGACAAAAATGATAAAAACTCACGTTATACTTAAGAATGATAAATTTTAAAAACTCCAAAAGATAGATATTTTACGTCTACACAATATTCTATGGTTAAAATATTAAAAATGTATATTTATTATTTTAAAAAAATTAAAAAAAGGAAAAAATTTTCATAAAAATTACATGAAATGTACTATGAAAAATAAAAAAAAAATTGAGAACGTGGTTCAATTCGATTCTCATACTATAGAGATAGCTGTATAAAATTTGTATTTTCACAATTTATTTTTATTTGAAAAATATAATACAAAGTGATAAAGTTAAAGTGGTAAAATAAAATTTTAATTTTCTTAAATTGAAAAATATAATTTTGACAAAAAATAATAAACAATTTTAAAATGGTGGAAAATACTGAAATAGCTGCTTCTGCAACTGCTCCAGCTGAAGCAAAAAAAGCAAAGAAAACAAGTGTAGTTAAAAAACCAAAAACTACTCCAGTTCATCCACCAACATCACAAATGGTAGATGCCGCTATTAAAGATTTAAAAGAACGTTCTGGATCATCTCTACAAGCAATTAAAAAATATTTGGCAGCAAATTATAAAGTTGATGCCGATAAATTGGCACCATTTATAAGAAAATATTTGAAAGCATCAGTTGCTAGTGGAAAATTGGTTCAAACAAAAGGAAAGGGAGCTTCTGGTTCGTTCAAATTGTCAGGAAATGCATCAAAACCTAAAAAGGAAGGTGCTGAAAAAAAATCTAAAGCTGTCAAGAAATCTTCTGTAGACAAGAAACTAAAAAAATCTGGTATAAAGAAAGCTGCAAAGAAAAAAGAAGTTGCACCAGCAAAAAAGGCCAGCCCTGAAAAAAAGAAGGTAGCCAAAGCTACAGCTAAAGTGGCAAAAAAGACTGGCGTTGTAAAATCTGGATCAAAGCAAAAATCAACCAAACCATCCAAAATTGATGCTAAGAAACCTAAAACACCAAAACCGAAAAAAACATCTCCCCAAAAGAAAGCAGCACCAGCAAAGAAAGCAGTAAAGAAGTAAATTCTTTTTTATTTAACGTATAAAAAAAAAAAGTCCTTTTCAGGACTACAAATTCAATAATCTTAGAGAAGAATAATTTTTAAAAATTAAAACACCAAAATTTATTAAAATTAAAATATTTTTATTTAATAATATAATATTTTCTACAAAATTTGGAAATTTAATTTGTTTGCTACACACAATCTTAAAATAACTACCTAATTAAATAATAGATTGATGTGTGCTGGTGTGCGTAAGTTTTAAATTTTTCAAAATATAGATACTTTTTGCTGAACGATTTTTTTTTTCTTTGACGAATGAAACTACATTAATAAAATAATAGATATCTCTACATTGATGTGTGCTGGTGTGTGTACGTTTTAAATTTTTCAATATTTTAGATACTTTACTGAATTACCTTTTTATTTTTTTGACGAATGGAACTGGAATAAAATATTTTTTTTACGCTTAAAGAAATATAATATAATATAATTTTTTTAATTTAAAATATTTGTACTCTTTTTTTATTTAAATTTGTGGTCCTGAAAAGGACCGATTTGTTTTTTTTTTTAATAAAAAAAAACTACATAATATCAATACATTTAACCTCCGAAACCGTATAATGTGCGACCTTGTCTTTTAAGAGCATAAACAACATCCATAGCTGTAACTGTTTTTCTCTTGGCATGTTCAGTGTATGTGACAGCATCTCGGATAACATTTTCCAAAAATACTTTTAATACACCACGTGTTTCTTCATAAATCAAACCAGATATACGTTTTACACCACCACGACGAGCCAAACGACGAATAGCTGGTTTTGTGATACCTTGGATATTATCACGCAATACTTTACGATGACGTTTAGCTCCACCTTTACCTAAACCTTTTCCTCCTTTGCCGCGTCCAGTCATTTTTCAATTTTTTATTTTATTAGATTAAACACTTTTAATTTTTATATATTCACTGCACAAAGGCAAATTCACAACTAAAATTATACTCTAAATCAGCGGTCGGCAAACTATGACCCGTGGGTCACGGGGTGACCCAAAGCATCATTTCATGTTACCCGCTTCAAAATTTTGAAGTAGTTCCCAAATCAATGAATATAGTTTTTGCTTACAACAATTGCATATAAAAATTTTTTGTTTACAACAATTGCATATAAAATAGAAAGTTTTCCAAGCAATTGTTTTTGTAAGTCTTAGATAATAAATAAATTAACTTTTGATTTAACTATTTTTTTTAAATTGCTTTCATATAAAATTGCCACTGACCCACTATAAGTTTAAAAAAATCTCATCTTAGGCTAATTTTACCCACGACCAAAAAAGTTTGCCGACCGCTGCTCTAAATCATCATGTATTTATACTATAGGTAAACCTAAAAA
The DNA here is from genome assembly GCA_964007475.1 of Hybos culiciformis. Taxonomy (NCBI): domain Eukaryota; kingdom Metazoa; phylum Arthropoda; class Insecta; order Diptera; family Hybotidae; genus Hybos; species Hybos culiciformis. The sequence goes on from OZ023275.1 coordinate 28,278,614, forward strand.
AAACAATTTAATTGTGTAGTGTGAGTTTAGCGTCGCATCACACATTCATGTTTTTTTTTTCATTTTTTTCCCTCAACTATAATATTTTTTTCTATAAATACGTACCACTTTAGATATTTTTTTCATTAAAGAAAAAGTGTTCAGTGAATTTTGTTCTCTTGTGTTCTTAAAGTGAAATTACCTATAAAATAAAATAGTGAAAAAATCGAAATGGCACGTACCAAGCAAACTGCTCGTAAATCAACTGGTGGAAAAGCACCACGTAAACAGTTAGCTACTAAAGCTGCAAGGAAAAGTGCACCAGCAACTGGAGGTGTTAAGAAACCACATCGTTATCGACCAGGAACAGTTGCTCTTCGTGAAATTCGTCGTTATCAAAAATCAACCGAGCTATTAATTCGTAAATTACCATTCCAACGGTTAGTACGTGAAATCGCACAAGATTTCAAAACTGATTTACGTTTTCAGAGCTCAGCAGTTATGGCATTACAAGAAGCCAGCGAAGCGTATTTAGTTGGCTTATTTGAAGATACAAATTTATGTGCTATTCATGCCAAACGTGTTACTATCATGCCAAAAGATATACAATTGGCTCGTCGTATTCGAGGAGAACGTGCTTAAATGAATTAATTCAGTAAAAAAAAAAAAAAAAAAACAATCGGTCCTTTTCAGGACCACAAAATGTTCTTTTAAAAGAGTAAAATAATATAAATGCTATTAATATAAATAATATAGGGTCTAACTTAATCTAAAGTAAAATAATGGAGAAAAAAATTATTTTTATTTTTTATTCAAGATTAATTTAATAAAAAATTCCATTCCAAAGTAACGTTCATCTTCATACTTCTAGATTAGGACAAAAAAAAGGAAGAGTACTAAAAATGATTAAAAATTCTGTAGCTAAAAATAAAACATAAATTTTAAAAAGGCATTGGAGGTTTTTTAAATTACATATAATAGGTATTTATTTATTTTTTTCACATAAATGCTATATTTATTTTAGAGGAGGTAGTGCCTATTAAGTTTTTTTTTTTTAAATATAATATACCTACCTATTTTTAAAGCAATCAAAAATTTAAAATTGATTATTTTTTTTCCTTAATTAATTTTTAAATAAAATTATTTTCTCTTTGTTTTAGTATTTTGTCGTCCTAAAAAGGACGTTTTTTTTTTTTTCATTTTTCTAAAAATCGTTAAACATAAATACTTAGGCCTTCTTTTCTGTTTTCTTTGGTAGAAGAACAGCTTGAATATTAGGTAGAACACCACCTTGAGCAATTGTTACTCCAGATAATAATTTATTCAATTCTTCATCATTACGAATGGCCAATTGTAAGTGCCGTGGAATAATTCTTGTCTTTTTATTATCTCTTGCTGCATTACCAGCCAATTCAAGAACTTCAGCAGCCAAATATTCCATCACCGCTGCTAAATAAACTGGAGCACCTGCACCAACACGTTCTGCATAATTTCCTTTTCTTAATAATCGATGAATACGACCAACTGGGAACTGAAGACCAGCACGATTAGAACGTGACTTTGCTTTTGTTTTAACTTTACCACCTTTACCACGGCCAGACATTTTTAATTATTTATTTTTTTTTTTTAAGTTTCACTTCTCTAATAAAATGTTGTCACTGTTTGAAGAATACACTTCGATTAATATTTTTATACAAAAAAGGTACGTATTTATAATATTTTTACACAAACACATATTGTAAAAAATAAAATAAGAGGGGATATAAAAAAAATCTATATAAACAACACATTTTTATTAACACTTAAATAGTCTTTGACTAAACCTCAAAATAAGAAGTTATATTGAAGTGAAGTAAAAAAAATAAAATTAAATAGTGAACAATGCCTCCAAAAACAAGTGGAAAAGCAGCTAAGAAGGCTGGTAAAGCTCAAAAAAATATTTCTAAAGGTGACAAGAAGAGAAAACGCAGAAGGAAGGAAAGTTATGCAATCTACATTTACAAAGTTTTAAAACAAGTACATCCAGATACCGGAATATCATCAAAAGCTATGAGCATAATGAACAGCTTTGTAAATGACATCTTTGAGCGTATCGCTGCTGAAGCTTCACGTTTGGCTCATTACAATAAGCGGTCAACAATAACAAGTCGAGAAATCCAGACTGCTGTAAGATTGTTGTTGCCTGGTGAGCTCGCAAAACATGCTGTTAGTGAAGGAACCAAAGCTGTCACAAAATATACAAGCTCAAAATAAATTCTCCATTATTTGATTACGATTCTAAATTTTTATACCAATGGCCCTTTTCAGGGCCGCAAAATATTTTAACAATGAGTCTAATATATTTTATTTTTCAAATAATAAATATCCTATAAATTACAAAATAAACAATATATAAGTAATATGGTACCTACCCTATAAATAAAATTTATTTTTCTGTTGATTTTTTTTGAAAACAAAAATCAGTATTTTATTATTTACATCGAGATAAACATTTTTTTTAAATTTATCCACAACCACAGAAATGTATGTTACGTAGTTCCGAGATAGACAGTCTTTCTGGGTACTATTTGGCTATTTTTTTGAGCTGAGGGAATAACTATCGTGGATAACTGCATATCCCTCATTTTTTGATATTATCCAGATATTAGAATTTTTTTAAAATCAATTACAAAATTATTTAAATGTTTTTATCCCGACAGAAATATTTTCTACATGTAAATAAACAAATAAAATATCAACTAAAAATGTATTAAATTTTACAAATAGCCTAGTTAGTAGACAAAATTTTGCTGTAAAAAAAAGTTAAAATTATTATTTCATTAGAAAAACATAAAAAATTCTTTAATGTCATCAAAAGATAATGCAATGGCTCAAAAAGTTAATTCAAAAAAAATATATAATTAAAATTTATTATGTTTTTCATGTGAATTTTATCAGATTTAAACAGAATTTTAAGTTCGCAGGTAGAAAATATGCTTTTTAGAATTTTTTTCGTTTAGAAATCTATATATTTTTATTACATCATTAACAAAATGTTCCTTTTTCTTTCTGTATCACCCTATTTTATTTTAAATTTTTGGAATCAATTTTTTCGATGTTTTTTTTTAATTAATAAAATATTATTATAATTAATATAATAAAATATATAAATAAAATATAAAATTCATATGCATTTATATAAGTATGTAGTTTCTATTATGAAAATTAATCAAAAATTATTAATAAAATATTGCTTTGCTTTAGAATTAAATAAGCATTTCAAATGCGAAAGCATATTATAAATTTTATAACAAGATACTAAAAAAGAAATAATATTTGAAATCTTTTTTAATTAAATGCATGAAATGGTATCTTTCTAAATATGTATTAAAAAAAAATCTTAAGAATAAAAAATAATTAAACCTACTGTGTTATCTAGGTAAAGTTAAATTTTTTCTTATGTTTTTAGACAAAAAAAAAGAATTAATATAAGAAACAAGGATATATATCTATATCTAATTTCTAAATAAACAAAAATACAAATTATTTCATGTATTATGATGCTATTATTGTAGATTGTAAGATCCCTTCGATTTTTAGCAAGATAGTTTAATTCTATTTTTAATTCCAAAAAAAAAAAAAAATATTACAATTATTATGTGAATTTTATTGCAATATTTCCAATTTCTAAATAATTGCAGGAAGAAAGTTATTCTATATATAATATTTATATATTATTTTTTTAAATATCTAAATTACACAAAAATTTCACAATTAATATTTAAAAAACATATATTTATGGAGTAACTTTTGAAAATTGTCAAATTATTAAATTTGAACCTTATGCCACTAGCTATCGGGAAAATATAACATATTTTGTTCTAAGGAGAATTTCCATTTTTTATCTTGAATATAAATTGGCTTTATTTGACCGAAAATAAAAAAAATTATGAGATTTAATTTTTTTTATTAAAATTAAGGATGACAAAGATTATATTAACCATTTATTATTTTAATTTTAATCTATAATTAAATTTTAATTGGAGTTTTTATTAAAAAATTTAGGAATTTTTCATTAATTTTTCCGACAAAAATGATAAAAACTCACGTTATACTTAAGAATGATAAATTTTAAAAACTCCAAAAGATAGATATTTTACGTCTACACAATATTCTATGGTTAAAATATTAAAAATGTATATTTATTATTTTAAAAAAATTAAAAAAAGGAAAAAATTTTCATAAAAATTACATGAAATGTACTATGAAAAATAAAAAAAAAATTGAGAACGTGGTTCAATTCGATTCTCATACTATAGAGATAGCTGTATAAAATTTGTATTTTCACAATTTATTTTTATTTGAAAAATATAATACAAAGTGATAAAGTTAAAGTGGTAAAATAAAATTTTAATTATCTTAAATTGAAAAATATAACTATAACAATTTTAAAATGGTGGAAAATACTGAAATAGCTGCTTCTGCAACTGCTCCAGCTGAAGCAAAAAAAGCAAAGAAAACAAGTGTAGTTAAAAAACCAAAAACTACTCCAGTTCATCCACCAACATCACAAATGGTAGATGCCGCTATTAAAGATTTAAAAGAACGTTCTGGATCATCTCTACAAGCAATTAAAAAATATTTGGCAGCAAATTATAAAGTTGATGCCGATAAATTGGCACCATTTATAAGAAAATATTTGAAAGCATCAGTTGCTAGTGGAAAATTGGTTCAAACAAAAGGAAAGGGAGCTTCTGGTTCGTTCAAATTGTCAGCAAATGCATCAAAACCTAAAAAGGAAGGTGCTGAAAAAAAATCTAAAGCTGTCAAGAAATCTTCTGTAGACAAGAAACTAAAAAAATCTGGTATAAAGAAAGCTGCAAAGAAGAAAGAAGTTGCACCAGCAAAAAAGGCCAGCCCTGAAAAAAAGAAGGTAGCCAAAGCTACAGCTAAAGTGGCAAAAAAGACTGGCGTTGTAAAATCTGGATCAAAGCAAAAATCAACCAAACCATCCAAAATTGATGCTAAGAAACCTAAAACACCAAAACCGAAAAAAACATCTCCCCAAAAGAAAGCAGCACCAGCAAAGAAAGCAGTAAAGAAGTAAATTCTTTTTTATTTAACGTATAAAAAAAAAAAAGTCCTTTTCAGGACTACAAATTCAATAATCTTAGAGAAGAATAATTTTTAAAAATTAAAACACCAAAATTTATTAAAATTAAAATATTTTTATTTAATAATAGGTATAATTAATATTTTCTACAAAATTGGAAATTTAATTTGTTTGCTACACACAATCTTAAAATAACTACCTAATTAAATAATAGATTGATGTGTGCTGGTGTGCGTAAGTTTTAAATTTTTCAAAATTTAGATACTTTTTGCTGAACGATTTTTTTTTTCTTTGACGAATGAAACTACATTAATAAAATAATAGATATCTCTCTACATTGATGTGTGCTGGTGTGTGTACGTTTTAAATTTTTCAATATTTTAGATACTTTACTGAATGACCTTTTTATTTTTTTGACGAATGGAACTGGAATAAAATAATTCTTTTTACGCTTAAAGAAATATAATATAATATAATTTTTTTAATTTAAAATATTTGTACTCTTTTTTTATTTAAATTTGTGGTCCTGAAAAGGACCGATTTGTTTTTTTTTTTAATAAAAAAAAACTACATAATATCAATACATTTAACCTCCGAAACCGTATAATGTGCGACCTTGTCTTTTAAGAGCATAAACAACATCCATAGCTGTAACTGTTTTTCTCTTGGCATGTTCAGTGTATGTGACAGCATCTCGGATAACATTTTCCAAAAATACTTTTAATACACCACGTGTTTCTTCATAAATCAAACCAGATATACGTTTTACACCACCACGACGAGCCAAACGACGGATAGCTGGTTTTGTGATACCTTGGATATTATCACGCAATACTTTACGATGACGTTTAGCTCCACCTTTACCTAAACCTTTTCCTCCTTTGCCGCGTCCAGTCATTTTTCAATTTTTTATTTTATTATATTAAACACTTTTAATTTTTATATATTCACTGCACAAAGGCAAATTCACAACTAAAATTATACTCTAAATCATCATGTATTTATACTATAGGTAAACCTAAAAAAATCAATTTAATTGTTGAGTGTGAGTTTAGCGTCGCATCACACATTCATGTTTTTTTTCATTTTTTTCCCTCAACTATAATATTTTTTTCTATAAATACGTACCACTTTAGATATTTTTTTCATTAAAGAAAAAGTGTTCAGTGAATTTTGTTCTCTTGTGTTCTTAAAGTGAAATTACCTATAAAATAAAATAGTGAAAAAATCAAAATGGCACGTACCAAGCAAACTGCTCGTAAATCAACTGGTGGAAAAGCACCACGTAAACAGTTAGCTACTAAAGCTGCAAGGAAAAGTGCACCAGCAACTGGAGGTGTTAAGAAACCACATCGTTATCGACCAGGAACAGTTGCTCTTCGTGAAATTCGTCGTTATCAAAAATCAACCGAGCTATTAATTCGTAAATTACCATTCCAACGGTTAGTACGTGAAATCGCACAAGATTTCAAAACTGATTTACGTTTTCAGAGCTCGGCAGTTATGGCATTACAAGAAGCCAGCGAGGCGTATTTAGTTGGCTTATTTGAAGATACAAATTTATGTGCTATTCATGCCAAACGTGTTACTATCATGCCAAAAGATATACAATTGGCTCGTCGTATTCGAGGAGAACGTGCTTAAATGAATTAATTTCGTAAAAAAAATATAAAAAAACAATCGGTCCTTTTCAGGACCACAAAATGTTCTTTTAAAAGAGTAAAATAATATAAATAATATAGGGTCTAACTTAATCTTAAGTAAAATAATGGAGAAAAAAATTATTTTTATTTTTTATTCAAGATTAGGTAATTTAATTAAAAAATTCCATTCCAAAGTAACGGTTCATCATCATACTTCTAGATTAGGACAAAAAAAAGGAAAAATTCTGTAGCGAAGAATAAAATATGGCATTGGAGGTTTTTTAAATTACATATACCTATTTTTATTTATTTTTTTCACATTCACATAAATATGCTATATTTATTTTAGAGCAGGTATTAGAAGTTTCTTTTTTAATATATATGTACATATTTTTAAAGCAATCAAAAATTTAAAATTGATTATTTTTTTTCCTAATATAATAATTTAAAATTAATTAATTTTTAAATAAAATTATTTTCTCTTTGTTTTAGTATTTTGTCGTCCTAAAAAGGACGTTTTTTTTTTTTTTCATTTTTCTAAAAATCGTTAAACATAAATACTTAGGCCTTCTTTTCTGTTTTCTTTGGTAGAAGAACAGCTTGAATATTAGGTAGAACACCACCTTGAGCAATTGTTACTCCAGATAATAATTTATTCAATTCTTCATCATTACGAATGGCCAATTGTAAGTGCCGTGGAATAATTCTTGTCTTTTTATTATCTCTTGCTGCATTACCAGCCAATTCAAGAACTTCAGCAGCCAAATATTCCATCACCGCTGCTAAATAAACTGGAGCACCTGCACCAACACGTTCTGCATAATTTCCTTTTCTTAATAATCGATGAATACGACCAACTGGGAACTGAAGACCAGCACGATTAGAACGTGACTTTGCTTTTGTTTTAACTTTACCACCTTTACCACGGCCAGACATTTTTAATTATTTATTTTTTTTTTTAAGTTTCACTTCTCTAATAAAATGTTGTCACTGTTTGAAGAATACACTTCGATTAATATTTTTATACAAAAAAGGTACGTATTTATAATATTTTTACACAAACACATATTGTAAAAAATAAAATAAGAGGGGATATAAAAAAAATCTATATAAACAACACATTTTTATTAACACTTAAATAGTCTTTGACTAAACCTCAAAATAAGAAGTTATATTGAAGTGAAGTAAAAAAAATAAAATTAAATAGTGAACAATGCCTCTAAAAACAAGTGGAAAAGCAGCTAAGAAGGCTGGTAAAGCTCAAAAAAATATTTCTAAAGGTGACAAGAAGAGAAAACGCAGAAGGAAGGAAAGTTATGCAATCTACATTTACAAAGTTTTAAAACAAGTACATCCAGATACCGGAATATCATCAAAAGCTATGAGCATAATGAACAGCTTTGTAAATGACATCTTTGAGCGTATCGCTGCTGAAGCTTCACGTTTGGCTCATTACAATAAGCGGTCAACAATAACAAGTCGAGAAATCCAGACTGCTGTAAGATTGTTGTTGCCTGGTGAGCTCGCAAAACATGCTGTTAGTGAAGGAACCAAAGCTGTCACAAAATATACAAGCTCAAAATAAATTCTCCATTATTTGATTACGATTCTAAATTTTTATACCAATGGCCCTTTTCAGGGCCGCAAAATATTTTAACAATGAGTCTAATATATTTTATTTTTCAAATAATAAATATCCTATAAATTACAAAATAAACAATATATAAGTAATATGGTACCTACCCTATAAATAAAATTTATTTTTCTGTTGATTTTCTTTGAAAACAAAAATCAGTATTTTATTATTTACATCGAGATAAACATTTTTTTTAAATTTATCCACAACCACAGAAATGTATGTTACGTAGTTCCGAGATAGACAGTCTTTCTGGGTACTATTTGGCTATTTTTTTGAGCTGAGGGAATAACTATCGTGGATAACTGCATATCCCTCATTTTTTGATATTATCCAGATATTAGAATTTTTTTAAAATCAATTACAAAATTATTTAAATGTTTTTATCCCGACAGAAATATTTTCTACATGTAAATAAACAAATAAAATATCAACTAAAAATGTATTAAATTTTACAAATAGCTTAGTTAGTAGACAAAATTTTGCTGTAAAAAAAAGTTAAAATTATTATTTCATTAGAAAAACATATAAAAAATTCTTTAATGTCATCAAAAGATAATGCAATGGCTCAAAAAGTTAATTAAAAAAAAATATATAATTAAAATTTATTATGTTTTTCATGTGAATTTTATCAGATTTAAACAGAATTTTAAGTTCGCAGGTAGAAAATATGCTTTTTAGAATTTTTTTCGTTTAGAAATCTATATATTTTTATTACATCATTAACAAAATGTTCCTTTTTCTTTCTGTATCACCCTATTTTATTTTAAATTTTTGGAATCAATTTTTTCGATGTTTTTTTTTAATTAATAAAATATTATTATAATTAATATAATAAAATATATAAATAAAACATAAAATTTTTATGCATTTATATAAGTATGTAGTTTCTATTATGAAAATTAATCAAAAATTATTAATAATATATTGCTTTGCTTTAGAATTAAATAAGCATTTCAAATGCGAAAGCATATTATAAATTTTATAACAAGATACCAAAAAAGAAATAATATTTGAAATCTTTTTTAATTAAATACATGAAATGGTATCTTTCTAAATATGTATTAAAAAAAAATCTTAAGAATAAAAAATAATTAAACCTACTGTGTTATCTAGGTAAAGTTAAATTTTTTCTTATGTTTTTAGAGAAAAAAAAGAATTAATATAAGAAACAAGGATATATATCTATATCTAATTTCTAAATAAACAAAAATACAAATTATTTCATGTATTATGATGCTATTATTGTAGATTGTAAAATCCCTTCGATTTTTAGCAAGATAGTTTAATTCTATTTTTAATTCCAAAAAAAAAAAAAAATATTACAATTATTATGTGAATTTTATTGCAATATTTCCAATTTCTAAATAATTGCAGGAAGAAAGTTATTCTATATATAATATTTATATATTATTTTTTTAAATATCTAAATTACACAAAAATTTCACAATTAATATTTAAAAAACATATATTTATGGAGTAACTTTTGAAAATTGTCAAATTATTAAATTTGAACCTTATGCCACTAGCTATCGGGAAAATATAACATATTTTGTTCTAAGGAGAATTTCCATTTTTTATCTTGAATATAAATTGGCTTTATTTGACCGAAAATAAAAAAAATTATGAGATTTAATTTTTTTTATTAAAATTAAGGATGACAAAGATTATATTAACCATTTATTATTTTAATTTTAATCTATAATTAAATTTTAATTGGAGTTTTTATTAAAAAATTTAGGAATTTTTCATTAATTTTTCCGACAAAAATGATAAAAACTCACGTTATACTTAAGAATGATAAATTTTAAAAACTCCAAAAGATAGATATTTTACGTCTACACAATATTCTATGGTTAAAATATTAAAAATGTATATTTATTATTTTAAAAAAATTAAAAAAAGGAAAAAATTTTCATAAAAATTACATGAAATGTACTATGAAAAATAAAAAAAAAATTGAGAACGTGGTTCAATTCGATTCTCATACTATAGAGATAGCTGTATAAAATTTGTATTTTCACAATTTATTTTTATTTGAAAAATATAATACAAAGTGATAAAGTTAAAGTGGTAAAATAAAATTTTAATTATCTTAAATTGAAAAATATAACTATAACAATTTTAAAATGGTGGAAAATACTGAAATAGCTGCTTCTGCAACTGCTCCAGCTGAAGCAAAAAAAGCAAAGAAAACAAGTGTAGTTAAAAAACCAAAAACTACTCCAGTTCATCCACCAACATCACAAATGGTAGATGCCGCTATTAAAGATTTAAAAGAACGTTCTGGATCATCTCTACAAGCAATTAAAAAATATTTGGCAGCAAATTATAAAGTTGATGCCGATAAATTGGCACCATTTATAAGAAAATATTTGAAAGCATCAGTTGCTAGTGGAAAATTGGTTCAAACAAAAGGAAAGGGAGCTTCTGGTTCGTTCAAATTGTCAGGAAATGCATCAAAACCTAAAAAGGAAGGTGCTGAAAAAAAATCTAAAGCTGTCAAGAAATCTTCTGTAGACAAGAAACTAAAAAAATCTGGTATAAAGAAAGCTGCAAAGAAAAAAGAAGTTGCACCAGCAAAAAAGGCCAGCCCTGAAAAAAAGAAGGTAGCCAAAGCTACAGCTAAAGTGGCAAAAAAGACTGGCGTTGTAAAATCTGGATCAAAGCAAAAATCAACCAAACCATCCAAAATTGATGCTAAGAAACCTAAAACACCAAAACCGAAAAAAACATCTCCCCAAAAGAAAGCAGCACCAGCAAAGAAAGCAGTAAAGAAGTAAATTCTTTTTTATTTAACGTATAAAAAAAAAAAGTCCTTTTCAGGACTACAAATTCAATAATCTTAGAGAAGAATAATTTTTAAAAATTAAAACACCAAAATTTATTAAAATTAAAATATTTTTATTTAATAATATAATATTTTCTACAAAATTTGGAAATTTAATTTGTTTGCTACACACAATCTTAAAATAACTACCTAATTAAATAATAGATTGATGTGTGCTGGTGTGCGTAAGTTTTAAATTTTTCAAAATATAGATACTTTTTGCTGAACGATTTTTTTTTTCTTTGACGAATGAAACTACATTAATAAAATAATAGATATCTCTACATTGATGTGTGCTGGTGTGTGTACGTTTTAAATTTTTCAATATTTTAGATACTTTACTGAATTACCTTTTTATTTTTTTGACGAATGGAACTGGAATAAAATATTTTTTTTACGCTTAAAGAAATATAATATAATATAATTTTTTTAATTTAAAATATTTGTACTCTTTTTTTATTTAAATTTGTGGTCCTGAAAAGGACCGATTTGTTTTTTTTTTTAATAAAAAAAAACTACATAATATCAATACATTTAACCTCCGAAACCGTATAATGTGCGACCTTGTCTTTTAAGAGCATAAACAACATCCATAGCTGTAACTGTTTTTCTCTTGGCATGTTCAGTGTATGTGACAGCATCTCGGATAACATTTTCCAAAAATACTTTTAATACACCACGTGTTTCTTCATAAATCAAACCAGATATACGTTTTACACCACCACGACGAGCCAAACGACGAATAGCTGGTTTTGTGATACCTTGGATATTATCACGCAATACTTTACGATGACGTTTAGCTCCACCTTTACCTAAACCTTTTCCTCCTTTGCCGCGTCCAGTCATTTTTCAATTTTTTATTTTATTAGATTAAACACTTTTAATTTTTATATATTCACTGCACAAAGGCAAATTCACAACTAAAATTATACTCTAAATCAGCGGTCGGCAAACTATGACCCGTGGGTCACGGGGTGACCCAAAGCATCATTTCATGTTACCCGCTTCAAAATTTTGAAGTAGTTCCCAAATCAATGAATATAGTTTTTGCTTACAACAATTGCATATAAAAATTTTTTGTTTACAACAATTGCATATAAAATAGAAAGTTTTCCAAGCAATTGTTTTTGTAAGTCTTAGATAATAAATAAATTAACTTTTGATTTAACTATTTTTTTTAAATTGCTTTCATATAAAATTGCCACTGACCCACTATAAGTTTAAAAAAATCTCATCTTAGGCTAATTTTACCCACGACCAAAAAAGTTTGCCGACCGCTGCTCTAAATCATCATGTATTTATACTATAGGTAAACCTAAAAAAAACAATTTAATTGTGTAGTGTGAGTTTAGCGTCGCATCACACATTCATGTTTTTTTTTTCATTTTTTTCCCTCAACTATAATATTTTTTTCTATAAATACGTACCACTTTAGATATTTTTTTCATTAAAGAAAAAGTGTTCAGTGAATTTTGTTCTCTTGTGTTCTTAAAGTGAAATTACCTATAAAATAAAATAGTGAAAAAATCGAAATGGCACGTACCAAGCAAACTGCTCGTAAATCAACTGGTGGAAAAGCACCACGTAAACAGTTAGCTACTAAAGCTGCAAGGAAAAGTGCACCAGCAACTGGAGGTGTTAAGAAACCACATCGTTATCGACCAGGAACAGTTGCTCTTCGTGAAATTCGTCGTTATCAAAAATCAACCGAGCTATTAATTCGTAAATTACCATTCCAACGGTTAGTACGTGAAATCGCACAAGATTTCAAAACTGATTTACGTTTTCAGAGCTCAGCAGTTATGGCATTACAAGAAGCCAGCGAAGCGTATTTAGTTGGCTTATTTGAAGATACAAATTTATGTGCTATTCATGCCAAACGTGTTACTATCATGCCAAAAGATATACAATTGGCTCGTCGTATTCGAGGAGAACGTGCTTAAATGAATTAATTCAGTAAAAAAAAAAAAAAAAAAACAATCGGTCCTTTTCAGGACCACAAAATGTTCTTTTAAAAGAGTAAAATAATATAAATGCTATTAATATAAATAATATAGGGTCTAACTTAATCTAAAGTAAAATAATGGAGAAAAAAATTATTTTTATTTTTTATTCAAGATTAATTTAATAAAAAATTCCATTCCAAAGTAACGTTCATCTTCATACTTCTAGATTAGGACAAAAAAAAGGAAGAGTACTAAAAATGATTAAAAATTCTGTAGCTAAAAATAAAACATAAATTTTAAAAAGGCATTGGAGGTTTTTTAAATTACATATAATAGGTATTTATTTATTTTTTTCACATAAATGCTATATTTATTTTAGAGGAGGTAGTGCCTATTAAGTTTTTTTTTTTTAAATATAATATACCTACCTATTTTTAAAGCAATCAAAAATTTAAAATTGATTATTTTTTTTCCTTAATTAATTTTTAAATAAAATTATTTTCTCTTTGTTTTAGTATTTTGTCGTCCTAAAAAGGACGTTTTTTTTTTTTTCATTTTTCTAAAAATCGTTAAACATAAATACTTAGGCCTTCTTTTCTGTTTTCTTTGGTAGAAGAACAGCTTGAATATTAGGTAGAACACCACCTTGAGCAATTGTTACTCCAGATAATAATTTATTCAATTCTTCATCATTACGAATGGCCAATTGTAAGTGCCGTGGAATAATTCTTGTCTTTTTATTATCTCTTGCTGCATTACCAGCCAATTCAAGAACTTCAGCAGCCAAATATTCCATCACCGCTGCTAAATAAACTGGAGCACCTGCACCAACACGTTCTGCATAATTTCCTTTTCTTAATAATCGATGAATACGACCAACTGGGAACTGAAGACCAGCACGATTAGAACGTGACTTTGCTTTTGTTTTAACTTTACCACCTTTACCACGGCCAGACATTTTTAATTATTTATTTTTTTTTTTTAAGTTTCACTTCTCTAATAAAATGTTGTCACTGTTTGAAGAATACACTTCGATTAATATTTTTATACAAAAAAGGTACGTATTTATAATATTTTTACACAAACACATATTGTAAAAAATAAAATAAGAGGGGATATAAAAAAAATCTATATAAACAACACATTTTTATTAACACTTAAATAGTCTTTGACTAAACCTCAAAATAAGAAGTTATATTGAAGTGAAGTAAAAAAAATAAAATTAAATAGTGAACAATGCCTCCAAAAACAAGTGGAAAAGCAGCTAAGAAGGCTGGTAAAGCTCAAAAAAATATTTCTAAAGGTGACAAGAAGAGAAAACGCAGAAGGAAGGAAAGTTATGCAATCTACATTTACAAAGTTTTAAAACAAGTACATCCAGATACCGGAATATCATCAAAAGCTATGAGCATAATGAACAGCTTTGTAAATGACATCTTTGAGCGTATCGCTGCTGAAGCTTCACGTTTGGCTCATTACAATAAGCGGTCAACAATAACAAGTCGAGAAATCCAGACTGCTGTAAGATTGTTGTTGCCTGGTGAGCTCGCAAAACATGCTGTTAGTGAAGGAACCAAAGCTGTCACAAAATATACAAGCTCAAAATAAATTCTCCATTATTTGATTACGATTCTAAATTTTTATACCAATGGCCCTTTTCAGGGCCGCAAAATATTTTAACAATGAGTCTAATATATTTTATTTTTCAAATAATAAATATCCTATAAATTACAAAATAAACAATATATAAGTAATATGGTACCTACCTTATAAATAAAATTTATTTTTCTGTTGATTTTCTTTGAAAACAAAAATCAGTATTTTATTATTTACATCGAGATAAACATTTTTTTTAAATTTATCCACAACCACAGAAATGTATGTTACGTAGTTCCGAGATAGACAGTCTTTCTGGGTACTATTTGGCTATTTTTTTGAGCTGAGGGAATAACTATCGTGGATAACTGCATATCCCTCATTTTTTGATATTATCCAGATATTAGAATTTTTTTAAAATCAATTACAAAATTATTTAAATGTTTTTATCCCGACAGAAATATTTTCTACATGTAAATAAACAAATAAAATATCAACTAAAAATGTATTAAATTTTACAAATAGCTTAGTTAGTAGACAAAATTTTGCTGTAAAAAAAAGTTAAAATTATTATTTCATTAGAAAAACATATAAAAAATTCTTTAATGTCATCAAAAGATAATGCAATGGCTCAAAAAGTTAATTCAAAAAAAATATATAATTAAAATTTATTATGTTTTTCATGTGAATTTTATCAGATTTAAACAGAATTTTAAGTTCGCAGGTAGAAAATATGCTTTTTAGAATTTTTTTCGTTTAGAAATCTATATATTTTTATTACATCATTAACAAAATGTTCCTTTTTCTTTCTGTATCACCCTATTTTATTTTAAATTTTTGGAATCAATTTTTTCGATGTTTTTTTTTAATTAATAAAATATTATTATAATTAATATAATAAAATATATAAAAAAAACATAAAATTTTTATGCATTTATATAAGTATGTAGTTTCTATTATGAAAATTAATCAAAAATTATTAATAATATATTGCTTTGCTTTAGAATTAAATAAGCATTTCAAATGCGAAAGCATATTATAAATTTTATAACAAGATACCAAAAAAGAAATAATATTTGAAATCTTTTTTAATTAAATACATGAAATGGTATCTTTCTAAATATGTATTAAAAAAAAATCTTAAGAATAAAAAATAATTAAACCTACTGTGTTATCTAGGTAAAGTTAAATTTTTTCTTATGTTTTTAGAGAAAAAAAAGAATTAATATAAGAAACAAGGATATATATCTATATCTAATTTCTAAATAAACAAAAATACAAATTATTTCATGTATTATGATGCTATTATTGTAGATTGTAAGATCCCTTCGATTTTTAGCAAGATAGTTTAATTCTATTTTTAATTCCAAAAAAAAAAAAAAATATTACAATTATTATGTGAATTTTATTGCAATATTTCCAATTTCTAAATAATTGCAGGAAGAAAGTTATTCTATATATAATATTTATATATTATTTTTTTAAATATCTAAATTACACAAAAATTTCACAATTAATATTTAAAAAACATATATTTATGGAGTAACTTTTGAAAATTGTCAAATTATTAAATTTGAACCTTATGCCACTAGCTATCGGGAAAATATAACATATTTTGTTCTAAGGAGAATTTCCATTTTTTATCTTGAATATAAATTGGCTTTATTTGACCGAAAATAAAAAAAATTATGAGATTTAATTTTTTTTATTAAAATTAAGGATGACAAAGATTATATTAACCATTTATTATTTTAATTTTAATCTATAATTAAATTTTAATTGGAGTTTTTATTAAAAAATTTAGGAATTTTTCATTAATTTTTCCGACAAAAATGATAAAAACTCACGTTATACTTAAGAATGATAAATTTTAAAAACTCCAAAAGATAGATATTTTACGTCTACACAATATTCTATGGTTAAAATATTAAAAATGTATATTTATTATTTTAAAAAAATTAAAAAAAGGAAAAAATTTTCATAAAAATTACATGAAATGTACTATGAAAAATAAAAAAAAAATTGAGAACGTGGTTCAATTCGATTCTCATACTATAGAGATAGCTGTATAAAATTTGTATTTTCACAATTTATTTTTATTTGAAAAATATAATACAAAGTGATAAAGTTAAAGTGGTAAAATAAAATTTTAATTATCTTAAATTGAAAAATATAACTATAACAATTTTAAAATGGTGGAAAATACTGAAATAGCTGCTTCTGCAACTGCTCCAGCTGAAGCAAAAAAAGCAAAGAAAACAAGTGTAGTTAAAAAACCAAAAACTACTCCAGTTCATCCACCAACATCACAAATGGTAGATGCCGCTATTAAAGATTTAAAAGAACGTTCTGGATCATCTCTACAAGCAATTAAAAAATATTTGGCAGCAAATTATAAAGTTGATGCCGATAAATTGGCACCATTTATAAGAAAATATTTGAAAGCATCAGTTGCTAGTGGAAAATTGGTTCAAACAAAAGGAAAGGGAGCTTCTGGTTCGTTCAAATTGTCAGCAAATGCATCAAAACCTAAAAAGGAAGGTGCTGAAAAAAAATCTAAAGCTGTCAAGAAATCTTCTGTAGACAAGAAACTAAAAAAATCTGGTATAAAGAAAGCTGCAAAGAAGAAAGAAGTTGCACCAGCAAAAAAGGCCAGCCCTGAAAAAAAGAAGGTAGCCAAAGCTACAGCTAAAGTGGCAAAAAAGACTGGCGTTGTAAAATCTGGATCAAAGCAAAAATCAACCAAACCATCCAAAATTGATGCTAAGAAACCTAAAACACCAAAACCGAAAAAAACATCTCCCCAAAAGAAAGCAGCACCAGCAAAGAAAGCAGTAAAGAAGTAAATTCTTTTTTATTTAACGTATAAAAAAAAAAAAGTCCTTTTCAGGACTACAAATTCAATAATCTTAGAGAAGAATAATTTTTAAAAATTAAAACACCAAAATTTATTAAAATTAAAATATTTTTATTTAATAATAGGTATAATTAATATTTTCTACAAAATTGGAAATTTAATTTGTTTGCTACACACAATCTTAAAATAACTACCTAATTAAATAATAGATTGATGTGTGCTGGTGTGCGTAAGTTTTAAATTTTTCAAAATTTAGATACTTTTTGCTGAACGATTTTTTTTTTCTTTGACGAATGAAACTACATTAATAAAATAATAGATATCTCTCTACATTGATGTGTGCTGGTGTGTGTACGTTTTAAATTTTTAAATATTTTAGATACTTTACTGAATGACCTTTTTATTTTTTTGACGAATGGAACTGGAATAAAATAATTCTTTTTACGCTTAAAGAAATATAATATAATATAATTTTTTTAATTTAAAATATTTGTACTCTTTTTTTATTTAAATTTGTGGTCCTGAAAAGGACCGATTTGTTTTTTTTTTTAATAAAAAAAAACTACATAATATCAATACATTTAACCTCCGAAACCGTATAATGTGCGACCTTGTCTTTTAAGAGCATAAACAACATCCATAGCTGTAACTGTTTTTCTCTTGGCATGTTCAGTGTATGTGACAGCATCTCGGATAACATTTTCCAAAAATACTTTTAATACACCACGTGTTTCTTCATAAATCAAACCAGATATACGTTTTACACCACCACGACGAGCCAAACGACGGATAGCTGGTTTTGTGATACCTTGGATATTATCACGCAATACTTTACGATGACGTTTAGCTCCACCTTTACCTAAACCTTTTCCTCCTTTGCCGCGTCCAGTCATTTTTCAATTTTTTATTTTATTATATTAAACACTTTTAATTTTTATATATTCACTGCACAAAGGCAAATTCACAACTAAAATTATACTCTAAATCATCATGTATTTATACTATAGGTAAACCTAAAAAAATCAATTTAATTGTGTGAGTGTGAGTTTAGCGTCGCATCACACATTCATGTTTTTTTTCATTTTTTTTCCTCAACTATAATATTTTTTTCTATAAATACGTACCACTTTAGATATTTTTTTCATTAAAGAAAAAGTGTTCAGTGAATTTTG
Organism: Hybos culiciformis; assembly: GCA_964007475.1. Lineage (NCBI taxonomy): Eukaryota > Metazoa > Arthropoda > Insecta > Diptera > Hybotidae > Hybos > Hybos culiciformis. Next base: position 28,297,365 of record OZ023275.1, read on the forward strand.
TTCTCTTGTGTTCTTAAAGTGAAATTACCTATAAAATAAAATAGTGAAATGGCACGTACAAAGCAAACTGCTCGTAAATCAACTGGTGGAAAAGCACCACGTAAACAGTTAGCTACTAAAGCTGCAAGGAAAAGTGCACCAGCAACTGGAGGTATTAAGAAACCACATCGTTATCGACCAGGAACAGTTGCTCTTCGTGAAATTCGTCGTTATCAAAAATCAACCGAGCTATTAATTCGTAAATTACCATTCCAACGGTTAGTACGTGAAATCGCACAAGATTTCAAAACTGATTTACGTTTTCAGAGCTCGGCAGTTATGGCATTACAAGAAGCCAGCGAGGCGTATTTAGTTGGCTTATTTGAAGATACAAATTTATGTGCTATTCATGCCAAACGTGTTACTATCATGCCAAAAGATATACAATTGGCTCGTCGTATTCGAGGAGAACGTGCTTAAATGAATTAATTTCGTAAAAAAAATATAAAAAAACAATCGGTCCTTTTCAGGACCACAAAATGTTCTTTTAAAAGAGTAAAATAATATAAATAATATAGGGTCTAACTTAATCTTAAGTAAAATAATGGAGAAAAAAATTATTTTTATTTTTTATTCAAGATTAGGTAATTTAATTAAAAAATTCCATTCCAAAGTAACGGTTCATCATCATACTTCTAGATTAGGACAAAAAAAAGGAAAAATTCTGTAGCGAAGAATAAAATATGGCATTGGAGGTTTTTTAAATTACATATACCTATTTTTATTTATTTTTTTCACATTCACATAAATATGCTATATTTATTTTAGAGCAGGTATTAGAAGTTTCTTTTTTAATATATATGTACATATTTTTAAAGCAATCAAAAATTTAAAATTGATTATTTTTTTTCCTAATATAATAATTTAAAATTAATTAATTTTTAAATAAAATTATTTTCTCTTTGTTTTAGTATTTTGTCGTCCTAAAAAGGACGTTTTTTTTTTTTTTCATTTTTCTAAAAATCGTTAAACATAAATACTTAGGCCTTCTTTTCTGTTTTCTTTGGTAGAAGAACAGCTTGAATATTAGGTAGAACACCACCTTGAGCAATTGTTACTCCAGATAATAATTTATTCAATTCTTCATCATTACGAATGGCCAATTGTAAGTGCCGTGGAATAATTCTTGTCTTTTTATTATCTCTTGCTGCATTACCAGCCAATTCAAGAACTTCAGCAGCCAAATATTCCATCACCGCTGCTAAATAAACTGGAGCACCTGCACCAACACGTTCTGCATAATTTCCTTTTCTTAATAATCGATGAATACGACCAACTGGGAACTGAAGACCAGCACGATTAGAACGTGACTTTGCTTTTGTTTTAACTTTACCACCTTTACCACGGCCAGACATTTTTAATTATTTATTTTTTTTTTTAAGTTTCACTTCTCTAATAAAATGTTGTCACTGTTTGAAGAATACACTTCGATTAATATTTTTATACAAAAAAGGTACGTATTTATAATATTTTTACACAAACACATATTGTAAAAAATAAAATAAGAGGGGATATAAAAAAAATCTATATAAACAACACATTTTTATTAACACTTAAATAGTCTTTGACTAAACCTCAAAATAAGAAGTTATATTGAAGTGAAGTAAAAAAAATAAAATTAAATAGTGAACAATGCCTCCAAAAACAAGTGGAAAAGCAGCTAAGAAGGCTGGTAAAGCTCAAAAAAATATTTCTAAAGGTGACAAGAAGAGAAAACGCAGAAGGAAGGAAAGTTATGCAATCTACATTTACAAAGTTTTAAAACAAGTACATCCAGATACCGGAATATCATCAAAAGCTATGAGCATAATGAACAGCTTTGTAAATGACATCTTTGAGCGTATCGCTGCTGAAGCTTCACGTTTGGCTCATTACAATAAGCGGTCAACAATAACAAGTCGAGAAATCCAGACTGCTGTAAGATTGTTGTTGCCTGGTGAGCTCGCAAAACATGCTGTTAGTGAAGGAACCAAAGCTGTCACAAAATATACAAGCTCAAAATAAATTCTCCATTATTTGATTACGATTCTAAATTTTTATACCAATGGCCCTTTTCAGGGCCGCAAAATATTTTAACAATGAGTCTAATATATTTTATTTTTCAAATAATAAATATCCTATAAATTACAAAATAAACAATATATAAGTAATATGGTACCTACCCTATAAATAAAATTTATTTTTCTGTTGATTTTCTTTGAAAACAAAAATCAGTATTTTATTATTTACATCGAGATAAACATTTTTTTTAAATTTATCCACAACCACAGAAATGTATGTTACGTAGTTCCGAGATAGACAGTCTTTCTGGGTACTATTTGGCTATTTTTTTGAGCTGAGGGAATAACTATCGTGGATAACTGCATATCCCTCATTTTTTGATATTATCCAGATATTAGAATTTTTTTAAAATCAATTACAAAATTATTTAAATGTTTTTATCCCGACAGAAATATTTTCTACATGTAAATAAACAAATAAAATATCAACTAAAAATGTATTAAATTTTACAAATAGCTTAGTTAGTAGACAAAATTTTGCTGTAAAAAAAAGTTAAAATTATTATTTCATTAGAAAAACATATAAAAAATTCTTTAATGTCATCAAAAGATAATGCAATGGCTCAAAAAGTTAATTAAAAAAAAATATATAATTAAAATTTATTATGTTTTTCATGTGAATTTTATCAGATTTAAACAGAATTTTAAGTTCGCAGGTAGAAAATATGCTTTTTAGAATTTTTTTCGTTTAGAAATCTATATATTTTTATTACATCATTAACAAAATGTTCCTTTTTCTTTCTGTATCACCCTATTTTATTTTAAATTTTTGGAATCAATTTTTTCGATGTTTTTTTTTAATTAATAAAATATTATTATAATTAATATAATAAAATATATAAATAAAACATAAAATTTTTATGCATTTATATAAGTATGTAGTTTCTATTATGAAAATTAATCAAAAATTATTAATAATATATTGCTTTGCTTTAGAATTAAATAAGCATATTATAAATTTTATAACAAGATACCAAAAAAGAAATAATATTTGAAATCTTTTTTAATTAAATACATGAAATGGTATCTTTCTAAATATGTATTAAAAAAAAATCTTAAGAATAAAAAATAATTAAACCTACTGTGTTATCTAGGTAAAGTTAAATTTTTTCTTATGTTTTTAGAGAAAAAAAAGAATTAATATAAGAAACAAGGATATATATCTATATCTAATTTCTAAATAAACAAAAATACAAATTATTTCATGTATTATGATGCTATTATTGTAGATTGTAAAATCCCTTCGATTTTTAGCAAGATAGTTTAATTCTATTTTTAATTCCAAAAAAAAAAAAAAATATTACAATTATTATGTGAATTTTATTGCAATATTTCCAATTTCTAAATAATTGCAGGAAGAAAGTTATTCTATATATAATATTTATATATTATTTTTTTAAATATCTAAATTACACAAAAATTTCACAATTAATATTTAAAAAACATATATTTATGGAGTAACTTTTGAAAATTGTCAAATTATTAAATTTGAACCTTATGCCACTAGCTATCGGGAAAATATAACATATTTTGTTCTAAGGAGAATTTCCATTTTTTATCTTGAATATAAATTGGCTTTATTTGACCGAAAATAAAAAAAATTATGAGATTTAATTTTTTTTATTAAAATTAAGGATGACAAAGATTATATTAACCATTTATTATTTTAATTTTAATCTATAATTAAATTTTAATTGGAGTTTTTATTAAAAAATTTAGGAATTTTTCATTAATTTTTCCGACAAAAATGATAAAAACTCACGTTATACTTAAGAATGATAAATTTTAAAAACTCCAAAAGATAGATATTTTACGTCTACACAATATTCTATGGTTAAAATATTAAAAATGTATATTTATTATTTTAAAAAAATTAAAAAAAGGAAAAAATTTTCATAAAAATTACATGAAATGTACTATGAAAAATAAAAAAAAAATTGAGAACGTGGTTCAATTCGATTCTCATACTATAGAGATAGCTGTATAAAATTTGTATTTTCACAATTTATTTTTATTTGAAAAATATAATACAAAGTGATAAAGTTAAAGTGGTAAAATAAAATTTTAATTTTCTTAAATTGAAAAATATAATTTTGACAAAAAATAATAAACAATTTTAAAATGGTGGAAAATACTGAAATAGCTGCTTCTGCAACTGCTCCAGCTGAAGCAAAAAAAGCAAAGAAAACAAGTGTAGTTAAAAAACCAAAAACTACTCCAGTTCATCCACCAACATCACAAATGGTAGATGCCGCTATTAAAGATTTAAAAGAACGTTCTGGATCATCTCTACAAGCAATTAAAAAATATTTGGCAGCAAATTATAAAGTTGATGCCGATAAATTGGCACCATTTATAAGAAAATATTTGAAAGCATCAGTTGCTAGTGGAAAATTGGTTCAAACAAAAGGAAAGGGAGCTTCTGGTTCGTTCAAATTGTCAGGAAATGCATCAAAACCTAAAAAGGAAGGTGCTGAAAAAAAATCTAAAGCTGTCAAGAAATCTTCTGTAGACAAGAAACTAAAAAAATCTGGTATAAAGAAAGCTGCAAAGAAAAAAGAAGTTGCACCAGCAAAAAAGGCCAGCCCTGAAAAAAAGAAGGTAGCCAAAGCTACAGCTAAAGTGGCAAAAAAGACTGGCGTTGTAAAATCTGGATCAAAGCAAAAATCAACCAAACCATCCAAAATTGATGCTAAGAAACCTAAAACACCAAAACCGAAAAAAACATCTCCCCAAAAGAAAGCAGCACCAGCAAAGAAAGCAGTAAAGAAGTAAATTCTTTTTTATTTAACGTATAAAAAAAAAAAGTCCTTTTCAGGACTACAAATTCAATAATCTTAGAGAAGAATAATTTTTAAAAATTAAAACACCAAAATTTATTAAAATTAAAATATTTTTATTTAATAATATAATATTTTCTACAAAATTTGGAAATTTAATTTGTTTGCTACACACAATCTTAAAATAACTACCTAATTAAATAATAGATTGATGTGTGCTGGTGTGCGTAAGTTTTAAATTTTTCAAAATATAGATACTTTTTGCTGAACGATTTTTTTTTTCTTTGACGAATGAAACTCCATTAATAAAATAATAGATATCTCTACATTGATGTGTGCTGGTGTGTGTACGTTTTAAATTTTTCAATATTTTAGATACTTTACTGAATTACCTTTTTATTTTTTTGACGAATGGAACTGGAATAAAATATTTTTTTTACGCTTAAAGAAATATAATATAATATAATTTTTTTAATTTAAAATATTTGTACTCTTTTTTTATTTAAATTTGTGGTCCTGAAAAGGACCGATTTGTTTTTTTTTTTAATAAAAAAAAACTACATAATATCAATACATTTAACCTCCGAAACCGTATAATGTGCGACCTTGTCTTTTAAGAGCATAAACAACATCCATAGCTGTAACTGTTTTTCTCTTGGCATGTTCAGTGTATGTGACAGCATCTCGGATAACATTTTCCAAAAATACTTTTAATACACCACGTGTTTCTTCATAAATCAAACCAGATATACGTTTTACACCACCACGACGAGCCAAACGACGAATAGCTGGTTTTGTGATACCTTGGATATTATCACGCAATACTTTACGATGACGTTTAGCTCCACCTTTACCTAAACCTTTTCCTCCTTTGCCGCGTCCAGTCATTTTTCAATTTTTTATTTTATTAGATTAAACACTTTTAATTTTTATATATTCACTGCACAAAGGCAAATTCACAACTAAAATTATACTCTAAATCAGCGGTCGGCAAACTATGACCCGTGGGTCACGGGGTGACCCAAAGCATCATTTCATGTTACCCGCTTCAAAATTTTGAAGTAGTTCCCAAATCAATGAATATAGTTTTTGCTTACAACAATTGCATATAAAAATTTTTTGTTTACAACAATTGCATATAAAATAGAAAGTTTTCCAAGCAATTGTTTTTGTAAGTCTTAGATAATAAATAAATTAACTTTTGATTTAACTATTTTTTTTAAATTGCTTTCATATAAAATTGCCACTGACCCACTATAAGTTTAAAAAAATCTCATCTTAGGCTAATTTTACCCACGACCAAAAAAGTTTGCCGACCGCTGCTCTAAATCATCATGTATTTATACTATAGGTAAACCTAAAAAAAACAATTTAATTGTGTAGTGTGAGTTTAGCGTCGCATCACACATTCATGTTTTTTTTTTCATTTTTTTCCCTCAACTATAATATTTTTTTCTATAAATACGTACCACTTTAGATATTTTTTTCATTAAAGAAAAAGTGTTCAGTGAATTTTGTTCTCTTGTGTTCTTAAAGTGAAATTACCTATAAAATAAAATAGTGAAAAAATCGAAATGGCACGTACCAAGCAAACTGCTCGTAAATCAACTGGTGGAAAAGCACCACGTAAACAGTTAGCTACTAAAGCTGCAAGGAAAAGTGCACCAGCAACTGGAGGTGTTAAGAAACCACATCGTTATCGACCAGGAACAGTTGCTCTTCGTGAAATTCGTCGTTATCAAAAATCAACCGAGCTATTAATTCGTAAATTACCATTCCAACGGTTAGTACGTGAAATCGCACAAGATTTCAAAACTGATTTACGTTTTCAGAGCTCAGCAGTTATGGCATTACAAGAAGCCAGCGAAGCGTATTTAGTTGGCTTATTTGAAGATACAAATTTATGTGCTATTCATGCCAAACGTGTTACTATCATGCCAAAAGATATACAATTGGCTCGTCGTATTCGAGGAGAACGTGCTTAAATGAATTAATTCAGTAAAAAAAAAAAAAAAAAAACAATCGGTCCTTTTCAGGACCACAAAATGTTCTTTTAAAAGAGTAAAATAATATAAATGCTATTAATATAAATAATATAGGGTCTAACTTAATCTAAAGTAAAATAATGGAGAAAAAAATTATTTTTATTTTTTATTCAAGATTAATTTAATAAAAAATTCCATTCCAAAGTAACGTTCATCTTCATACTTCTAGATTAGGACAAAAAAAAGGAAGAGTACTAAAAATGATTAAAAATTCTGTAGCTAAAAATAAAACATAAATTTTAAAAAGGCATTGGAGGTTTTTTAAATTACATATAATAGGTATTTATTTATTTTTTTCACATAAATGCTATATTTATTTTAGAGGAGGTAGTGCCTATTAAGTTTTTTTTTTTTAAATATAATATACCTACCTATTTTTAAAGCAATCAAAAATTTAAAATTGATTATTTTTTTTCCTTAATTAATTTTTAAATAAAATTATTTTCTCTTTGTTTTAGTATTTTGTCGTCCTAAAAAGGACGTTTTTTTTTTTTTCATTTTTCTAAAAATCGTTAAACATAAATACTTAGGCCTTCTTTTCTGTTTTCTTTGGTAGAAGAACAGCTTGAATATTAGGTAGAACACCACCTTGAGCAATTGTTACTCCAGATAATAATTTATTCAATTCTTCATCATTACGAATGGCCAATTGTAAGTGCCGTGGAATAATTCTTGTCTTTTTATTATCTCTTGCTGCATTACCAGCCAATTCAAGAACTTCAGCAGCCAAATATTCCATCACCGCTGCTAAATAAACTGGAGCACCTGCACCAACACGTTCTGCATAATTTCCTTTTCTTAATAATCGATGAATACGACCAACTGGGAACTGAAGACCAGCACGATTAGAACGTGACTTTGCTTTTGTTTTAACTTTACCACCTTTACCACGGCCAGACATTTTTAATTATTTATTTTTTTTTTTTAAGTTTCACTTCTCTAATAAAATGTTGTCACTGTTTGAAGAATACACTTCGATTAATATTTTTATACAAAAAAGGTACGTATTTATAATATTTTTACACAAACACATATTGTAAAAAATAAAATAAGAGGGGATATAAAAAAAATCTATATAAACAACACATTTTTATTAACACTTAAATAGTCTTTGACTAAACCTCAAAATAAGAAGTTATATTGAAGTGAAGTAAAAAAAATAAAATTAAATAGTGAACAATGCCTCCAAAAACAAGTGGAAAAGCAGCTAAGAAGGCTGGTAAAGCTCAAAAAAATATTTCTAAAGGTGACAAGAAGAGAAAACGCAGAAGGAAGGAAAGTTATGCAATCTACATTTACAAAGTTTTAAAACAAGTACATCCAGATACCGGAATATCATCAAAAGCTATGAGCATAATGAACAGCTTTGTAAATGACATCTTTGAGCGTATCGCTGCTGAAGCTTCACGTTTGGCTCATTACAATAAGCGGTCAACAATAACAAGTCGAGAAATCCAGACTGCTGTAAGATTGTTGTTGCCTGGTGAGCTCGCAAAACATGCTGTTAGTGAAGGAACCAAAGCTGTCACAAAATATACAAGCTCAAAATAAATTCTCCATTATTTGATTACGATTCTAAATTTTTATACCAATGGCCCTTTTCAGGGCCGCAAAATATTTTAACAATGAGTCTAATATATTTTATTTTTCAAATAATAAATATCCTATAAATTACAAAATAAACAATATATAAGTAATATGGTACCTACCCTATAAATAAAATTTATTTTTCTGTTGATTTTCTTTGAAAACAAAAATCAGTATTTTATTATTTACATCGAGATAAACATTTTTTTTAAATTTATCCACAACCACAGAAATGTATGTTACGTAGTTCCGAGATAGACAGTCTTTCTGGGTACTATTTGGCTATTTTTTTGAGCTGAGGGAATAACTATCGTGGATAACTGCATATCCCTCATTTTTTGATATTATCCAGATATTAGAATTTTTTTAAAATCAATTACAAAATTATTTAAATGTTTTTATCCCGACAGAAATATTTTCTACATGTAAATAAACAAATAAAATATCAACTAAAAATGTATTAAATTTTACAAATAGCTTAGTTAGTAGACAAAATTTTGCTGTAAAAAAAAGTTAAAATTATTATTTCATTAGAAAAACATATAAAAAATTCTTTAATGTCATCAAAAGATAATGCAATGGCTCAAAAAGTTAATTCAAAAAAAATATATAATTAAAATTTATTATGTTTTTCATGTGAATTTTATCAGATTTAAACAGAATTTTAAGTTCGCAGGTAGAAAATATGCTTTTTAGAATTTTTTTCGTTTAGAAATCTATATATTTTTATTACATCATTAACAAAATGTTCCTTTTTCTTTCTGTATCACCCTATTTTATTTTAAATTTTTGGAATCAATTTTTTCGATGTTTTTTTTTAATTAATAAAATATTATTATAATTAATATAATAAAATATATAAATAAAATATAAAATTCATATGCATTTATATAAGTATGTAGTTTCTATTATGAAAATTAATCAAAAATTATTAATAATATATTGCTTTGCTTTAGAATTAAATAAGCATTTCAAATGCGAAAGCATATTATAAATTTTATAACAAGATACCAAAAAAGAAATAATATTTGAAATCTTTTTTAATTAAATGCATGAAATGCTATCTTTCTAAATATGTATTAAAAAAAAATCTTAAGAATAAAAAATAATTAAACCTACTGTGTTATCTAGGTAAAGTTAAGTTTTTTCTTATGTTTTTAGAGAAAAAAAAGAATTAATATAAGAAACAAGGATATATATCTAATTTCTAAATAAACAAAAATACAAATTATTTCATGTATTATGATGCTATTATTGTAGATTGTAAAATCCCTTCGATTTTTAGCAAGATAGTTTAATTCTATTTTTAATTCCAAAAAAAAAAAAAAATATTACAATTATTATGTGAATTTTATTGCAATATTTCCAATTTCTCAATAATTGCAGGAAGAAAGTTATTCTATATATAATATTTATATATTATTTTTTTAAATATCTAAATTACACAAAAATTTCACAATTAATATTTAAAAAACATATATTTATGGAGTAACTTTTGAAAATTGTCAAATTATTAAATTTGAACCTTATGCCACTAGCTATCGGGAAAATATAACATATTTTGTTCTAAGGAGAATTTCCATTTTTTATCTTGAATATAAATTGGCTTTATTTGACCGAAAATAAAAAAAATTATGAGATTTAATTTTTTTTATTAAAATTAAGGATGACAAAGATTATATTAACCATTTATTATTTTAATTTTAATCTATAATTAAATTTTAATTGGAGTTTTTATTAAAAAATTTAGGAATTTTTCATTAATTTTTCCGACAAAAATGATAAAAACTCACGTTATACTTAAGAATGATAAATTTTAAAAACTCCAAAAGATAGATATTTTACGTCTACACAATATTCTATGGTTAAAATATTAAAAATGTATATTTATTATTTTAAAAAAATTAAAAAAAGGAAAAAATTTTCATAAAAATTACATGAAATGTACTATGAAAAATAAAAAAAAAATTGAGAACGTGGTTCAATTCGATTCTCATACTATAGAGATAGCTGTATAAAATTTGTATTTTCACAATTTATTTTTATTTGAAAAATATAATACAAAGTGATAAAGTTAAAGTGGTAAAATAAAATTTTAATTTTCTTAAATTGAAAAATATAATTTTGACAAAAAATAATAAACAATTTTAAAATGGTGGAAAATACTGAAATAGCTGCTTCTGCAACTGCTCCAGCTGAAGCAAAAAAAGCAAAGAAAACAAGTGTAGTTAAAAAACCAAAAACTACTCCAGTTCATCCACCAACATCACAAATGGTAGATGCCGCTATTAAAGATTTAAAAGAACGTTCTGGATCATCTCTACAAGCAATTAAAAAATATTTGGCAGCAAATTATAAAGTTGATGCCGATAAATTGGCACCATTTATAAGAAAATATTTGAAAGCATCAGTTGCTAGTGGAAAATTGGTTCAAACAAAAGGAAAGGGAGCTTCTGGTTCGTTCAAATTGTCAGCAAATGCATCAAAACCTAAAAAGGAAGGTGCTGAAAAAAAATCTAAAGCTGTCAAGAAATCTTCTGTAGACAAGAAACTAAAAAAATCTGGTATAAAGAAAGCTGCAAAGAAGAAAGAAGTTGCACCAGCAAAAAAGGCCAGCCCTGAAAAAAAGAAGGTAGCCAAAGCTACAGCTAAAGTGGCAAAAAAGACTGGCGTTGTAAAATCTGGATCAAAGCAAAAATCAACCAAACCATCCAAAATTGATGCTAAGAAACCTAAAACACCAAAACCGAAAAAAACATCTCCCCAAAAGAAAGCAGCACCAGCAAAGAAAGCAGTAAAGAAGTAAATTCTTTTTTATTTAACGTATAAAAAAAAAAAGTCCTTTTCAGGACTACAAATTCAATAATCTTAGAGAAGAATAATTTTTAAAAATTAAAACACCAAAATTTATTAAAATTAAAATATTTTTATTTAATAATATAATATTTTCTACAAAATTTGGAAATTTAATTTGTTTGCTACACACAATCTTGAAATAACTACCTAATTAAATAATAGATTGATGTGTGCTGGTGTGCGTAAGTTTTAAATTTTTCAAAATATAGATACTTTTTGCTGAACGATTTTTTTTTTCTTTGACGAATGAAACTACATTAATAAAATAATAGATATCTCTCTACATTGATGTGTGCTGGTGTGTGTACGTTTTAAATTTTTCAATATTTTAGATACTTTACTGAATGACCTTTTTATTTTTTTGACGAATGGAACTGGAATAAAATATTTTTTTTACGCTTAAAGAAATATAATATGTAAAACATTTTTTTTTAATTTAAAATATACTCTTTTTTTATATAAATTTGAACCTAATTTAATACGACAATCTTTAATTTAATTCTTTTATGAAAGCCTTAAAAAAAACTTACGAAAATGACAGTTCGTAATAAAAAAAAATATGAAGTTGTCGACTTTTGAATATTTTTTAAATTATTTTATTATTTTAATTTATTTCTATTTCTTGATTTCCACTTTCTACCTTATTTACAAAAATTTCCAGCCTATGCTGTTGAAACAAAAATATTTATATCTCATTTGAGTTTATAAAGTGCACAAAATAATTAATGATTAAAAATAAAGAAATGCCCTATTACATTTCATTATTATATAACTAGGTAAATATGTAATTGTTGTAAATAACTAAAGAAGTTAAGCTTCCCCCGTGAGCTCACACATTTTTTTTTATTTTCCGGGCTAGGTACCAGAGGCTTTGTCCATTTTAATACTTTACTACTTTTTAATTGTAATATATAAAAAAAAACATGTAAATTAATGAATAAAAAACAATCTTCTTTTTAGTTTTTATTTTTATTAATTAATTACTATTTTTTTTTAAATAAACTCAATAACATTTATTTAAAGAATTTATTACATTTTTATTGTCATTTTGACATATATTATTTTAATGATATTGCGTCAAGTGAACAAATTTTTCCTACGTTAGTTTTTTTTATTGACAACATCGATACCATAAAATTAAGAAACAGATTTCTTTAAAAACTTGGACCTTGAATATAATTGGCTAACATAATTTTCTTTTATTGCATAAACTTTAAATTAATAAATTTCAAAATGACATCATTAAAAATTTGAAAATTTTATCTTCAAAAGTAAGTTTGTATGTTTTTTCACTTTTTAAAATGATTCTACAAATTTATTTTAAAGCACATAATTTTGTTATTTGATTGATACGAAAAATAAAAATCTTCTAGTATAAATATATAAAAATAGATGTTTTTTTGAAATATATGTATTTTAAAACAAATTTATATTTTCTTAAAATTCTTTATATACATATATAACTATAATTTAATAATTTTTGAAGTTTTTCTCAATTATGATTATTATCTTTTCAAACTTCCTTAATGGATTTAAATTTATCTCAACGATTTTAAAAATCTTAAAAATGAATAACATTATTAATTAATATCATGTAAATAACATAATGGAAGATTTTTTTTTTATTTACTGCATAAAAAAAAATCAACGTTCTTTGAGTAAATAAAAGTGATATTGTTAAAAAATTGATTTTTTTTTCTTTTGGGAAAAAAAATTACAGTATTAATAAAACTTTAGTAAAAAAAATTTCTTATTTGAAGTATTGAGAAACAATTTTCAATTTATCAGTCAATTAATTGTCTCATGTAAAAGGTATAAAATATTGGCCTTTAAATAATGATGATTTTGAAAAGATCAAATATTACTTAAAATAAAAATCTTACTAATTTAAAAGAAAATAGCTTGCATCACTATTATTGTGAATATGATATAATCTTTTTAATTAAATTTTCTGTACCAGAAGCACATATTAACTAACAAATCAGGATTTTCATAATATGAAAATAAATAAAATAATTTTTTGTAAATATACATATGAGAAATTGAACAAAAATTATTTTTTTTCTCTTTAATTATGATAGACGACTGATCTTAAATTATTTGGATAATTAATAAGATATATTTTTATTTAATCTAAATTACTCATTACAATAATCACAACATTCAATCCTTATTCATATTCAATAATATTTGTTTTAACATTATATTATTTCATTATATTGAAAAAATAAAATTAAGACGCTACAAAATGTATATTTAAAAAAAACAGGATATTCTTAACTAAAATATTGTTTATAAAGTATGAGATAAGTTAAACACGTAAACATTAAGTAAGTATAAGAACTAATATAATTATTTCGATACACTAATATTTAAAGCGTTATGTTGAGAAGGGGTCGTTGATAAATCTTCGTCAATACTTTCACGCTGAGCTAATAAAACATTTAACCCTGGTTTTAAGTTGGTTAACTTTTCTTCCTCTATATTATTTAAGTTGCCATTAATATTGGAAGCTGTATCGTCACTCATACGGTGATAGTGGGGTTTAAAAGAACTACTCGGCCGTGAATAATCCAAATGGTCGTATTCATCTGAAAAAAATTTCATGTTAGAATTGTTAAGAAAAATAAATAATAATAAAAAGCAAGCATAAAAAAATATATATGTATCAGTATCATGAGAACAAATTGAACTTAATATCTGTATATTTAATAGCGACTTAAATTTTTTTAAGGTTTTGTCAACATTTAATACAAAATAATTTAATTAATTGTTCTTAAATAAAAAATAAACCTGGATCTTTATGCCCTTCTTTTTGCTTAATTTCGTCATAAACATGCTCCACTTTATTTCCCCCTTCATCAATGCTATGATATATATTGGGATTCGTCATATCAGCATTTAAATTTTTTTGACATACATCACTATTATAATTCAGTGAATAGCATCCAGCTAAATTAAGTGTATATAAAATTAAATGTATTAATAAAAAAAAACAAATTTTATAATAAAATCTTACTTATACCTTTTCCACTAGCATTTGAATTGTCTTCTGAATATTCCGTTCCGTAGCTATGATGTAAATTCAAATCATTCATTTGACCATTTTGTTTTAAACTACTCAAAAGTTTGGTACTATCAGGACCACCATTTATACCATAGACTGGATTATCAAAGTTGTGTGTGGCACCTTCAGTTATATATTGAACATTAGCGATTTCGGTTTTCAAATTTTTAACTCTTCGTCGATAATAAAATAAAATCGCCATCAATGATATTAATAAAATAAGGAATACACAAACTCCCCAAACCAACCCAGCATTATTAGCTAAAAATGAAACTCATATCATAATCCTTCGAAAAATATTGACGTAAAAATTCAGTAAATACAAATTAAATAAATTAAAACTTATACATACTTTCAACTTCTCGGATAATAGCCGCTTTCATTACGATTTCACATTTTTTTCCCATATATCCCAAACGACAAACACAACCTTTTGCTGCATGACAAACAAAGTTCGAATTTTCACAATCACATGAATCCATACAATGCTCACCGTAAAAGCCTTCCGGGCAAACTAAAAAAAAATAAAGTTTTCTCATAAGGAGTAGTTTTAATTTATATATCTTTTTTTAACCATCAAGAATTTAAGATAAAAAGAAAAGCAAAATCATGAAAGTCCAACAGAACAGTTTTATGACAACTTTCTACTTGTTGGATGGACAATACATAGATCTGAACGTTAAGGACTATCAAAAACTTCATTTTTTCATCAACAAAAATCATTTTTATTCAATGAATTCAATGAATAAGTATTTATTATTATTGATATTATAAATATTAAATAAAAATCCAAACCATAGGGTATAAAATACCTTCATCACATGTTGCACCCATCCATCCTGGTAAACAAATACAATGTCCATCATTCTTTCTGCATCGTTTATAATTTTTACATCGACATTGATGAGCACAATTATTGCCATAAAAATTGTCAGGACAAGATTGTGCGCAATTTGGTCCAGTCCATCCCGGGGGACATTGACAAGAACCTGTTATATGATGACATTCGCCACCATGCTCGCATTTACAACGCAGACTACAATGTGGCCCGTAAGTACCATCAGGACAAGGGTTTTCGCAGGTTAAGCCAAAATATCCCGGTTTGCATACATAATCTCCAGATATATGATCACAAGTTTTGTTTCCTATAATAATAAATTTCAAATACCTATTTGGAAATTTTTAAAAATATCTAGTTTACAAATACCTCCGAATACTGTATTTAAACATTTTTCTTTACATCCCAATCCATAATAACCTTCTGAACAAGGATCAGAACAATCTTGACCGGTCCAACCTTTTGCACATGCACATTTACCAGTTTCTGGATCACAAGATGAATTATTTAAACAATTGCACATTTTTTCACAATTTTCACCATAATAACCAGGTTCACATTGAGTTTCACAATGAACACCTGAAACAGTATTTTACTTAGTTAGTTTTATAAAACAAGAAAAATATAATTCCTGAATGGATTTTTTAAATTAGTTTAAAAGTTTTGTTCAATGTACTTAAAATAATGAATTGTGGTTTTACTATTACTTACTACACCTATGTAATCATTATATTAATTAAATAAATTATGTAGTTTTGTAAAAAAAATAATTTGGTTTCTAATATTAGGTTGAACTAACACGAAATCCATTCAGCAATATAATTTTTTTCAATTACCCGAAATCTCTTCTTTTGGTTTAAATGAAAAAGTGAAAATAAAAATAAGCAATTAAAATGGATGCAGTTTCTACTATCATTCATTAATTTGTTAAAATTAAACTGTTATAAACCTATAGAAATAATAAAATATTACTTACCGCCCCATCCTTCTGGCTTACATATGCAGTGACCGTCGATGTGATCACATGCAACAGTATTATTAAAATCACAATCACATTTTTGTGTGCAATTTATACCAAACGTATTGTTTTCGCATTTTTTGTCACATTTTGTACCTGTCCAACCAGCACTACATGTACACTGACCTTTTAATAAATTCAAATTAAATTAAAAGAAAATGAATCAATAATAAATAAAATGAAATTAAAAACCGCATATAAAAACTTCAACGAGTTTCACAAGAACGAAAAAAAATATCGAGGAATGAATAAACCAGTCAGTACTTAAAAGCTTTTATATACTTATTTATTTATTAATTTATTTATTAATAGTTTAAATTTTAAAACAAGCTCGATTTAAGTAAAACATTATGCAAAAAAACTGTGATATTTTCGAATTCTCAATCTAATTAAAACTTTTTCCTCATATAGTTTTCGAAACAGTTATAGAATTTTTCGGTTTGTTCATTAAAATGACAAAAAAAAATACCATTTTGTGGATGGCAAGCCCCACCATTTTTGCAATCACAAATTTCACTGCAATCTTTGCCGTAATGGTTTTCATCACATGGTCTATCACATTTAATGTTTTTCCAGCCTGCAGTGCAAAAGCATTGACCAGTTTCTGGTGAACATTTAGCTCCGTTTTTACAATCGCAGGTTTCAGAACAGTCCTGACCATATGTCTGCTCAGGACAAAATTCATCACAATGCTTTCCTCTATAACCAGGAGTGCAAAAGCAAGTACCATTTACTGGAGAACATTTAGCATTATTTTTGCAATCACAGTTTAAATCGCAATTTTTTCCATACTTTAAGAAAGGACAAGGCCGATTGCATTGTTCACTTGTCCATCCAGGATGACAATCGCACCGTCCTAACCAAGGGTGGCAAAGTTCAGTATGATCCCAGTCACATTCACAAGTTTTATTGCAATTAATTCCATATTTATCTTTTGGACATGTTCTATCATTGCAAGTTGCACCCGCCCATCCTGGTAAACAATCGCATTCACCTGTTGTGTAACTACACTGAGCGCCATTCTGACACCTACAAGTCTCAGAACAATTAAATCCAAACGAGTTTGTGGGACAAATATCGATACATTTTTCTCCAATAAATCCAGGTGCGCAATCACATTTTCCAGTTATATGGTTGCAGCTTGCACCGTTGAAACATTCACAAAACTTTTCACAATTCAATCCATAATAGTTTGGCGGGCAACGATTTGCGCACACAGGTCCAGTCCAACCGGGTAAACACATGCATTGACCAGTTATAGGATCACATTTACCATCATTCTGACAACGGCACGAATCTTTGCATTGAATACCATGTTTTCCTTCAGGACAGATTTCTTGACATCTTAATAATAAAAATTTAATAAGTTATTTAATAAATTAGTAAATATCAAATACTTACAAGGGACCCGTAAATCCTTTTGCACACGTACATTCACCAGAAACGTGATCACATAATCCATTATTATTACAACGACATTCCTCAGTACAATTTTGTCCATATTTATTTGATGGGCACTTTTGTTCACATTTCTTTCCAATAAAACCTTTTGGACAAATGCATGACCCAGAGTAGGCTTCACAAAATCCATTTACACAGTCACAGGTCTCTGAACAATCCCGTCCCCACCTTCCGGGTGGACAGTCTAATAAAATGTTTTTTATTTAATAATTATATTTATTATAAGCCTTAGGTGTTAGGAAAAACCACTTTTAATGCCTCATTAGTAGTGAGTAAAACCCTAAATGCTAGAATTGAAATATATATAATGTATATAATGATTTAATGATATTACCTATTAGCGTATTTTTAATTTAACAATAATTTTTATATATTTAATAAGAGTAACATTATTTTTCGTACTAAACAATTAACAACAATTTTCTACAAACAAATTTCAAGCAAGCAAAAAAAGAATTTATTTTATAAAAGAAGTTGCTTTAATTCTGTTGTTCATCTTATATAGTTATTATTATCAAACAATAAAAAAAAATGTTTAAAACGAATTATATATTAGACACGAATTGTTTTAACGCAGATAATTCTACTAAAAACAAAAACAAAAAACATTTACGTTATTAATGAACAGATTTTTCAATAAATGTTTAAATTTGTTTTTTTCAAAGGTTCAGAATTCTTCGGCTTCTAACTTCTTTTCTACAAACTAAAAAAAAATTAGCTGTGCGATCGCTATAAAAAAAAAAAAGAATTAAAATGATCAGTTTAGTGATTGCCGAAACTACCATTACATAATATAAACTTATTGAATTAAAATTTTTATCACGGTACATTATCATGCTGAAATAATAATTTTTGAGATCTACTTATTTTGTCTTTTTTTAAAGTATTTAAAAATTCTACTTTAATTTTTGTTAACAACTAGATAGGTATAGCAAATTATGTCCAAAGAAAACAGCAAAAATATAAAAATATTATTAACGGAAAATACCCAAAAGAGATATAGTAATAAAATAATATATATACATCATTTATAAAGAAAATATAAACTTACTTATATCACATGCAGGTCCACCATATCCATGTTCACATTTGCACACGTTTGGAGCTATGCAACGACCATGCTGACATTTATTGACACAATTTGGTATACAAATATTACCACTCCTGATATAACCCTCTAAAATTAGAAATACATTTTTTTTTATTTTTCCATCAATCTTAAAAGTCAGTTTTAGTACAAGGGCAATTTCTTTTTGAATCAATCGTTGATACAGATTATCTAAGTTTTCAAAAAAATATATAATCATTTTCTTTGATCGTAATTCGTAATTCGTAATAAACCCCAGATAACAGAATTTATTCTTATAAGCGAGTCAGACTACAACTTAAAAGACACTATTTATGTCACCTTATTCCGAGCCTTTTTTAAATGCGTTCACACTTGCACTCTTTGTTTTTTTCTCTTTTTGTAAACCACAACGAAGAAAACTTTTTTAAAAAGCCATTTAAAAGCTGAAGTGTGACAGTCTTATTTAAAACAAAAATAATTTAAATGTCACCAGTGCAAATTATCTAACTGTTTCCTCCTCGATCGAACGTAAGGATCCGATCCTATTCTCAAATTTTATTTTCATCAAATTCAATAAATATATGCATTTCTAATTTCACTTGAATGGAAAGAAGAAAAGGATTTTTGTTTTTGATTGTAATTAATCATAACTACATCTCTGTATATCAAATAATAAAAATAGAGCAATTATTAATACCAAAAAACTAAGTAAAATTATAAAAAAGAAAAAGCTAACTAAATTAACGACGTTGTGTTTTCTAGAGCATAATCTAGAAACTTTAGGAAATTTTTAATCATTACCAGCTAATTAAAGAAAAATTACCTGGATTAGCTAGAGAACTAATGCCAGAAAAAATTTCTATAAAAATTCTTCAACAACCCCAGAATATTCAAAGAACAACTCACTACCCGGAAAAAATTCTTTATTCTGTCCACGGTGTTCTGAACGCTAAATATTTGTCTGCATTTTAAAATCAGACAGAGCAAAATTCAATTTAAGATTTTAATACTTTTTTAACAATAATTCTATTTTAAAAATGTTGTAACAATCCCTATTTGTACTGTCTTAAAAACAAAAAAATGATTACCACAACAAGCCTTGACCATTCGAGTTTTCGCTAACGTTTGTGTTTTATTCACCACCCTTTGCTTCAATTTGTATGATGAACATCGCGGTGGAAAACTTAAGCACCATACTTGAACTCTTTCTTGATATGATTGTTGTTCTGTTGTAGTAACATTAACAGTATAACTGAAATTATACAAAAAAAAAAAACATAATATTATTACATTCTTTCCATAACGCTTGTAAATTTAACTTACTCTTCTACTTTTTTGCAGACATTTGATCCATCTAAATCATCATCGAATTGAATATGTTGACCATATGTCAATATTATCACAGAAAAAAAAATTATTATTGATATATTTGATTTTATATAAAACATATTTTATTTGATTATTTTACTAATTATTGTTTTTTTTTTTTTAATAAATTTAATTAAAATACAAATGCATGACTTCAAAAAAGAATTGAGCAATTTAATCAATAAGATATTAAATTTCTTAAGAGACTAATTGAGCAATAAATTAAGAAATTCACATAGTTAGTTGTTCTTGTTTTAGGGATAGTACTCTCCTTGGCGCAATTTTTTTTTTTTTGGCAATTCGTAAACAAAATGTCTGAAAAAAAGTAAAAATAAATAAATAAGTACATATTAGAATTTTTAATTTATAGTTAATCTAAATTTATTTCTTTTAAAATCAAGGAATTCTGTGCGATATTTAAATTGTCAATGTAAATTTCCTTTATTTCTAAAGAAAATATTTATTCTTTATTATGCCAATCTGTCGTTTTCTTGGTATAATGATACAAAATCTGACCAGAAGACTAGATCTTCTGGAAAACGATTCTTAGCAATAAATTTTTGCAGTTTTATTCATACTGTCTTTTACATATAACAATCTAAATTAAGAGCTTGCTCTTGAACGGAAACAACCAACACTTGCGCAACGCCGCTTTTGAAAATTGCACATTAGATTAATATTTTTGGTTAAAATTTCACAAAAAACCTAAATTTTACACTATCAAGACAAGCTTCGAAGTTGTTCCTGTAAAACCGGCTGTTTCCAGCCAATAGTGCCAATGCAGAGAAAGTGAAGCATTTTTCATCGTTCAAAATATGTCTGTAAAATATTTCCAAAAATTTTTTAATCTAATGTACGTTAATTTTATTTTAACAAAGTTTTATTAGAACCACACCTTCTAATAAAACGAAGAAATTATTCATATTTAAAAATCATATTACTAAAAATTAATGTTTGCTAAAACATCTATAATTGAAAAATAAAAAATTATAAAATTGAAGAATAAACAAATTTTTTAATGTAACAAAGAAATAAAATAAAATCATAATAAAAATTATACACGATTACTTTTCACATATGTACATATTAAAATGTACACTTATGTATGTATTATCAATTACTAACTTCCGGAAGAGATGACAATAAAAATAAAACTATATTAAATAAAAAAAAAAAATAAATATATAAAATCAAAACCCCCCCCTCCCCGCCTCCCCCAGAACCAAAATAAATAAAAATAATAATTTAATTGAACCCAGCATAAATATGATTTTGCATTAAAAATTATAATATTTAATTTAATTTATGTAGTTACTTAAAAGAAAATTTTCTTTTTGTTTTCTATAAATTGTGTCTGCATTATTTAAATAAACCTTTCTATAAAAGTAATACATTATATTAGGTATCATAAATTTGAACTTACTTTACATAATTGTATCTAATACTTTCAAAATGAGAAAAATATTAAAAAAAAAAAAAAACTATGAATGCAGTTCAAAAGACCTCTTTGAAATGAAATTTTCGATAATATCTACGAGTATATAATAATAATATCTATATAAAAAGTGTTTAGTGTTTTTGGAGTACTCTTGTAAATAATAGACATATGTACAATGTACCTACATACTTAAAATGATCATGAAATTCTAATTTATGTTTGGTACATGGTACATGGTGTGTATAACTAGTATTTATTATTCTTTTTTTCATAAACATAAAATAAAAATGTTAATCAATTTTACTCGTCCCTATTAATTAAAGATTTTCTTCTTTTATTCTTTAATAAAACATTAGCTACTAGTAAACTAAAAATATGTTCTTATGAAATATATATATATATATATATATATATATATATATGTAGTTGATGTAGTTAAAAAAAAAATTTTAAAACAATTTTACATATAAATTTATCTACTTACACACAGAAATATGTAATCTACTTACTTACAACAAAAAAAAAAGTTAATACATTATACTTATTTATTAATATTAAATATATTTATATGTATTATCATGTTCCTAAATAACTAATTTTTTTTTATCAGAATTACATTATAATATATGTACAATGGAATTTAATATTCTTGTGAAAAGATAAAAATAATGTGCACAGTAGCTATATGTATATTAATAGTGCATATATGCATAATATATTTTAATGTGCATGTGATCGGTAAATTGTATTTACAAATTCGCAAATTTAGCTCGGTAAATGGTATATTACATGCGTCAATACACATGTAATTATTTAATTAAGTAAATTTTGAACTTTTGTTTATTTTTTGCATTGCAAAAGTATTGATTGCAACTACCTCTCACATGCACATTAAAACAGTATACAAAACATGTTAATAAAATTTGTTATACAGCTCGTTGTGTATATACACAAAAACACATAGACACTTGTCAATATTATATCACTCGACCTAACGGTCTCGTGATATAAGTATTGACTCGTTTCTATGTGTTTTTGTGTACACACAACTCGTTGTAATAACAATTTTTCTTAACATGTGTTGCAATCTACTATTAAGATATTGAGTTGGTAGAGAAAAAAAAATCTTTAAATTCCAAAAAAAAAAAAATTATTAAGTACTTAAAAGTTTTAATAAACAAAAAGATAAAAAAGAAAAATTTACAGTTTACAGATTTACAATTTGTGTGCTCCCCTAACAATATTTAAATCAATCTAATAAACTTTTCAAATAATTTTTTTAAGTTTGATTCCTTTTTATAGAATTGATAGCGCGACTTATATATGAAAATAACGAATGGTCCCCCCGTTTATTTCTGAAAATAATCATTAGAAATTTTTAATTTTTTTTTTTGTTAAATGCATTTTTTTAACTATGAAAATATTTGCAAAATTCGAGAGCTTAAAGGGACATTTGTATGGCTTTAGATTTATATTAAAAACTATACACCAAATAACATTTATAATAATTTGTAATTGTAAAATTCTTAAATTGATGTTAAATTTGAATTTAACAAATGAGCTTGTTTTAAGACAGGCCTGTCCAACACAAATCTACTTAGGAGCCAACCGAAAATTATCCTGATTTGTAGGAGCCACTATGAAAAAATTTTATTATATATATGCTAAGTAAATGCATTATTAAATTCCAGTTTATTTAAAAAAAATTTTTTTTTTTTTTAAATTTTTTGACTTAATTTTGGGTTGAATTGTTGAATATCGCGATTTTCATAAAAAAAGTACTTTTTTTGTACACCGTACCTAATCCATATTTTGATAGGAAAACTTTTTTATTTTCTACTAGATTTGAAAAATTTTTGTGTTTCTGCAAAGTAGAGGAAAATTAAGCCCAACCATAGTTTAAGTTGGTTCCGAATCTAGTGAAAATAAAAAAGTTTTCCTAACAAAATATGCATTACGTACGGGTTACAAGCGGCTTACTTTTTTTATGGAAATCGCGACATATAAATTAATTTTGGGTTGAATTGTTGAATATATAAATATATTTAGTTTGAATGTATGGTTTTATTTATTTGGTCTCATGGTGGTCAATTTCTAATTAAATATGTAATTTACGTTTTTTTTCTATGAAATTTCGTTTTTTCATAAGAGCTACGATCTTGTTAATCCAGATTTATGTTGGGAGCCACGAAATAAATCTAAAGAGCCACATGTGGCTCAAGACCCACACGTTGGACAGGCTTGTTTTAAGCTATCAGACAAACTAAACCAAAAGAATTATAACAAATTCTCATGTATCAATACAGAAAAGAAATTAGCAAACTTAAAAAAGTTGTTTAGAAGGCTTATTACTTACATTAATTTCTAACTTTTTTATGAGAGCTGACCTATTCCACGTTACTGTAGAAAAAAAGGTTTTTAAAACAAAAATTTGGTAACAAATGTGCCTAATCTTAAAAACTTCATTATTCAAAAAGATATTTCAACTTTCACTCCTTCATTTCCGATATCAGATAATTCCTCGGATAATTCCAAATTATAAGCGATCAATTTTATTTTAACACAGTACCTAATTTAATTACCTATATTAAAAGAGATAAATAATTTTAATATGATTCATGAATCTATATATTAAGTCTAGTCTACAGTCTAAAAATTATTTTATAATTATTTAATAAAACAAATAAAAAAATGCAAAAACAAGGAAATTTTTTTTGCTTAATTAAATAACACATAGTAGATTTATGCATACATTTTACATGCTTGTGTATTGAAATGAATGAGTTAAGTTAAAATTTTGATTTTGTTTAATAAGTATGTATCATATATTTTCCTTTCATTATTAAGCACATAAAAAAGCCTCGAAAAAAGCATAACTGAACAGTAGTTTTTGGTGCTTAAAAAATATTAGAAATCTTTAATAATTCCTTAAATTTTTTTTCATACAGATCATAAACAATTTTCTAAATTCTTAATCCAAAAACAACTTATACAATGATTATTCATTTTCAAAGAACAGCAAATTAGAAATGTCATAAATAAACAAAAATTTAATATAAATTTAAAACTAATTTATTTACAAAACTACAATGAACAGTAAGTATTTGTACTAATATATTTTTCTATTGCGTTTCTATTAATAATTAGAGGTTACTATATAAATAGGAACAGAACAGACTTAAGTTAATGAAAAAAAATGACAAAAGGTTCACATAATTTGTCTGATAATGAAAAATTCTACAAGAAGTTGATAAGTTTTTTTCTTAATTTTTCAACAATTAAGTTTTTTTGTAGTTTTCAAGTTAAAACTTTAACTTTCTAGTTTTTTACCTAGTCTATAATAGGTTATTGGGTTGAAATGGACAGGAAATACCAAGGCGCTCCTACGCATTCATTTATTGGCCCGTTGTAGAATATTAAGTAACTATTTTTAACAATTTGTATTATTATCATATAATAAATATATGATAAATCTTCAGATAAATCAATTTTATATACTTATTTATTATAGGTAAGTATATTATCAAACTTGTATACTTATAGGAGATCTTTTAAATAGCCGAACAATATTTTTAAGGTATTTCGTTTTGATACAGAGATAACATACAAATGTGTATTTATGTAGTAAAATTTATTTTCAGATGAATTAAAAATCCTACCAAATTAATAGAAAATAGAAGACCATTGAAGAATAACAAAAAAAAACATACAGCGATATTGGTATCTATATATATTGCTTAAGTATATATTTTAATTTAACTTCAACCATCAACCCCCAGATGAAATTTTATTTTAATAATAGCGATGATTTTTCGATTTATTTATGGAAACAAAAAAAAAAAAATCATAATACTAAATGGCAAAAAGTTCGGCACGAAATAACTAATTATAACAGAAGCAATGATAAAAACAAATCTCTGACAATTATAAACTGTTTTTGATGAAAACTTGGATTTTTTTTTCTCTAAAAATGACAAACAAAAGCTTAAGTAAGTATTCTTATTTTTATTATCTTGTTTTTATATTATTGTCAAAAGTATAAACAAAATTAGGTTGTTAAATCATAAATATATGTAGGTAAATAATTAGTGTGGTTAAATTATGATCAAAAGAGCAATGTTTGAATTAAATATCTAGCAACGAAGAATTTTTGAGAATTACCTATAAGGTTTTCGGAATTCTATAACTGCAACCTCTGTACACTAAGCGTAATCTTAAGTTTGATTTAAAAGCGAGTTTAAAAGTTATTTCATAAGTCATATTGTGATTTTAGAAAAAAATATAAAACTTTAAATGATTTAGTTATTATTCATATTTAATATTTTTAAATAGAAAGTGCATCATCCTACTTAAAACATTCATTATAATATTGCTTGCAGTGATCTTATATGTATATACCTATACAAAAAATAATGTATGTAGGTGAACAAATTTTTAACTCATTATAATATTTTTATATCTAACTATTTGCATTAAATATTGTGGCAAAAAAGAATAATATTTATTTCACTTAAATGTAGTTACAAACATACTATACATACATTTTATATTTAATGTTTGATGAAGGTAATTTCAGAAATAAAGTCAATAGCTTAATTAACCTCAAAGTATTTTTTTTTTTAATAAGTATAAATATCATAAAAATATTTATTTTTATGACAATTTGCAAATTGTAGAAAGTTTTCATTTTTATAAACAAGCATTTATGTACGTGTGTATTTTTTATATTCCTATTTTTAAAATCTAAAAAAAAAAAACGTAAAAATACTGTGAGCTTTGGTCATTTTAATATACTTATTTATATTAAAAAAAAAAAAACTAAAAAACTAACATAAAAACATTTTATAACTTTGAATTGATACTTTTTTTTTTTCGCAGATGAATGATTCATTCTATAAGTTTATAGAAAATTAACTAAATTTCCTGGAATATTAATTTGTATGTATATAATAAGTATGTTGCTGCTGATTTGCTATTTTCACATGTTTAAATATTGTATACAAATTATTATTGTTGATTTTATGAATAAAAAATAAAAAAAAAAAATGCTAAAACTTATTTTATTGAAAATTTTTTTTCCATTTTACGCAATTAAAGTATAATTATAAAAAAAAAAAATTATGAATTTAATAATTATAGTCACCTAAGTTATGATATATTCGATTTTATGAGTAATGTTAATATACATTTTTTTTTAAGATTCATAGGTAATTTATGTACTGGGGACAAAATTAACCTTTTTTTTTTTTTTAAAATAAAAATACTTTTTATTTTTATTAACAAGACTTCGTCTTTGTATTAAAACGTACTAAATCAGATTAAAGAAATACATAATGTATGACAATATATTGGAATGTCATATAATAAGAATGATAAAATGAGAAAATTAAGTTCATTATATTTTTTTTTATTATTCTTATATTTAATCATATGTTTACTATTAGTATTCACGAAATATAAACAATTTTTATATTCGTTTGAAATATTTTGTTTTTTTGTTTTTTTTTAATGAACCGTATTTCCTATATAATATACACAAATTCTTATTATAATTTATATTAATAATATTATATTTCTAATTATTGAAAAAATAAAAAGTGTTATCTTTTCAGTTGAAAATAAGCGTAAATGAATTGTGTGTTGATTTGAGTAAACTCTATTGTGGATATTTTAAAATAAGAAAAATGCTTGGAATTAATTATTTGTAATAATTTAACATCGATATTAGACAATTGTTTATGTTTATACATTCAAAATCTAGATTTTCCAGACATACTTACTGGTCACTGGTAAAAAAAAAAAAATAAATTGAATTTGTTCTCAAAATCCAATAGTATACTAGTTGCATAAACAATATGGCTTTAATTGCAATTTGCAATGCAACATCTTTTTGTAAATGAAATATATAAAAAAAACACTTGATTAACAACAAATTGAAAAAAATATCTCTTATTGAAAATTTTTTTGCTATAAAATATACTTTATTTTCTTTTTAGTTAAAGTATGTACACAAGTGAAGTTTTGGCAACACTGTTGATTGAATAAGTCAGATTTTCTGCGCTAAAAAAAAAAAAAAAAAAATAAAAAGTAAAATAAAAAAATAAAAAAAGGAAATAGAATAAGGAAAGGAAAAATTAATTAATTGAAGAGAATTTTATTAATATTAATAAAATTAATATAATTAAATTAAATTTAGTTCATAATCTTGAAATTTTTTTTTTCCCCCTTTTTCGATTTTGAGACATGACAGAATCTAACCTAAAAAGCATGTGCAATTTCTGTCAATCAGAAGTCTTCGAAAACCAATTGGCTTTACTATGTGATTCATGTGAAAAATGGACGCACTATAAATGCCTCCAGATTTCTAGAAAACAATATTGGAATTTAGCTAAACAACCATTTTGGTTCTGCAGCGAAAATTGCAAGGAAAGCCACGGTGGTATTCCAACAATTATCGACAAAGTAGTATCTTCCAATGTACCTAATGAACCGTCAACAACAGAGATAGTTAAATATATGAAGGCAATAGCTGAAAGTATGGAGCTCCTATTCAAATTGGTCAATGATTTAAAAGAAGAAAAGAACAAGTACAGTGAAGAAATTAAAAAACTTAAGAATGATAATGACAAATTGCTAGCTGAAGTAGACAAGGACAAAAATGAAATCTTACAACTAAAAGCAGATGTTAATTATTTAAAACAGAAAGAAATCTGTAATCAAGCAGTAATATATGGTGTTCCGGCGGATCCACAGAAAGACATTAATCAAACAATTATAAATATATTCAAGGAAAATCAAATACCAATTAATAATTTTATTAAATGTTATCAGCTAAAGACTAAACAACCTACAAATGGATTGTCCCCCGTTGTATGTATTTTTAAAGACGAAAATGAAAGAAACAATATAATACAACTTGTAAAGGGTAAAAGAATTATACTCCAAACAAAGAATACAACTAACAATACAATTAACAATACAATTAAAATGGCTGAATACTTAACACCAGAAACTCGCAAATTATTACTACAAACAAAAAAGGACCTACCTATGTACAAATTCATATGGGTTCGCAATGGAAAAATTTATGTGAAACAAAATGAAGAGGCCAATGAAGTAATCCGTATTCAAACAATTCAAGATATCAATAAAGTAGTAAATGAATATAAGGGTTAAAATGTTACTATGAGGTCTTTTTTCTTCCTTTTTCTTTAATTTAATTAATATATAATTTACTTTTTATAATTTTCTTAAATCTTATATGAACTTTGATCATAATATTAAATATTATTATAATGAAAATTTTATTTTAGAAAAGAACTCATTCAAGATCATTTATTTAAACTCAAGAAGTTTATTAAATAAATTAGACAGTGTAGAAGAAATTCTAAATGATTTTCGGGATACTATTGATGTGCTAATTGTTACTGAAACCTGGCTTCATATTGGTGAAGATACATTTGCTAATATACCTCATTATAATGCTTATCACTCCTTTCGTCAAGCCGTCAACAGAGGTGGAGGTGTGAGTATATTTATTCATGAAAAACTTTCGGGAAATGTAACTTTTGAAAATTCTACTAATTTCAATAACTTTTTGGTGGTAGAAATACCGAAACTAAAAATAAACCTTTTTGCGGTTTATCGCTCCCCTAACTCTATTAATTCAATCCCAAATTTCTTGGAAAGCATTAACCAGTTAACAGCAAACTATAAAAACATAATCCTTATTGGTGATTTTAACCTAAATCTTTTAGATACTAGTTCTGAATATATTCAAACGTATACAAATTATCTAAATGTGAACGGATACAAAATATTAAATTCTATTTCCTCTGATATGCCTACTAGGAAAACTGATACAAGTTCAACTATCATCGATCATTTTGCCACTGATCTTCTCGCCTTCAATTATAAATTAGCCCTATTTGAAAACACCATCAGTGATCATAACATTGCACTTCTTGAAGTCAGTATGAAGAAGTTAAATCAAAACGTTAGAAGATCCTTTTCTATATTTAATAAAACCCAATGTTGCCAGGAATTCAACAATTTTAAATTTAATTATACTGATGTTTCTTATCAACAACTGATAAAAAAATGGCAAAGCTTAGTGAATAATAACGTTCGAGTAATTAGAAATAATAGTAAGAATAGTTTTCTTAAACCTTACATGACAAATGAATTACTTTATATATCAAGAGAAAAAGAACGCTTATATAAACTCTCAAAAAGATATCCGAACAATATATATTTAAAAAATGCATTTATAACTACAAGGAACAATTTCGAAAAAAAGAAAAAAGAATCAAAAAGAAACTATATTACTGAACAAATTAATTTAAATATTTCCAATATAAAAAATCTCTGGAAAGTCATAAATTTCTCTCTATATAATCGCCCAATACTCACCAAAAACGTAATCCCTGATAAGATTAGATACAATAATAAAACTTATACGAATCCGGAAACAATCTTAAATTGTTTTAACAAACATTTTGTTACTGTAGCTGATTCGTACAGTACAGTGAACAACAATGTGTCTGAATACTATAACCTTGATTTAGATATTCTATTTGATGAGATTAGTTTTAATTTTAAGACAATAACAGAATCATCTGTAATCGAGCATATTAAACTTATTAAAAAGAACGTTGCTTGCGGGTTCGATTATATGTCTTGTTCGGA
This sequence comes from Hybos culiciformis, assembly GCA_964007475.1. Lineage (NCBI taxonomy): Eukaryota > Metazoa > Arthropoda > Insecta > Diptera > Hybotidae > Hybos > Hybos culiciformis. Next base: position 28,327,679 of record OZ023275.1, read on the forward strand.
TTTAAACAACATACACGATTCAAAACTTCCTATTATAACCAAAATATTTAATAGTTCAATAGATAATTGCCAGGTTCCTAATGAGATGAAAATAGCAAAAGTAACTCCATTATTTAAGGGAGGGAATAGTTCTGACTTGAATAATTACCGACCAATTTCAGTACTTCCGATTCTTTCTAAACTTTTCGAAAAAATTCTCTTTGATCAAATGTGGGAGCATTGCAAGTTACATAATCTCGTAAATAGTAATCAGTTTGGTTTCATTCCTACTTCAAGTACCACCTCTGCATGTGTGGAAGTGTTGCATCATGTACAAGTATCCCTACATAGTAAAAGAATAACAGCTGTCTTAACAATTGATTTAAATAAAGCGTTCGATTCTCTTGATCATGATATTTTACTTGGAAAACTTAAAAAATTTCATTTTTCTAATAATGGTGTTAAATTACTTCAGAGCTATTTATCAAACAGTAAACAATTTGTCAGCCTTAACGATCATTCTAGTGGGTTTGAGGAATTAAAGAGAGGAGTTCCGCAAGGCTCCATTTTAGGTCCAGTGTTATTCGTTATATATATCAATGATATATTTGATCTCCCTTTACATGCAATTCTTATACTATACGCAGACGACGCTCTCCTAATCTATAGTGAAAGCTCTTATCATGAATTACTAAATGCAATGAATTCGGATATACTTGTATTAAAACAATATTTCGGCAAGAATAATCTCAAAATGAATCTGACTAAAACTAAATACATGATTTTCAAAAATAGAACCCCAGATAACTTTGAGATATTCGTTAATGGCCAACTAATTGAACGTGTTACAACTTTAAAATATCTAGGTCTATACATTGACAGTAACTTAAAATGGGAATCTCATATACTTCATTTGAAGAGGAAAATCATACCTTTTGTTGCTGCACTTTTCAGATTAAGACATTCTCTTTCTAATAAATGTCTTTTAAACATATATTTTGCACATATCCATTCACATTTAGTGTATTTAAATTTCGTTTGGTCCTCGGCTCCAGCTTATAGATTACAAGAACTAAAAGTCTTACAAAACAAAGCAATTAAAGCAGCTTTTAATTTGCCTATTCTCACTCCTACTATAAATTTGTATAACGAACGTATTCTACCAGTCGAAAAACTTAGCATATTCGAACTATCAATTTTATGTTTCAAACTGAGTAAAAAAAAAATCAGATCTGGAGTCTCACTTAATAGAGTATTTGATACTCACACATATAATACTAGAAGCATACATAATTTCTCTAGCTTAGCATATCCTCCCGGTAGTCTTATCTATAAATGTATCTATTCCTACAATAATCTTCCTGAAGAATTAAAATTAATCCAACATCTACCACATTTCAAAATAGCATTAAAAAAACATCTTATGATTGGCACATCATAGTATCGTTGATATTTTCTATCATTATATTTTTTAAATTTTTTTTTAATTTGTATTTTTGTTTAACTTTGATATATATTCATGCATTTAATGTACCTAAATTCAATACGTAGTAAATACTAAAAAAAAAAAAAAAAAAAAAAAAAAAAAAACTTTTTTTATATATATATATTTTATGTTAACAATAAATATGTGAATGAAATGTGATTAAATTTACTAGCTTAAGTATTAACTGTGTTGCAATAAAAATAAGATAATTTAATGTACTTTCGGATTCTACACAAGTGATTACACTTTTTTGAATCCAATAAAAACTTGAAATAAATAAAAAAAAAAAAAAAAAAAATATATGTAGCATTTGTGAATGCATATTGTTAAATGTTATTATTGAATTATTTCCAATTATTGAATAATTACCTTATACATTTTTATATTGAAATGAATTGAAAATATTATTTATCAGGTAACAGTATTTCATACTTAATATGTGGTTTTGTTTACCTCACATTATTTAACGTGGCTTTCACTAATTCTTAATGTACATTAACAAATTCCTATTGGTATTGTTTATATTGAAATTATTAAATTTATTGTCATTAATAAAATACTAAATTTACTAATAATGCATAGTATAAATTTAAGAGAATTGAGCTTATACTAAATAGTATTGTTAGAATGTATAATTATTAGTTCTGTAATATATATAATATTAATGGATAATATCAATTAAAATTGGATCTGACTATGCATAAAACAAAAATAATTAATCAGCATAATGAATGAAATAATTACAGTTATTGAAAAAAAAAAATATATACGAATTCGTAAGTACTTACACATATATTTTAATATTTCCAGCAATAAAATAAATCAGACAAAGCCAATAAAGCTTTTTATATGAGTATAAAGAAATTTTTATCTTTTAAAAATAATGTAAACTTTTTTATTAATTTAGTTTAGACGACTATAGGTGAATAATCTTATTATCTAAGTAAGTATGTATAAATTAAAATAATGTCAGTTCAGAAATTATACTTTGTTTATTGGTTTATTATTTTTAACGAAAACGACCCATCTTGCAAACTAAAACACAAAAAATGTTTATCTTTCATTAAAGCTTCCGATGTTCGGCTGATAAATTATTCGAATAATATTGAATAATCGATTTAAAACCAAAAAATCAAATCCAAACACATCAGAAAAATTATCAGCATCCACTTAAAACAATTAAAAAAAAATCAGTAAATCAGTACTAAATTAAACAAAATTTATATTCATTAATTTAACAAAAAAAATATGAATTATTTTAAATTTATCCAAATCCAAAAAAAAAAAAATTAAAATTAATAAAATATAAAATTATTACAAACAAAACAAAATTAATTTTGTTTATTTATTTTTAAACAATAAGTCTTCATAATTATTAATGAAAATTTAGCCTAATTGCATTAAATTGAGTAACAATTGGTTAAACAATTTTTACTTTTTAAATCTTCAGTTTTCGGTTATACCTACTTATCTCAACTTATATATTTCGACCGATCAATAATTTGAATAAACATCTAAAATATAAGAAAAACAAAATATAAATGTATTTATTTATTTGTTTTCATTTAAAAATAGTGATTGCCAATTTTTAATAATTTCTTTGTTTCTTCAGCATAATTTTTTTTTTTTTGAAGTTTTATAATGGGATTTGTTCACACATATAGATATAATTAAGTCTCTCCAATGATTTAAAATTGAGATAAAAATGCTGAATTTTTAAAATAAATGTTTTTATTTCGAAGAAATAGATAAATAAAAACTTGATCAATAATGATTATTTTTCGATTCGGATTTGTGACGAGTTTTAAAGCGTTTTATATGTATGCGGCTAAAAATTGTTATCTTCAATAAAAAACTTAAGTTATTATAAGTATATACTACTAGATTCAAATTACGATAAACTTCAATACAATAATTGATGGTAGGTATATGAAGTAGGCACTTTTGAATAAGTTTGTCTTCTTTTAAGCCTTATTCCTCTTTTTTATCTTTTTGATTTAGTTAATAAATAATTTTTCCCATATACATTAGAGATTAGAGGAACCATATAATGTACCTACCCAGGTAAGTAGTTTTGTATTTTATAACTTCTAAATGAGGTGATTTTGAAATAAATTTTTAATTCAATACTTTTGTCGACTAGTTCTTACTCCTTATAGGGTAGATTATTTGATTTCGATCACACATCACACTCACTTTGCAACAACAAACAAATTTTAGTTCTATCTAGTCAACTTTTTTCTTTGCTACCTACTATGAAACTACGTCTTACCTCGATAATAAGGACCGGTCCCTCTATTTGAGTTTTTTTTTGTACAATACTTTTATAATAGTTCATATAAATTATCGAATAAAGGGACCAATACAAGGACCGGACCTTCTATTCGAAACACAAAGCCTTCTATAGACGAATATTTTTAATGTTTAAAATGTATAGAGATAGACGAATTTTTTAGGAAAATGGTTGTTTTCACGAGTTATTTTATTATTCGTTTAACTTTTTCGATTGAAGCAGTGTTTTTTTGCTTGAAAAGTGGTTCTTGGTGAGAGTTGCAAAAGTTGCACACCGGTCCTTTTATTCGTTTAAAGGGACCGGTGCTTATTATCGAGGGAAAACAGGCTACTTATGTAAAATATTTAGTCGGTCGTCAAATGCTTTTAAAATTTTAAATTACATTTGACAGAAACTATAAAATAAAACTGCCTTTGCCCCAAGAACTGATTTCAGTTTTGGGAGTTTGGGCACCGCCTCTACCCCCTCCTCCAAGTTTCAGCAAATTCTGAGTGGTTCCCAATTCCCATAAACTGCACTTTAGCCAAAAAAAAATCCTGTCAAAAAACAAGAAATTTATTTAATTATAAAAAAAAACATAATACATATTAATAATAAGGGTGAATGAGGGCAAGCAAATTAAATAAGATTCTTCAAATATTAAGGGGAACCAAAACAGAAACAGAATTAGGGGGAAACACACAATTATTATTTTATTTTTTGTAAAAAAAAAAAAGCTTACTAACTTCTTTGCTTTCCTTTGTCTTCTCTTCTCTTGATTCTTGATTATGGTTGGTTGTGTCAGTCAGTCAATTTCTTTTTGGAATGATAATCCCAATATTTTTGTTTTTTATTTTTAGATATTCTTCACAATAAAAAAAAATTCAACTAAATTGGTTTAACTTTTTTTATTTAATTTGCTAATTTTTTTAATGTTGGATTTCGTAAAAAAAAAAAACCAAAAATTAATAAATTAATGAATAAAGAAACCTGTTTTTGTTTTCTTCTAAAATTTTTCACACTTTGAAACGTAGCTTAATATTCTTTTCTTTTTTTTTTAGGTAAATAAATAATTATTGATTTTAATAATCTTTTATATAGGTAATTGAGTATCTATTTAAAAATTTATTTATTTTTAATTCTTTAATTAATTAAAAATGAATAGCAAAAAATTTTTTTTTCCGATCAAAAAAAAAAATTCTATCCCACTCAATTAAATTTTCTCCGTTTTGTGAATTGAATTTTTTTTTATTTTTCTCTATGTTTTTTTTATACTGCGGTGGTGTGTGGTGTGGTTATACAAATATTTTGAACTTACTGTACTTTTGACAGATAGAAAAAGATGGAAGTTTTTATATTATGACTTTCTTCTTTTTCTTATTTTGACAGTTCCCCTAGTAGCAATTTATATACTACGGAAAGCATACATATAATAAAAATTTATTTAGATTATCTATAAAAATTGACAAAATGAAACTACAAAGTATTAATTAAAAATGCCTGCCTGCAGTATTTTATTATTTTATCATCAGATATAATTAAAAATAGAAAAATATATAAATAGTTTTCGTACTAATTTTTTGATGCTGTTGGTACAAATTTTGGCCAAGAGTGGCGCTATTTCAACATTTTAAGATGGGAATATTTCTGAGTTAAAAGGGGATGGAAATATAAGCAGATGAAGAAGATATAGAATAAACTTTTATTGTAAATGTATTTACCCCGAGTTTAGACTGGATTTTATTTAAGTTAATGTTAAAATGAAGATTTTTTCATTGTGTGTAAAAAGAAAAATAGTCGAGAATAAAAAACTTGATTTGGTATTTACAGTGAATGTTTGCGAAGATTAAAACAAAGATTTTTTTCATTGAATTTCTAAAATTTATGTAAAAAGAAAAAAGCTTCATTTTAGTCCGAACTACAAATCTTCTATTAAAAATTGTCAATTAGGGGTGTACTTACTATTTTTTTTTAGAGAAAATAGAATTATATTATTTACCAACAAACTCTTACTAGGGGTTTGTACTGGATGTTTTCGAAGATATCAAGATTTTTTTTAAAGACAAAATTCTTCATATTTTTAATTTTTTTTATTAAAATTATCAATAACAATAATAATAATTGTACTTTACATTACCGACTAAACTGTTCTTAATATTAAAATCTATATATTTTTTTTACTAATTTAGATTTCAATGGAAAATAAAATATTCTACCTACTTCAAAAGAGGAAAATAAAGATATTTTTTTTCAAATAGGTTTAAATTTTTTATACACTTCGCGAAACTCATTTACTATTTGTATTTCTTCATCTTTATTTAAATCGCATTGTCTCCAATCAATTTTTTCATCACAATTTAACAAATTCTCACAACAGAAAGCTTCACGTGCAAACTGAATTGGAAATCGTTTCATATTTCTTGTCAACATGCAAATTCGTTCTTCTTTGTTGGGAAGCTCTACCCAAAAATATGGTCCTCTCTGAGGCAATTCTGAAGGTTCTTCAATTTCTTTCAATTCCTCTAATTGTAGATTATATTCTTCAGATTTATCTTCGAATGCATGTTTAATTTTCCATTCGAATTCATCATCAATTCCAATAGCGTTTATCTGTAAATGTGCAGTTTGATAATGCCGTTCGAAAAAACATACGCATTTTCCCTGAGACTTGAAACAATTTTTCAAAGATTGCTTTATTTTTGATAATTCATCCCAATCGTCAGTGGATAACAACGATGAGCTAGGTATGTGCGTTATAGGCAGAATCAATACATGAAAGTTATTTATAGGACCTTTTGCTAATGCAATATAAAAATTTTCACCAATGTCTATAATTAAATGTTTTTCGATATCAATTGATGAAAGGCAAAACCAACATTTATCTAAAAATACAAAAAATATACATATATTTAAAATATAAAATCAATAAACAAAATATATTACAAATACTATGTTTAACAAATAATTATAGATCAAAATTAATTTAAATGACAAAGGGCAATTAACATTCTTAAGACATTTTTCTTTCTTTTTTTCTTTTTTCTAGTTAAAAATAAATTTATAACAATAGATGTATGTTATTAACTGTATAATTTTTACCTTGTTCAATTTCCATCCGTCGTTTTTTGTGAGTCATTTTGAAGTCATTCTCTCCATCTTTTCCTTTCCTTGGTGACTTCAAGTCATAAAAATATTGCGCGTTTGAATTCTAAAAATAGAAAATTTTAATTGTTTTGCAAAACTTAATCAAAAGTTTTAAAAATAAAGAATTGAACTTACACTTTCGAGTTTCTTTTTAAAATTAGAAAAATCTATAGAGTCAAATGGACAACGTATTTCATTTGTTGTTTTCTGTAGCAAATCTATAATTCTCATTTTATTTACTGGTGTTATATTTAACGCATACACATATTTTTCCTTCGTTGAATTACCAATATTGGCTAGAGATATGAATCTTGTTGCTAATTCTAACTGAGTAACATTATTTGATGGCGCTATTCGGAAAGGTAGTGGCTCATAATAAATTGAGTTTAAGCCACAAAAATGATATCGTGGTCGAATTTCTTTAACTAAATGTGATATGAACTTTGAACAATCGTATTTTGCATTGGTCTGAGAAGTAATTCCTTCAGGCCACTGAGAGGTCAAAAGTATATCAACACCTCTATAATCACTTTGAGATTTACTTAGTAAGCAAGAATTTATCAATGTCTCAACATCATCTTTATCAAAAAATGTGTCATCAGCTTTAGATGTGGAATTAGATTCTAATCCACTTAAATATGCAATTTTTAATCCAGATTTTAAAGTGTACAAACCTAAAAAGTAATAAAAAAAATTAAGAATTTGAGATTAAGATCTGACTGAAAAAATGGCACCCATATTATTTTTAAACATAATAACCTTTTTACTAAAGGGTTTAGTTTGCTTATGTAAAGTTGGATTATAAATAAAGTGGATTAAAAAGACAGGCAGTGTGAAAGAAATATTGATCCAATACTGGAGAGCAATATTAAAAACTTAAACCCATTTCAGATCGCATAATCCAAACTGCAAAGAAATTGGATATTGGGTAGATTGAGGCTCTCAGTCCCCAATTCTTCTAGGTCTGAATTTTTTTGTTTAGGATTATTAAGATTTTAAAAAATAATCTTACCTCGTTTACCCAAATACGTTAAATTCTCAAAAATTTCACCATCAGTCGAATTGGTGTAATTTTTCAATTCATTTTGATTTGTTGTTCCCAGAATGTAAACAGGAATAGAAATTTTTATAACATTGCGATATGATTCAAATTCTTCCCGCCTGCTGGTGGTGGTGGTATTAAAGAATTCACCAACGCACAATACTAATTCAAATGGACCAGATTTTTTATTTATTGATTCAATTCGATTGAAAAATTGTTTCAAATTTCCATTAACATCGCCAAAAACTAAAATTTTAATTTTTTGATCCATTTTGGTTTTGTTTGTGTTTTGTGTACGTAGGTAAGATACCTGGTTTTGATATTTTAATAATTCTTGGCTCTTCTCTGGACACTTGAGGAAAGATAAGCTCTCAACGCAAATGAAAATGCAATCAAAATCAACAAAAAAAACTAACAAATAAAATTTCTTTTGAAACGTTTAAAAATAAACAAAACAAATTCAATTTCTTCAAGCAAATCATTTATTATCCCAGCCAGCATTTATATGTCATGTTTCTGGTCACAAGTCAACAATGCAATTGTTAGTCAGGGTTTGTAAGAACTTAAATTAATTAATTTTTTTTCACAACATATATTGAAAAATTGATGAATTAAGAAAGCCTTAATTTATGGGCTTCCATGCAAGTTAAAAGGCAGGTTTAATATAAACACAATTCACGCTAAAATAATCTAAAAGGCAGATTGAAACTAAACAATTAGAGAAAAAAAAAATAAGTAAGAGAACCTGTAAATTAAGAAAATGAAAGCAATATTATAAGTTTTTGTTGCTGTCCTTGTCTAAAATTTTTTTAAATTATTATATCTGTCATTTTTAACAGTGCAGTGCAGATGCAGGAACAGAAAAAAAATGAATTCTATTAAAACCAAAACATTATTTAAATTATTAATTTAAAACTAAAAAATAAATAAAGAACTGTTGTTGAATTAAAATTATGTTATTTTTTAGAAAATATAGCTCGAAGAATTATGACAATTTCATTCCGCACAGTGTTATTAAAAGATTTCCACCAGTTAATTCTTCAAAAAAAGTGCGGGCGCCGCCAACTAAATTGAAAGTTGAAAATTTGTCTCAACAAAATTTAAAAAATAATTCACTTGATGGAACTTTATCAGATTCAACATCATCATCATCAGAATATCGTGAAAATGAGATGAAAATCCAAATGTTATCGAAGAATTTATATCAACAAATTTTTAAAAAATCTATTAATGAAAAAAAATCATCAGATTCAATTGAAAATTGCTTGAATGAATTGAATAGACATGGTATTAAAATTGGAGAAAACCCAAAAATACCTGATGTAAAATTGAGATTGCCGCAATTAAAAGGTAGATAGACATACCTAGATCCTTAACCTTTATTTTTAATATTTCGCATTCTCTTTGAGATAAACATTCCATCACCACTGAATGACATGATAACTTAATTGGTCATTGTATTTCTTACAACGTAGGTACACCAATATCCTAAAAAAAAACTTGAATAAGCTGAGAAATATTGTTGGTTTGTCTTAAGCTTCTAGTGGTCTAATGATAATGCTTCTTAATTCTTCCAAATCTTTAAATAACTTATATGCATCTTACGATAATCAACATAGATAGGTAGGTAATAAATATATTTTTTTTGTATTTTGTTTTTAGGCAATTCAATCGAAGAACATTTTAATATTATCGCTAAAGAACAAATAGAACCATATGAAAAATTAATTCAAAATTTAATTTCACATCAAATGCCTGAAATTCCAAAAAATTGGTTATTTCAACCAGGATGGACATGCTATAATGTTAATGGTCCAATTTCAATTGATTATCCAAATGAAAATGCATTAGTTTTGGATTTAGAAGTTTGTATGAGTGCTGGTCAGGTTCCAACTTTAGCCTGTGCCGTTGGACCAAAATGTTGGTACTCATGGTGTTCTAATAATTTAATTGAAGAAAAACAATCACAGTCAGAAGAAATTCGAAAATACACACTTAACGATATGATCCCTTTAGGAAAAAATAACTCAAAACTTATTGTAGGACATAATGTATCTTATGATCGAGCTAGAATTCGAGAGCAATATCTTCTCGATGATAATGGGACTAGATTTTTAGATACAATGTCATTGCATGTTTGTGTTTCGGGAATAACAAGTTATCAACGAGCAATGCTTAAATCCAAAAAAGAATTAAGCGAAGAGGATTTAATGTGGTCAAAAAATAGCTCATTGAATAGTTTGGCTGAAGTTTATAAATTATATTGTAAAAATGAAATTAAAAAAGAAGTTCGTGAAATTTTTGTTAAAGGTACAATGAATGATATCAGAAATGATTTTCAAATGTTAATGAATTACTGTGCCGGAGATGTGATTGCTACTAAAAATGTTCTAGAAAAATTATATCCAATGTTTGAAGAAAGATTTCCGCATCCAGTAACACTAGCAGGTTTATTAGAATTAGGTCAGTTCATGAATTTATGTTGGAAGTGGATTAGATAACTTTGAAAATACAAAGTTTTTATAGATATTATACCTCATTCTAAATCCAAATTCTAATATAATCATTAGATTGTTTATTCTCTAAGGAATATTTTCTATTAGTTTGAAGCAAAATATATATAATTTTTGGATATAAATGAAACATAAATGTAATATTTTTAATGATTTCCAATCCTTCTCATCGATTACATTTTTTAATTTCAGTTTGATTTTAGGATCGGCTTATCTTCCAGTGAACTCAAATTGGAACCGTTACATTGAAGAATCAAATTTAACATATGAAGATTTGGATATTGAATCTAAATATTTATTGTCAAGGCGTGCAGATGACGCATGTGAATTAATACATGATGAAAAATATAAAAAAGATTTATGGATGTGGGATCAAGATTGGACAACTCAAACGATAAAATTAAAAAAATTGATCAAAAAATCAAAAAAACAAATTTCTTTAGAATATGAAGCGAAAGCTCAAGAAAATATAATTGATTTGGATGAAGAAGAACAACGCCTAAGAAAAAAATTTCAGTATTTGTATGAAACAAAATCAACCTTACCGGCTCGAAGACCTTTTCTTCCCGGTTATCCTAGCTGGTATCGTAAACTTTGTGATAGAAAAAAATCTGTTGATGACTGGTCGCCTGGAGCAAAAGATATAGGAACTGGTATGCAAGTTGCACCGAAATTACTCTCATTATGTTGGGAAGGTTATCCGTTGCATTATATAAAAGAACAAGGTTGGGGCTTTTTAGTACCATATAAAAATGCATCTTCTGAAGAGTATTATGTTGATGCAAAAATTCCTATTGAAAATCTTGTAAATAAATGTCCAATCTTAGGAAATGATATTGAGGCAGGAGAAGATGAAAGTCTTTATGCATTTAACTCTCTTTCCAAAGAAGTTGAAATGACAATAAGTAAAAAAGATTATTGGAATAAAAAACCTAAAAAAAAAAAAACTTTTGGGAAATATAGAGGAACAGGTGTTTGGTGTAATTTAAGTTTAGAAGGATGTTGCTGGTTTTTAAAATTACCTCACAAAAATGGACCATCTAATCGTGTCGGGAATCCTTTAGCTAAAGATTTTTTGAATAAATTTTCTGAAAATGTTTTGTCAGGAGATGGTAGTTCAGCTGAACGTGTGATTCAAATAGCCAGAATGTTATCTTACTGGAGAAATAATCGTGATCGAATTATGGGTCAAATGGTTGTTTGGCTTCCTAAAAATGATCTACCAAAGAGTTTAAAAAATATTGAAAACGAAATTGGTGCAATTATTCCTCAAGTTGTCGTCTGTGGAACTTTAACTCGTCGAGCAACTGAGCCAACATGGATGACAGCGAGTAATGCACAAAAGGAGCGAGTGGGATCAGAACTAAGATCTGTAATACAAGCTCCATTAGGATACAAAATTGTTGGTGCAGATGTTGATTCGCAAGAATTGTGGATTGCATCTATTCTAGGTGATTCTCAAGCAGCTAGTTTGCATGGAGCAACTCCCTTGGGATGGATGACTATAAGTGGAACAAAATCAAATGGAACTGATATGCATTCAGTTACTGCAAAAGCTGTTGGTATATCCAGAGATCACGCCAAAGTTATAAATTATGCCAGAATATATGGTGCAGGCCAGAATTTCGCTGAAACACTACTTAAACAATTTAATCCGAATTTAACAAATGGGGAAGCTAAATCTAAAGCGATGAAAATGTTTGCTTTAACCAAAGGGAAAAAATTATATGCTCTCAAAGGCGAGTTTTCCGAAGAAAGTGAAAATAAAAGGTAATATTTTATGATAAAGGATTGTGATTTAATTTTTAAATATATTTTTTAAATTTCAGTCATTCTGGCTACGAAGCCCTAAAATTAGCAGCAACAATGGGAAAATCTGTACCGGAAATATTTGAACGACCTAAATGGAAGTACGGAACTGAAAGTGCCATGTTCAATCGTCTTGAAGAAATTGCTGAAAACATTCAACCTGTAACACCATTTCTTAGTAGTCGTTTAAGTCGCGCGTTAGAGCCAGCTGAAATTTCAGAAGACAGATTTCTTCCAACTCGTGTCAATTGGGTTGTTCAAAGTGGTGCTGTTGATTTCCTACATTTAATGCTTGTATCAATGCGATGGTTGATGGGAACAAATATAAGATTTTGCTTAAGTTTTCATGATGAAATTCGTTATGTGGTTAAAGAAGATTTAGCTTATAAAACGGCATTAGCAATGCATGTAACAAATCTTTTGACTCGATCGTTTTGCTCAAACAGAATTGGTTTAACAGATTTACCTCAGTCTGTAGCATTCTTTTCATCAGTTGAAGTTGATACTGTTTTAAGAAAAGAATCCAGCTCTGAATGTATAACACCTTCCAACCCGCATGGATTAGAAGTGGGTTATGGTATACCTAAAGGAGAGTCTTTGAATATATACGAGACTTTGGAAAAAATTGGTAATAATGATATGACTAATTGGGAATGGCATATGAAAAAATGAGACTAGCTTAATAGAAAAATTTAAAATACGCATTTAATATTCTCTAAAGAAAGAATTTTTGAGATGAGTATTTCTAAAATGTTTTCAAGCCAAATAAGTCTTTGTCGTAGAAATAAGTAATTGTTTACACTTTACATTAAGAAATAAAATTCGAAAAAGAAATTATAAGGTATAACTCAATTATTTAACTCTCTAGGTTGCGAAACGCTTAAACTTTTAGTTATATGTATTATTTTATTTTTATTTGTATTTTAATAATTCTTATTAAATTAACGAAAAAATAAAACCCCAAAGAGAAATGAATTAATTCTTTTATGATTTTTTATTTTACATATGTACTTATAGTTTACGCTTTCAACCCATCGACCCTTAATGTAATATAAATTCATTCTTCTAACATTTATTTGTTTTATCAATTAGATTTTTTCTTCTTCCTTTTCCGTCTTCAATGCTTGATTTCATTCAAATTAAACATATTGTAAAAAAATGTACAAAAAAAAGTAATTAATAACAAATAATAATATGTTTATGTATATATTGTAAACATTAATCAAAATATTTTTTTAACTATCATGATTTTTACCTATGTTTTTTGCTTGATTAAACTTTCACTTTAATAAAAATAACGTCTCTAGGGAATGTATGGTCAAATAAAAATATTTTTAAACTTAAAAAAAAAACAATTTTTTTTTATTTTAAAAAAAAAGTTGTTCGAATAAGTTCTTATTTTGAAAAATATGATGTATTTTTTTGTTAACATAATTAGAACTCAAATTATTTCATTAATAATTGTTTATTCACTATTCTTCACAAAATTTACATTTTCGCTGAACGATAATAAAATTTCTGTTCTAAATCACTTACTTCAAACCATATCGAACATTAATTTAAAAATTTCAAATATTATTGACTTCGAAAATTTATATGTATTTTATTTCCTTCATGAAAGCAATTTTCCACTTTCTATAACATTTTTATCAACTTTAAATGAAAGTAAAATTGATCATAATAACATTGATAATATGGCAATAACAACTTTAATGGATAATTTGGACGCTAATAGAAAATATTGCATTACAGGTGGAATATATTTTCTAATCATAACTGACGCTATTGACAGAAAGCTTATATCTTCAACATTAACAAATCTTTGGTATTATCAAAGAGTATTTAATGTTTATGTTTTAACAAATTTGGGTATATTTTCATTCAATCCATTTCAATTCAATGAAAATGGATTTTTAGGAAATATGATTGTAGTTAATTCAAAAAATGATTTAAAGAAAATATTCAATAATTTAAATGGATATCCAATTAGAGTTCAAATGTTTCCATCTACATATTCTTTGCTTCAGTTTGAAAATAATACAAATGAAAATGAAAATAGAATTATTACGAAGATTGAAGGAGTTGATGGGTATTTTGCTTTATTTTTGAAAGTAAGTAAAAAATTTTAAATTATTGTGATCGGTAGGTGTCTCAGAGCTAAACGACATAAGGTGACTTAATGTCGCTAAAGGGTCTGAAGCGAAATAATGACAATTGGCCTTTAGCCGTCTTAAAATATTTTATGTCGTTTTTATAGTTTTATTTTATTTTTTAGGAAGCATTGAACTACAGCATGGTGTTGCAAGAATCTGATTCCGATGATTTTGGGTATGGACATGAATTTTTAAAAATAAATAAATTTTTTGTACAAGTCAAATTTTTTAAGATACAAATTATCTAATGGTACTTTTATTGGATCTATTGGACGTCTTATACAAAATAAAACTGACTTGGTTTTAACGGCATTTTTTATGAAAGATTATGAAACAAGAGATATTGAATTTTTTGCTTCACCTTACACTGACCAATTATGTATTTATGTTCCTAAGGCGCAAAAAGTTCCAAAATATTTGTTCATGTTTTATGCGATGACTTGTGGAATGTGGATAATTTTTTTATTATCACCATTTATTTTTGCTACAATATCATATTTTTTTTGTGAAATAAATTACAGAATCGTTATGAAAAAAAGTATTAATTTTCGAAGAAAATTTCGAAGAAAAAATGAGTACTTCAACGTTATTATAAATATATGGAAATTATGGCTAAGAATAGGTATTGGAAAACTACCTGAATTCCAGGCAGAAAAAATAATTTTAATGTCAGTTGCTCTAATTGGTGTAATAATTGGGGCTTTGATTGAATCCAACCTCACTACACTATTCACAAAACCTTTATTTTACAAAGACATAATTTCATTAAAACAATTAGCCGATACTGAAATGGATATTCTTTACAAGTTTAAATGGATGAAAGACGAATTGTTTCCAAAAAATATTTCGGAAAATTTTGAAAAATTGAATACAAGAATGCAGCTAATAGATTCAAATGTATGGATTTTTGATTTAATGGTTTATAATCCAACATTTGCAAGTGTAACGAGAGTTTCACTATCTAAATTAGAATCAAAATATTTTCAGGAAAAAAAATTATTTATAATTCCCGAATATCCAAAAAATTATTTTTTGTCATATCCTGTACAAAGAAAATCTCCATTTTACACAACAATCAATTATATGATACTAAAATTTTCAATGTGTGGTTTTTTCAATTATTGGATAGAAAAAACTCATTTCCAAGCAATGTTATCTAATTTGAAAAATATTAATTTTAATGATAATGCAATTTTTAAATCGTTAGAAGTAGAAGCCTTGAAAATAGCCTTTGGTATTTGGCTGTTTGGGGGATTAATAGCTACTTCAGCCTTTTGTTATGAAATTAGGAAAATATTTCAGAAAATATTATTAAAATAAAATAACAACAAATTAATCATTTATATGGGAGGACTCGGTTCTTTATTGCTAATTTTTGATTTGTTGGCTATTCAGTTGTATCACATTCAATTGAATCATTTAATAACATTGGTACTAAATTAAATTCAAGACATAAGGAAAATCGTTTCATCTCAATTTTTGCTAATTTAAAATAATTTATAATTTTTAACTAGTTGCTTTTTATTATATTTTTTTCATATTTTCTTTTAAACTCATATGGTTAATTTTATATCTACAATATAATAAAGCATAATTATATGTTTATTCTTGTGTCGACGGGGTGTACTGTTTATTATTGACTTAACCTAAATTTAATTCTATTTTATCCCTATAATATAATATAATTTTTCAATCTTATCAATCAATAAGATTTCAGATAACGATAGTTATTGTGTGTGTACTAGATTCCTTTCCTTGTTTTTTACTCCTTATGAATTTGGTATGTAAATACTCAATATATATTTATCTTTTACATTAATAAAAATATAGATAACAGAAAGTAAGATTTAATAAAATATCGTTTTATTTAACTTATATTTTTTTAAGTTAAATTTAAATATTTACCATTCAAGTAAAACATTTTTTTTTGCTATACTTAAAATAATCAGAAAAAAAAAATGAAATTTTTATTATTGATAGAAATTGGCTTGGCTCGAAATTTTTTCATGGTTTTTGGTTTTTGGAATCAAAATTATATTTTTTTAATGAATAAGCTCTTAATAAACTTGCCTTATATTCATTTAGAATTTTCAAATTTTGATGATTTTAATAATCCGTACATTGTTTTTCTTTTTCATCAAAATAATGTGCCAATTTATTTGACCCAAACCAGCTATACAAATTGTTTGGTAGTTAATTCTGTTAATTCTAATAAAAACGAAATTTATAAAAATGGTTTGATTAATAATAATTACAATGGGGAAATCCATTATGCCTATTGTGAATTCTTGGTAATATCTATCAAATTTAATGAATTATCTAGAATCACAAGTTCTTTTGGTAGAAAATTAAAAAAATATTTTGTCATTATAACTGATTCTATTGATATGGAAATTTTAACTATGTTTTTATCAAAATTATGGTTTTATGAAAAAATTAGTCGTGTCTATGCTTTGACTAATTTAGGCATATTTTCCTTTGATCCATTTACATATAATCAAAATGGTACTTTAGGGACCATGATCTTAATTACTTCAAGTTATGATTCAAATAAAATATTTAATAATTTAAATGGTTTTCCGGTAAGGGTACAAATGTTTTATTCAACTTTCTCGATAATTAAATTTAAAACTGTAACTTCAAAAAAAGGAGTAATAAGTTCAACAAGACAAATTGAAAGTATGAAAGGGGTTGATGCCAGTTTTGCTGCATTGTTAAAGGTAAATTGTGTTATAAACCTAAAAGTACAATAATAAATTCATAACATATAATTCAAATTTAAAATTTTTAGGAATCAATGAATTATACACAAAACTTACAGGATTCAGATCCTGATGAATTTGGGTGAGATTACTCTCTCTGTAAACCTATTTTTTTTCAGGACTAGTTTAATTTTCTATTCGGTTAAATTACAAAATCAATTATTTTTTTATAGATTTAAATTGCCGAATGGTTCTTTTACTGGAGGACTTGGACTTGTTGTCCGCAACGATACCGATGTTGTATTAACAGGATTTTTTTTAAAAGATTACGGTGCTAATGATGTTGAGTTTCTTGCATCAGCTTATTCAGATCAGTTATGTATTTATGTCCCGAAAGCATTTCGAATACCAGAAAGTCTTTTATTAGTTTACGTTATGGAAATTGATACGTGGATGATGTTCGTATTTTCAGCTCTGGTATTTGCTGCTATAATATACATTTTTCGAATAATTAATTTATATTTGCATGGTATTAGACATAAACTATGTCATATTAATTGTCGAAAAGATCTGGTGAAAATTATTCTTGATACATGGAAAGTTTGGATTCGAATAGATATTGGAAAATTTCCTCCTTTTCCGTCTGAAAAATTAATATTAATTTCAATAGCATTGGTTAGTGTTGTCATGGGTGCTATAATTGAATCTAATTTGGCTACACTTTACATGAAACCTATTTACTATAATGACATTAATAGTCTTGAAGAATTGGCCTACAGTCAGTATGACATTTGCTACAAATATAAACCTATGAAAGATGATGTTTTCAGTGAAAATGTTTCAATTATTTACGAAACTTTAAGAAAACGAATGCGAATGCATACTCCAAATGAATCAGCTTTAGATCTAATGGTACGGGATCGAAATTTTGCCAGTATTACAAGATATTCATTAACAAAATTACATACAATATCATATTATTTTAAGGGTATGCTTTTACATCTCATTCCTGAATGTCCGAAAAATTATTTCATATCATATATTTTGCATAAGAAATCTTCGTTTAAATATAGAATTAATGATTTAATATTAAGATTTTCAATGTTTGGAATGTTCGACTATTGGCTTAAAAAAACTTACTTTGAAGCTAACCTTGTAAGTGGAAAAAAAAGCATTACCAATAAAGATACCTCTTTTAAGCCAATGACATTAAATAATATTCAAATGGCATTTTATGTTTTATTTATTGGAAATTTGATGTCAATATTATTTATTATTATAGAAATTTTTATAAAAAATTACAGAAAAATATTATAGTACCTAAATATGAAATATTATTATATTATTGAAATTAAGAAAATTGAAATAAAAATTAAAAACGAAGTCTAATAATGCAATTAATAAAATAGCAATGTAGTATAAGAATTAAAAAAAATATATAGGTATATGAATTAAGATGCCTAGAAACGTACTAGGTATGAAACTGATAATCATATTACCTATATCAATGAATAAAAATAATTTGTTAGATTATAATTTTAGTTTTTCATCATAAAAAATTCATTAATAAAATAAAAAAATATTTATATAGTAGTTTTTTTTTGCGATTTTGGTTGATCTTGATTGTTTGTTACCTTCCTTAAGCCACTTATAATTTGATTTTGCTTTGAAAAATAAGGCTTTAATTTGTGAACGATAAGCACAATTTGGGCTACAAGAGACAGCTGTAACTTCTAGAGCAGCGTTTCTCAACCTTTCTACTATTGCGACCTATAAAATATGAATACAAAATAACGCGACCCTCAATGTGAAAAATAACGCGACGAAATCTGAAAAATTTAATGACAAGCTAGAAAAACACCTTTAAAATGTTTTATTTATTTTTATTTTAACGACTTATAATATGTTGTTGACACATTCATTTGATAATTAATTTTTTTTCGTTCGATTTGTTTAAAGCGAATGAATTTTAAAAGCTGTTTTATTATTATCAATCTAAAAACAGAGCAATCTGTTAGAAAATAGATGTATAGATTAATTCTTCTTACATAATCAAAATATTTTATTATTTTTGAAAAAATCTATGTAGCATTTGTAATAGAATTTTCCCATTAAAACGACCCATTGAAAATCTTTCGCGACCCAAATTCGGGTCGCGACCCTAAGGTTGAGAAACACTGTACTAGAGCGACAATAACATGAACAATCCATTTTAGTTAGTAGCTCTAATTTTGTTCATCTGATGTAAATATGTACATGGCGATTATTTTTTTTTTGACAGTCGTTTGTGGTCCAATTATGTTTACAGTAGCTTACCTGTGAATGTCAAATTGTGTCTTACAAATTAGAATTTCTTAAATTTAATGCAGATTCTTAATAAAATATTCGTCCATATTTCTGAACACACTCTTGAGTCTTGAAATGAAATATATAATAAAAAAAAAAGTAGACTTCGAATTTCGATAATAAAAATTTTAGAATTGACAAATTTTTTAGTAGGTACCAAAAAACTGTTTACAATTTACTGGTAACACTGACACATGCTTTTATTTTTGACATTCTATTTTGACATAAGAGAACGAAAAAAATTTCTTATCCATTTTTTTTTTTGCCATTTCTCTTACTAAAAAATAAAAATATTGAATATTTTTAATTTTCTCAAATTGAAATTAATTTATTTTTAAATTAGAAAAAAAAAAAAAAAGAAACACATAAAATGGGAAATGTTCAGGCATCATCAAAAAATTCAACAGAATTACCAAAATTAGGTTTACCAGATTTACCAGCCGCCAGTACGCCAACATCACCGACAGATGAAAAACGATCACAATTGGAAAATCCGGGAACTGTAGAGGATTTGCATAAAAAATGTAAAGGTAAGAAAGGATGTTCTTTTTTTTTTTTTTTTTTTTGATGACATAATTTTCATTTTTCCAAACAATTTTCATTTTAATTTATTTTTAGGCAAGTATACCGTGCAACTCATTGTTAATTTAAAAAAATTATTAAAATTAAATTAAAAACATTTTGGTCGAAAATAATAGACTTAACCTGAATTTTTAATCAAAAAATAAAAATATGATTTCGGCTAAACTGCAGCTTACGTGAACCACTCAGAATCGGATGAAACTTGGAGGGGAGGTAGAAGCGGTGCCCAAACCCCTGAAACCGAAAACATTTCGTGGGGCAAAGGCCCCGTTTCGGAGATATGGCCCTCCAAAATTTTCATGCATTTAGTATGGGAGAATTTTTTTTTTTGCCGATTTGCCTCATTATTGCGTAGGGAGTATAGGGGCTGTCCTAGAACGAGCCAGCCGCAAATCCCACTGACCAACCACCATTTATATAAATTATAATTATTAATTTTTGAAATGACCCATAATTAGAAATTCACTTTTTTAACTTTTTTTTTTTGTTAAAAAAAATTTTAAAATTGTTTAGAAAGTTTTTCATAATTAGCATAAATGTTAGTTTTAAGGATACCTACCTACCTTTATGAAGCCGGATACCTACATAAGGTATTTTATTTTCTTTAGTTTTTAATTTGGTAAATTTTTATATTGAATAATTTCTATAGAATAATTTTTCTGGTAATTTATTAATTTTTTTTTTTTTTTGTTAATTTTCTAGATATTATGGCAATGACGTTTGATGGTGCCAAAGTTATGCTAAATAAAGGGCTAAGTAATCATTTCCAAGTTTCACATACAATTAATTTAGGAAGTAGTATCCAACCAAATGGTTATCGATTTGGCGCCACATATGTTGGAACAAGACAATTTTCACCGACTGAAGCATATCCAGTGCTTCTAGGAGATATTGATCCTTCAGGAAATTTGAATGCAAACGTTATTCATCAATTTTCTCCTAGGGTTCGTTGTAAATTTGCATCTCAGGTAAATTATTTTCATTTTTTAATATTTAATGTCAAAAATTATAATTTGTATTGTTTTTTGTATTCATTTCCGTAAATATATATTTCTCCCACCGAAATAGTTCTTGTTATTATTTTGGTTGTTGTAAATTTGAATATCCCACTTAAGTTTCTGCTGAACTTATTTATAAAATTTTTCAAAAATATATTTCGTTTGCTTTTAGATTCAACAAAGTAAAATGCAAGCTGCTCAATTAACCACGGATTATCGAGGAGACGACTTTACAGCGTCATTAACAATTGGAAATCCCAATATTTTGAATAGCTCTGGTGTTTTAGTCGGTCATTACTTACAGTCTGTTACAAAAAACTTATCTCTGGGTGGGGAAATAGCTTACCAATATGGGCCACAGGTTCCTGGAGGTGAAATAGCAGTGGTGTCTGCTGCTGCTCGTTACGTAAACGGTACAGCAGTTTGGTCTGGAACAATAGGTGGAAGTGGAATAAACATTTGTTATTATCAGAAAGCGAGTGAGCAATTACAAATTGGTGTTGAATTAGAAAACAATTTCAGAATGCAGGAATCGAAAGCATCTATTTGTTATCAAGTTGATTTACCAAAAGCAGATTTGGTATTTAGAGGTAAAATTTTGTAAAATTTGCTTACTAAATTTAAAACTAAACTACGACTACGACGAATTAGTTTATTGATATATATATACGGCAAAGTAGGACGTTCTACTAGAACCATCTACTGTTGTGCGATCGACTTCATCCAAGACATTTTTAATCTAATTGTTTTTAATCCAATTGTTTTTCTAAATCATTTGTTTGCGTCATCAACGATGCAAGTGAAATAAAATAACAATATAAGTTTCAATTTTAATGCAATAAAAATTAAATATATTAAAGATTAATATTTTTTTATAAAAAAAATTATTATTATTTTTTCATTTTAGGAATGATTGATTCAAATTGGAATGTTGGTGGTGTATTAGAAAAACGCTTGCAGCCATTGCCATTTTCGTTTGCTCTTAGTGGACGAATAAATCATAATAAAAATAAATTTTTGCTCGGTTGTGGACTTATTATCGGTTAAATATGCAATATTCATGAAATTAAGAACAACAAAAACTAAGTTTAATTTAAAATCGTTAAATGATTTTGAAAAGATTCCGTGTTAGTTTTGTATTTAGTTTTTTTTTTTATTAATTTCTCGTCTTAAAAAAACATACTTATTCCTTTAAAAACCTTGTAAAAATATGGAACTGATTATTTAAAAAAAAAAACATAAACATGTATGTTGAGATTTCGTTAAATAAAATAGAATCACTTTAAAAAAAAGTGAGGATAAGTCAATAAAAATATAGAAGAATTGATTTATAAATAATTTGTCTTATTTTCAATACTTTGCAGTTATAATGTTATCCTATTTTGGGGATTCAGTTCTTATATCATTTATAAATTAATTGGAATGAGTGTTAATTTTGTTATTTTAGTTATTTCCGTCTATTGTGAAAATGGTATTAAGCAATTTTTTTATTTCATTTCCATGACAAGAAACAAAGAAAAATATTAGACCAAAAAAAGTAAAATCAGATATGTCTCATTCAGTCACTTAAATTTTGATTATCACAATAAAAATCGAATTTTTTAGTCAATAAATATTGAACTTAAATATAAAATGGATAAATTCACATCATCTCGTACGTTTTATAATCAAGAATTGCGGAACTACTCAAGTAGTCATAAATCTTCGTTATTCATGTCCAGTGTCAATATAGTCGATTTCAAATAATTCCCGAAATCTTAGTTTTAATTCTAAAATTTACATATTTCTTGAAATTCTGGTCTTACAATTAAAAGAAAATTTTGGGTATAATCAAAAATGTTCGTCTTACTGGAAGCTTTTCAAGACATTTAAAGTTTTTTGGTAATGTAGGAAAGTTTAACTTGAAACAATGGGTGTAATTACAAAAAATTCTTTTATATTGATAAGGGTAGAAAAATGAATTATGCTATTTTAAAAGTTTTGCTTTATATAGATGCAACTAGATTATTTGAATCCGAAATGACGTCTGGAATGGGTAGAACAATAAATTACAAAACATTACTCCATCTATAATGTTTATTGAAAATTGTTATACAACTAAAATGATATTAATTTTTTTTTTCAAGGACTACGAAAGGGACAAAACGTATATAAAACGAAATATATATTACATGCGTTATGTGATAGTAACAAATATTATATAAGATATACTGTTAAGATAAAGTTTTTACAAAAACAATGAAATCAGCAAAAATGATTTCAATTTACGATTTTCGAAGAAAGATAAAAGAAAGATTCAGGGTCTTACAAAATGAACATATAATACACGATATGAACATTAAAAATAAAAGTACAGTTTCTTGTTTTGATTTAATAAATTCCATTGTATAAATGTAATCCTTATAAAATAATAATCACATATTCAAATTCATGCTTTATTATGCAGCTTCAAATTTCCAGTTTATGCACACTTTATAAGGAATAGAAAAAAGTTTGCATATTTATATAAACTAAACTATAAAACGTATAAAATATTAAATTCTTTTGAAATCGAGCTGATTCGATAACGAGCCCTAGTTCGGGACAGTGATGTACAGAAATAAAGAAGTATTAAAATTTAATATAAAGTTTATTTTAAAATCAAATTCAATATTCAAAAAAAGAGTCGGTAAAATGTTGCCCAAATAAAATTTGAAAAAATTTAACTTATAATTAAAAAATAATATCAAATTTTTTTTATTTGAAGTTGAAGTTTTAGTAAAATATTCACTATGTTATTAACAACATTATCAATATCAACCATATATGAACTTGAATTCATTTCTTCAGTCATCGACTTCAATATAATTGTTTTTCAGATTTTTTCTTGCAAATAAACGACAATATTTCTACATCCCTTAACTAAAGGATATTTTTTTTTCTTCCCAAAAAGAAATCCTAAAAGAATAAATATATATTTGACACACAAGTGGCTATATTTAAGAACATGAATAGATTTACTTTTTTTTATCATAAACCAAAAATGAGAGAGAGACCATGAAGTCTAATAATAACTTTGAAATGGTTTTACTATGGCGCATTAAATGATATAGATTTTGGTAAATTTTATTTTTCTTAAGCTATTTGAAAAACCACATTCACTTGGGATTGGGAATGATGGTTTTTATTTTGAATTTTAGTGCAAATAAAATGTTAGGAAAGCAAAATAAAAAAAAAAAAAGAATTTATAGTTTGGATTTTAATTTTTTTTTGTTCTTTTATAAGAAATTTTATATTTATGTATAGTGTATTATATGTACTAGTACATTAACATTAAGTTTTTCATATCCGTTTATATTCTTTTATTATATTTCCTTTTTGTTTTTCTGTTAAAATTTAATATTATTTCATTGGTATCGATTTGTTTCAAAAAAAAATCTACCTAAATTTTTGACATCCTTAATTCTTGATTTAAGTTACTAATTAATTTAAATATGCTTTCACTTTTAGAAGGTAAACATTTATTATTTTTTATATTAAATGATATTTATTTTTGGTGAGTTTCTTCAAATTTCTATAAAATAAGAATTGTTAAAATTATTTTGAATTTTTTAAATTTTGAATTACATCTCCAAATTTATAGAATTTTCTATATCCGAAGTTGTAATAATTTTAAGTAACTGCTCTGTTCCTTAAACGGGCGATTGTCATAAACATTAACTAAATATATCCTCATATATATATTTTCAAGAAATTGATACTTTTATGATTACCTATAAAAAAAAAGAAACAAAAATAATAATAATAAAAAAAATTATATCTAGTGAAACAAAACTTTTCGATAATGTTCTTAAAAAAGTCATAATAATATCGTAGTTTATTGTTTTTATTGAGGGTGTGTTTATTGATTTAGTTATAAAAAAGTGGTAAAAATACCAATTGATTGTGCAAACTTTTTATTTATACATATTTATAATGTTTATGGAAAAGACAAAAAGAGTGTAAAATTAGAGATTTTTCATTATAGTGTTAGATAGATTTGAATTTATTTCATTGTGGTCGCGCATAGAATTTTCAAAAGGGGTCTATGTGAATCAATTATTAATTTTAGTAAAATGAGAAAAATGCTTTATAAATATTGAAAGATTTGAGAAGAAAATAGCTTTCGATATTCAGATGTTTTTAGATCAACTTTTCAATTTTTTACAAAAAAAATTGTGAATTAAGTTTAAAAGATATTGATGTACCTATTATAACATTTAAAAAAAAAATTTTTCAAAATTTTTACCCTTCTTGTACGCACTAGACATGCTTGTACAACTTAGATTTTTATTTTTTAGAATTTTTCAATTTCGATTCACTTTTTGGTTTTTCGAAGTTATTGGTATAATATTAAATCTTTTTTATTTTGCTATATAAAGAGTTTTTATAATTTAAGAAATTAATTAATATGCATATTTTTGCAATCACTATGAAATAAAGGGATACTCTTTTGAAAAACTTATTCTCAAATTATATTTCTATAGAATTCAATGATTGATTCAACCCCTATTTTCATTCGAATAAAATGAATAATCACTTCGGAAAAATATTACTTCCTTCATAGTGAGTTTAATTAAAGAGGTATCTAATACAAAATTCAGTGTCCTTTAAGATATTTAAGACGGGCAAATTACATAAAATGTTAAATTAACCTTAAATAACTTATTACCTTAAATGTTATTTATATCAAATTTTGAAATGGCAGTGAAGCGAAATATGTTGCGTTTAATGCAAATTCTTCAAAAGCGTCGATTTCGGGATCTTGCTAGCAAACATTTCTATTTAAGAATCTTCATATCTTCATATCATACTACCAGCCACTTCCCGTTCTAGCAGAAGAAAATTTAAATTTTTAGGAAACTAATGTTTTTTGCTTCTAACATTTAATTCATCAATAGAGAATCTGAATAATTCAAAACTAATTAAAAAGTGAAAAAAACCTTAAATCGTTATCTCAGTTCAATATAGAATTTAACAAATACAATTCACATAACTTGGAGCTGCAAAATAAAAAAAGTTGTTCAATCCACAAAAAGCAAAATAACGAATCCATACTTCAATTTAGATCACTTTTTACAGAATTTACAGAATTTTGGCTCATTGCATGGATTCGTAGTTACCATTAGCTTATTTTTTGTTTCTAGTGTTGTGGTTTATAATGAGAACAATTTTAAATAAATATTTATATATTTTTTAAATGTATTTTTTTTTATGTTTTTTCTTCAAATTTTAGGCAAAAAAAAAAATAGAAAATTTTTCAGAGAATGAAATAAAAAAAAATTTAGACTTTTCAAATTGCTCTAAATATTTATACACTTAGCTTGAAAGTGGTAAAAACTTCTATTACCATATCCTTCGGAGCATATCCTTTTTTCTTTCTTTAAAGCAGTATGATAAAAAGATAAAATCATTGAATGAGAAAAAAGCATAAAAACCCCAAAGGGGATTGTCAGCTTTTATTCTTGTGGGAAAACTTACAAAAATGTATAAATTTTGTCTGCACAGATAAAATAACTACAATTTTTTTTTTTATAAAAATGTTTATTAAATAGGATTAATTTTTGGTTGTAATTAATTTTAGTTTTTGATTGTGAAGAAAGGTTAATGTTTATATGCTAATGTTGAAACATTTTTTTAAAACCGACTGAAGATTACTTTTTTATATGGACAAGTGCAATGGGGGACCCATCATCCGCTCTTTAGTTTGATAATTTCGTTTTGTGACTTCTTCAAGTTAATTAGATTCCACTGTCAAAAACACCTTCTCACCTTGATTCCGAAATAAAAAAGAAATATTTCGAACTTCATCATATATTAGATATAAGGTGTGTTTGTCTATACCTAATATAAAGTTATTTTAGCATAAGCATTAGTAAACTTGTCACTTGTCGAACTTCATCATATATTAGATATAAGGTGTGTTTGTCTATACCTAATATAAAGTTATTTTAGCATAAGCATTAGTAAACTTGTCACTTGTCTTGTTGTTCGAGTGGCCTTCAGAAGACTAAGTTACATATACATATTTAAATATATTTAAAATCGTGTGATTTCTAAAAAATTCCTAATCTGAATTTTGAAAAAGTTCTGAAAGTTTTAATTAAGAAATTAATACAATTTAAAAAAAATAAAATAAAATTCGAAAATTAAAATCATCTTTTATCTTTAACTTACAACAAAATCTTATCTTTATCTTTAAAATATTTATTTTTTCAGTGTATGCAAAGCTGGAAAAAAAAAATAAATAAAAATAAATAAACTATAAAAAATTGTAACCAAATTGAATTATTTTAGATGACTTTGTTTGTTTATTCTTTTATTTTATATTTCTCCTTATAGAATTTTCACAATTTTCTTCATCAATCGTATTATCAAATCTTGAAATATTTTCCACTATAATAACACAATTTATCCTATACTTCTTATCCTAAATATATAAGTAAAAAATCCTGTTTATTTTTCTTAATTCAAGGGCGAAACTGTTTTATTTTTTTTATTTATATACTTATATTGTATGCATAATATGTTGTTTATATATTATTCGCCTTTTTGTTTTGTTTCATTAGGTTTTAGAAAATTAATTCAATATGAATTTCAATGAAAAGTATAACTACATTTATGGACTACAAAATACGAATCAATTTTTGTGTTTTTAGGAAATATTAATTATTATTTAAAAGGATCTTATTATGCTGCAATAAGAGCTGTGATAAAACCTGTGAGAGCAATAAAAGCTGTCATAAAAACTAAGTTCATTTTCTTCTCTATAAGATCATTGATATATAAATTATGGAATTTAATAAATTTTCATTTATAAATTCGAGTTTCTGAATTGTTCTATATAGTTCTAACTACAAAATCTAAAATTATTGAATTTAAAATTTTAATTTCTGAATTTATTAAAATTAAAAACACATTATCACACAAGTCTTAGATATACAAAAAATCTTTTTTAAGTTCAATTTGAGAAAAAATGCCGTCATGGTGTAGTGGTATTGCCATTATCCTACGGCGTGTTCGGTCGTGGGTTCGATTCCCACCTCGGACTGGAATTTGTGTCATTTTTCAAATTTGTCTCACTTGAATTAAGTGTGTGTGTTGTTTTTAAAAGTCTGCATTTTCAGCTTTTTATTGATTTGTTGCAGTAATCTAGCAGTATAATGACAAATATTGTAATTTAATAAGTTTGAATTTTGTCTTTGGGTGGATAAAGGGAAAATCTTAATATTGTTGTTGCAAAAGTGAAAAAAAAAACAGAGAAAATTGACTGATTTTTGCCTTGATTTTTAAACTATTAACAAATGCCATTACTTGTGCATTTCTGTGATGCATCATTAAACAATTGCGAATGTATTCTTTTGGAATATATTGTTTTGTCAAAATTTTTAACATAATAAAATTTTCCTTTTACATACATAATAATTTCAATCAGATAAAGTTTAATCAAAGTCCATTTAAACGAGACAAATGTAAAATTTATGAATATGACGCGTTCTTGTATTATTTGTATAGGTGTATCGAAGGAATATAATTACTGAAAAATTTACTTTGATAGTTATCCGTACGAACGTAATATTTTTTTAACGTTTTTGAATTAAGAAAAAAAAAAAATATATAACCAATTACAACAGTTTACAAGTTCTGAAGAAAAAAAAAACACTTCCATGTTCAAGTCACTAAGTTTATTTTCAAGGGGAGTATAATTTAGAAAATTATCTCAGTTTAGTCTTTTCCTCTTGGGGTGATTTGTTAGATTTTCATAAAAAAAAAAAAAATTTATTTTTTTTTTGAATTTTATTTTTTTTTTATCGTTAGATTTTGTGTTTTTTTTTTGGCTTCATGTGTATTTTTTTTTTTTTTTCTTTGAATATTTTAATTTTTTATAATATTATTGGAAAGAAAAAAAGAAATTTTTTTTTATTGTAACGGATACAATAATGTATGTACGTTACATTTATATACATATTATATTATACATTTCATTTGATTGAATATAATTTATGAGATGTTTTTTTACAGACATTTTATTGATATAAATATGGATTGTTATGGTTGGTATTATATTGTTATCATTTTATATAGACTGAACCAATTTAAAATCATGGGGTATCATATAATAAAAACTATATTAACAGAGGGCGTCAAATGTGTTTTCATCTAATCAAAAGAAAAAATGATTTATTGAAAAAGAAAAAAAAAAAAATGTTTTTTCAGCATAACTTATAAATTAATATTTTAAATTTATTTTCAAAATTTTCATTGGTATTATTATTATGATAATAACTTGATAATATTAACATTAATAAGTTTTACAGACTTCGGATTTAAATGAGGTTCCGTAAATATTCAGAAATATTGTTGTTGAGTTAAATTAAAATAGGGTTTCTCATACCAAAAATTTTAAATTACCTAATTTATCTTTTTAACCGAATTTTATTCAAATTTTTATATTACAATACAATTTAGAATCGATCGACTTACGAAAACATGCATTACGACGACAGAGTTGGGCAAAAAAAAAAAAATAACAAAATTATTTTATTTTTAAAAGCTGTAAAATCGACCAACAAAAGTTTTTCTTTCAAAACAATACACAAGATCAAACACAATTTATTTTGTTCTATCAGTTCCCAGGTCGAATTTGAAATCAAATTTGAAATATTTTAATATTAAATATATAATATATTTATTTATCTTTACTCCTTTTTTCCTTACTATGCAATAGAAATGCTAAATGCATATTCTAAATATACAGTTAAGTTTTTTTTCTTTATCCAGATTAGTTAAGTATTATGCTTTTTTTTTATATTAAGTATATGTATATTATATAATATATTTTCATATCAATTTTACCAAACAATCTCTTGTAGAAAAGTCTTAAATTTTAATGGCGCAAAAAGAAGAGTGACATGAGCTCAGCATTTTATCCTTTGGTTTGTTTAATGTTCTTAGATCGGATGAATTCTTACGTAATCATATTGACAAAACGAATTATTAGGTATATAATATATTTTTTTTTATCTATTACATATTTTATTTAGAAGATTTGATTCTTTGCATAAAATTAAAATATATTTGTGAAAATTTTCGTTGATAAAAAAATTACCGATTGTAGTATATTATAATTCTCATAACTGGTTACATATAACTACAGTACAGCACAATCAATCAATCTAAACTTAAAATTAATTGGAATAACTGGTGTTAGTGAACGATTAGCTATAATTTAAAAAAAATTTAAATATTTCGAATTTTGAATTTCCTATGCAGATAAAGAAATTCAGTTTACATTAGGTATAGTTATAAAATTAATTGTACTTCAGTTATACAACAATTTATAGGGAAAATTTTCAGAAAAATAAGATCTTTCAAATTTCCTTAAACTAAATTATTGAAAGGACATGAAAAAAAATTTAAGATATGGGGTCTAAGTCACAAAATGTTTATTGTTAAAAATACAATTTTTGATTTGCATTGTAGTGGCGTGAATTAAAAAATAAATTATTTATTTTATTATTTTTGATCCCACCTAGAAAATATTTACTATAATAAAGTTTAGATAATAATTTTTTTTAATTTAAATTTAGAAAAGCACAGTTTTTTTTACAGTTTTGCTAGAGTTCAATATTTTTTTGATTTTAAGTATTTATGTTTTTTTGATACTCTTAGGCAATGAATCCAGAATAAATATGTACGTACATATATGATTTTTTAAGTTTAAACTTGTCATTTGTATAGATTTTTTGATATTTTTTTTTTTCATTTTACTGTATACTGTACATATACATATATACAATCATATATGGATTGTATGAAACAAATTTTAGTTCGATTATATAAGAATCCCTGAATAAAATACAATTTAGAGATAAGAATGTACATATATATTTTTTGCCTTGTTTTCAAAGTTTTTATCTAAATGTCTTTGCGAAATATAATGTGGCATATAAGAAAAATACTTTTGCGGTTTATCCTTTCCCTAAATAAAAAAAAAAATTGTATATTTGCTTAATGTTATTTCTAATCTTGGGAAAAATATACATATAGTATGTATAATAAACAAATAATAAAAAGTTAAATAATAATAATAATGTTGAATGTTATAAAAAAAACTCTTATTTTTTTCTAACCTAGTATTTATATAGATATGGGCATTTTAAAGATTTTAGAATTTCTTAATTTTCTCAAATTATTTTCTTTATTAAAGTTTAATTTGGATGATCTACTAAACAGAGTGGTTCATTTATATAATATGATCGAAAGAAAAAATATATAATTTGCATTAACTTCATAACATTATTCTATAGGATAATTCATTAATATTATTCTAGATCAAAAAATATTTTGAATGTATGGAAAAAAAAATTTTTCTCTCACGTTTCCATTCTTTTATTATGCGGTATTTTCTTAAATCATAATAAAATTATAAAATAATTATTTAAGTCATCGGTCGTCGTGGTATTGTCATTATTTTATAGCGTGTTCAGCCGTGGGCTTAATTCCCACCTCGGGGTGAAATTTGATTCAATACTAATTTGTTACTTAAAAAATCACTTAAAATAAAAAAAAAATAAAAATTAACTAGGTACTTAGCTATATTGACACTTTTTTACATATATGTATGTGGGAGTAATTTATGATTCCTCTAAATTAGTATTTCAATTTAAATACAAATAAAATTCAAAGTAAACGTGGAAAATTTTCTAAACGATAAAATTATATATATGAATTTGTCTATTTTGTTTTCAAGACTTGTTAATTTGCTAACAAGCACAATGAAAAATATGGTAAAAAATAGCCAAAGTTCGATACCTCTGCCTGTTTTTATTATATACTAATCAACATTTTTATAATGTTCAATTCGTATTTAATTACATAAGTATTTTTAAATTATTGACTGACACACGAAGAAAATTTTCTTTAAAAAAAAAAAAAACAAAATAAAGTAAAACATTTTATTAATTTTTTTTTTTTTTTCAAATTTATTTTCAAGACATTGAATATTGCAGTTCGTTTTCAATTCATTAAATTAAATCAACGAAAGAAAAAGAAGTAAAAGAAATCGATTAAGAAAAAATCTCTACGAATTAAATTGAATTTATTTTTTATATTATTTTATTTTATTTTATTTTATTTTTTTTTTCAGCCTTAATTAATGTACGGAGTTCGTAGGTATATTTTATTTGGTTTATATTATTTGCATATGATTGATACTTGGTAGTAATTAATAGTATACTATAAATGGGTAAAAGGTATACAGATAATATGAAATTCTTATAATTAAGCAATGATTGTAAGCATAATGATATCCGAAATGTTTAACA
Organism: Hybos culiciformis; assembly: GCA_964007475.1. Classification (NCBI taxonomy): domain Eukaryota; kingdom Metazoa; phylum Arthropoda; class Insecta; order Diptera; family Hybotidae; genus Hybos; species Hybos culiciformis. The sequence goes on from OZ023275.1 coordinate 28,360,050, forward strand.
ACAAATGTTTAACAACAATAGTTTAGGCTATTACAAATATGTAGTTTTACTCATTGTAATTAATTATCTTTCAGTTTGGGCAGAATTAGGCAGAATAACGTTGGAAATTCTTTAAGATTTTAAAAGACTATTTGGAATATTTTTAGCTTCTATATTTCGGCCATCAAAAAAGACTCAAAAGACGTTTTCTGAAGCGTTGTATTTTATTATTTTACTTAATTAACCAAGGGTAAAAGTTTTACTTTAACCTTTACGGAAAACTTTGAAAATTTTAACAAGTGGTACGGCCTGACTATAAATAATAAAGATAATAAATATTGACAGTAAAAACTAAAAACTATAAAAACCTGTAAAATCCAAAATGTAATATGTAAGCAGTTACGTTACATAGATGTTATCTAGTTACGTTAGTTAATTAAAAATATTAGTTTTCTCAACATTAATATACAAATATGCTTAAATTTATCATTTCCATTTAAAAACTTAAAAAAAATTAAATAAGTAATAAGGAATTGGTGGGAAAAGGGTAACTAACATAAATGTAGGAATTAATTTTAAACGTACAGAAAAATGGCAAAAAAAATATATTAATATTTTATCTTTTTTGGCATCATCATGTACAGTTTACTATTGAGAGTTTATCTGAGAATATAAACTAACAGTCTAAAAAATTCAACCTAACTTTACGATATATTAGAAAAAAATATTTTTAGGAAATAAGATTTATTATTGAAAGAATGTATGTTAAACAGTATGTCTAATAATGTTATAAACTATTGAGAGAATTATTGTATTTGAGATTTTGTAACAATTTTAATACTTTTTCTCTGGAATTTTACTGGAAAGTTATCGACTATATTGTACTAAAATATTATTTCTTAGAAGAGAAATCGCATATTTAATTTCTATTAACAATTTTTCATTTAATTCTTTCGTCATATAAATGAGTTAGTTTTCTAAAAGTTCAATTTAGTTAGTTCGAAATGATTTGAATTAAAAATTGTTATAGAACATTTTGGAACCTATAAATATCTATCTGTATAGTAGGTACCAGAGTTATTTGTAGGAATTTTCGCATGAATTAAAAAAAGTATTACATTCGCAACAACGATATTTTTTATTTTAAATAAAAGTTTTGATTAACTTTAGTATAGTACATAATACATTTCTTTGGCTTTCCTATAATAATAAAATAATGTAAAAAATTTACTTTAACTTTTTATTGTGTACAATATTAAAATGTTTAAGCAGTTTCATTTATTTTTTTATTTTTTTTATTTTTATTTTTTATTTTTTTAGTATATAGGATTAAATTGCCCCCAGAATTTCTTTTTGTGGTTTTTTTAAGCGATAGTAATTCTTTTAAAGTTTTTACCACATTGATAAAAAAAAAATATATTCCTTTTAGATATACATATAAATTATATACTATATAATATTTTTTTTTTTTTAAAATGCACAAAACGGGATTGTTTAAGAAATTGTTTCTGCAAAGATAAGGATAAGGATGAATGTCCTTGCATTTTACATACATTCGTACATATATCTCTTGAATTATGTGAGATTCGAAGAAAAATGAAAATGATTGCAATTTCAATTTATCGTTTTCTATTTTTACTGTTTTTGTACATACATAGTAATGTATATATTTTTTTCCTGTGTTAAGTTTTCCAGATTTAAGTATTTATTTATTAATTTGTTTTTGTAAAGCTACATAGAAAATTCAGTATTTTTTATTTTTTTTTTTTGGAAGCGAAAAAATTGCTGCCTCAAACAAAATAAATTTTAAAATAAATTTCAATTCAATTTTATATTTATTTCAACCATTTTTGTTATTATCTCTTGCAGTCACTTTCTTTCTATATAAATTAAAATAATAAAATTAAAAAAAAAAAAATAAATATTTTTTATTTTATTCGTTTGAAGGAACATTATAGGTTTTTAAAAATAAAATTGAATTCAATTTATTTAAAAATAATGTAGGCTACATTATGTAGCATTGTAATAAAAATGAAGAAAGAAGATCTTAACTTAAAATAATATTTATTTTTTTGTTGTCCAAATTTATGTACATAATTGCTGGTTACTTTTTTAAATCTTAAAAGAAAATTTATATATGATCAAAATCAACATTAAAGAAAATTTTTAATCACAGATATAATCATCTGACAGTTCTTACTTAAACATTTTTTTAGGGTTTGATGAATTATTGGATTTTTATCTTAAATCATTCTGTTGGGGTTATTATATGAATTATGATAAATTTTGATATGAAATTTATTGAATTTGCACGATTTTGAGTGGTTAAAGAAATATTTTACTTTCGATCGTAATTTATAATAAATATGCACCTAATAAAACAATTTTTCTTTAATATAGAATTCCATTTGCTATAAGTTTAAATAATTTGAGGAACTCTACAATTTAAGCTCATACACATATACTTTACATATATATTTTTTGAATGAATTTTGGAAACACGAGTTTAAAATATATGAAATCAATTCAATATTTATGGAAAAAATTTCCCATACGATTTTTTCACGACACAAAACTATACATAAAATTTGTGAAGAAAAAGAACCATTCGCATTCAATTTAAACTTTATTTTCGTACTATAAATCTCAAATAAAAACAATTAAGTTATATTATATAGTTAGCTTAATAAAACTGATGTTACATACATTTGTGAAATTATTATTATTCCTCATAAACAAATTGAGGGTCTCATGAAAATAGTACGTGCAACAATTTCTTTTTTTTCTTTTTTTTGCTTTATATTATTTTTTATCCTTTTTAATTTTTTTTTGCCCTTCCTTATTATCCTGTTAATAATTTTTAAACGAAGACAGTAAATTTTTTTTTTAACTAGATATAAAATGCATGTAAACGTGCACGAAGACTTAACTTAAGCTTTATAAATAAAATAAAATAAAAAAAAACTTTGTAAAGCATTTCTAACGAAATAAAAATTCATGGCTTGACTTCTTAGATAAATAAATTTGAACATTAAATTGCTATTTTATGCATATTACATGAAAAAAAAAATTAAACTTCTTAAGAAGTTCCCTTTTTTTTTATGGAGTTCATAAACGAACAAAATTATATTCCAAAATATGTATGTATGGATGTTTAATTAATACTATATTTATATTATGAACAAAACTTTTCCAGTCTCTAGAAATATTGTGTAGGAACAAAAAAAATTTGTTTTATAAGATCAACAAAGTTTTTGGCATGTACATACAAATCATATAATAGCTTTCTTTCGATGCAGATTAAACATTAAATTAAAATAGGTGTTGTTTACGAGAACTCTTAATGGTATTTTAATTGACGCATAATTGCGGAAAATGGAAAATGTTTGGGGACATTTAAAAGTCATTCTGTAAAAAAATAGTGTAACATTCTCAACAACATAAATATCAAGCCGTCTTCTTGGCAAAAAAAAAACAAAACCTCATGATAATAATCATAACAAATACATTTTTTATGAAAATACCTATTGAAAAATTTAAAATTAAATCAAATCTTTATTCAATGCAAATGCAATAGATTTTTTTTCGTAAAAATTAATATTAATTATATATAATAAATTGAATTTAATAATTGAATTATGCTGTATTTTCTTGTTGAGAACTTAAAATTTATATTGGTGTTGGTGGTTATAACTTTATCTTAATACGTAACCATTGTGTTACACAGTTAAAGATATTTTGTTTCGAATTTTCTTAAAATTTCCAAGGACTTTTAAGCATAAGTTCGGTATAATTTTTATTTCAAAAAATTACAAAGTATGGAAAAGGAAATCATTATTATGGTGAAAAAGAAAACTTTTTCTTTAGTATACCTACTGTGTATAAAAAATATACAAAATTTTCCAATTTATCAGAATGCATATTTGAAAATTCCACTATACTGTTATGCATGTTTATTAATCCCAATATATCCGTTTATTTAGTTTTTTTTTGTGCTTAATTCACAAAAAAAAAATCCTTGTCTACATTCAAAAAAAAAAAAACTTTAGAAAGTTTTGGGTTTTGTTTTATAAAACAAAAAAAAAATTAGTTTTTTATACCAGCAGCACTACAAAGCTAATAATGAAGTACATAATATACATATATATTTTTCGATAAAACTTAAAAAAAAAAAAAGAAAAAGTTTTTACGAGAAACATGAAAGAACCAAGAACTCTTCAGTTTATTATATTCTTTTAAATTTATATAAAATTAGAACGAATTCTTTGGTTTTTTGTTCAAAATTTTTAGTTGAAAATCCCCGACGAATTGAGTGAAAGAAATTAATTCAAAACTGAAAAAAAAAAAAAAGAATTCTTGATAATCTCTTTTAAAAAAATTAAACTTCAATTTGTTTTGAATGCAATGCATATCATAGTTTTTTTTATATACGCCATAATTGTTGCAAATAATATACTATTCTTTTGCAATATAGACTGTTTACAAAACCTAAATAAATTCTTGAATATTAGAGACTACAAAGATAGGCGTTTGGCAAGCTTTAAATTATAGAACTGGAATAATACTAAATATGAAATAGTTGCCAGAGCGAAACATAGAAATAATATTGTAATGTTTATAACTTAAATTTTTGTTTATCAATTTAACTGAAATCTCAAATTATGTAAACTATAAAGAAATTCAATTTTTTTTATCATCAGAATATTCATAATATTTTTTTTTTCAAGGATATTATTTTTATTAGCTTGAGTAGACAAAAAGTTTGTTAAAGCAAATTTAAAATCCAATAAAATCAGCCATTTGCCATTTATAAGAAAAATAATCAAAATAAAATAAACATTTCATTTCTTTAATAATGTAATATTAAAGAATTAGTCATTTAGAAAATTGTGAATTTATTAACCATATGCCTTAGCAATAAGGTTTTATACATATGTCTTAAAACCAAAAAAAAAAAAAAATAAAATTCTTACATGGTGTCTTGTTTATTACAAAAATGTACAAAAATTTAAAAAAAAAAATAAAATTTAGGTACTTTATATTTCATTTACATACAAAAAATAGATTACGATTACACATTTTTAACGATGATATTGAATTTTTGTACAAATTTTGAAACAAAGAATAAAATAAGATATTGAATTTTTTCCAAATTTAGGTTCTTAGTTTTACGTGGTTTTCGTGGGTTTAAGCGGAATAGTAAGTATTTATTCCTATAATTATAATACATTGAACAGAATTCGTTAAAGTTAAAGATACTTATAATTTGGGCACTCAAACGTCTGGAATGCGTATTTCTGAATCAAAATTTTTATTTAATATTATAATTCTAATCTTTGGATCCAAAAAACCAAAATTTGAAAAATGATCACGACTTATCGTTTCAGTATAGTGTGTTAAAAATAACAACACTTTACTTTATAAATTTAATCAAGTGCCCTGTACAGCATTTTTCTTGGTTTTCTATTACGTAAAAGGATTTTGCTAAGATTAATCTAGAGAAAAATCCCCAAAAAAAAAAAAAAAAAACAATTCTTCACAATATCAAATTTTTCTAAAAAAATATAACTTCTTATATGAACTTATTTATTTGATATTGTGGCCACACGTACAGACACTTACAGAGTCCTTTTTATTTGTAGAAAAAATGCCTAATTTGCGGATACTAAATATATACTTTATGCAATAAATAGGATGAATTTAAGTTTTGAAATGATTTAAAAAGTAGTAGGAAGTAGTTTTTTTTTTTGTAAATATGTCACGGAAAAATTTATATATTAGTGGTTAGCAGCGGTTCGTTTGACTGTATTTCATTTGATTGTAATTACATTTGACTGTAAATATATTTATATATGATTGTATTTTTAGTTGATTAAATGCATACTGAATTTCTAGTAATTCATCCGGAACAAATGTCGTAATAAATAGATATTTAAGTTTAACTTTCACGAGGCTTTTATGAAATTGTAGAGATTTCGAAGTTAAAATGTTAATTTTTTGCAATTACGTATGCCAAATAGAAGTTTATGGCTCTCATATGCGGTGCCAAAAGTGTTTTCTCATTTACTATTAATGTATGAAATAAAATCGATTTGGAATGTTCGAGCCGGCTGAAGTTGGTTGGTTTCAAACAAAGTCAACGGAAACCGTATGATCTTGATAAAATTTATTAGCAGGAGGAAACTAGATAACAAAAATAAAAAGTTTAAAACAAACTTGGTACTTAGTTGTTAAAAAAATATGAATCTCAAATTTCATCCCAATGAAATTCTAACTACTTATTGATTACTAAACTAAAGCCTTAATATTAAAATAAATTTTATGTTTGAATTCAAGAAAAAAAAAATGCCAAAAAATGCCTCTCAAAACAAATGGTTTTATAAACCTTTTATTCTTTGGTATATATAAAACAATAAAATCAAGTGGAAATTTTTTTTTCCATAAAGAAATCTTATACATTTTTTTCTTCAAAGCAAAAAAAGTTATTTTCAAATCGAAAGTTTCATTTACCAAAAAAAATATTTTGGACCACATTGTTTATAAATAACTTATCTAGATGAATGCTTTATTTTCAATATACAATTTCTTTTTTTTGCAATTTTTTTTTGTATTATTTAGATATTTCTACCCTTCCACATAATTAAAAAAAAAAAAATCAAATTTTTTTATGTCATGTTATCGAAATAAACATCTCTCTTTGTCGACAATACATTCGTGGTATAATAGATGAAATTGTGAATATTATTATTACAATTATTTTTTCTTATGTGTTAACTTATAAATTCAAATAAAATACATACTACGAGTATAAAATAAAATAGTTTTCTATTAGATTCAAACGCTTTATCAATGGCCACTTAGCATGAAAAACTTTGCTTGTAAAACGATTCTAGCTTATTTGTAGAATCATCTTTTGTTTTTATTTATTTAAACTTTTATTTCTTTTAAAATTCACGTTTTCACTAAATCTTGTAATGGTTTTGGTACTTTTGTGATTGTGGGTTTGATTTTTAATCTTGCTGAAAATCCCTTTGCATGTACTATTTAGTTATTTCTCGTTTATAAATATTTATGAAGGAAATAGTATTTTAACAAAATAAAATTGATAATGATGTTGATGTAACAAAATAAAATTGAATCATTTCTTAATATTAAAGGATCATTTGTTTTTCCTTATTTCTAGGATTTATATTTTGGTGACTTAAGTATTAGGGGTAAAAAATTGAAAATAAGGATCTTTCTTTAATACATTATTTTAAGTTATTGAAGAAAAACAAGAATGAAGTAAATATGTCATGGAATTATACAACTAACATATTATATACTTTAAATGTAATCTCTCAAATAAACAATTTTGTTTTATGGCATACTAATATTACGTAAGTTTGACCAACAAAAAAAAAATAAAATAAGAATTATAAAATATTATGTAAAAAAAAAAATTAAATGCAATCCCAAAAAGAAATTTACTTTCTATATATGAAAAATTTTTTGGTGTTAAATTACTGGCGTTGGCGAATAGTTTGGTTGACGATGAATTGCTTGGCGATACATTACTGGCGATGATTTATAACTTAGATTCGAAAACATTTATTTGAAAAAAAAAATTTCCATTATTCTGAAAAAAAAAACCTTAAACTGGGTGCCTTAGCTTTAATGAAATTTAAGATATAATTCTCTTCTTTGTGCTTTCCATATTTTAGAAATTATTTTTATTTTCAAATTTCATCTCAGTTTCTATGATTTTATTTTTCGTATAATAAACTTTTATTGATATTATTCTATTAATGTATAATGTACAGCACAAAAAAAACCCCCTATATATATTTAAAACAAAAAATATAATATATAGAATATTGTCCATCGAATTAAAGGATATTCAAAATAATAATTACGATAATAATATTATATTCTTCATTGAAGATTACCTAAATTAATTTCATTATAAAAGTATATCATAAAAATACAAATTAGAATACAATTTATAATACGAAACAAAATATATATTTAATGATATCAAATTTATTCATGAATGTTAAAATTTTTGGTAATAAAAGTTTTAATCAAATGTCATAGTATAGTATGTATAAGAATCACAAACGAATAATATAATAATAATATCATTTTAATTAAATAGAAATTAAATTACCAGAAAGCCAGAACATAAAAAAAAAAATCAAAAGAATAATAAAAAATAATAATATATAAGCTAAAGAGAAACTTTTTAATTCAATATCTGAGTATAATAAATATTACATAAATGGATTTTCCATCACAAATTCGAATATCATAAAAAGTAGAAACTTATTTTGTTGATATTTTAAACGACTTTGCTAAGTTTGATGTTCTCAAATTCAATGTGTTAGGCATAGCATCACATATCTTTTGAGAACAATTAAGCACATTTTCTAGAATATTTTTAGACTAATTTTCGACGCTGGCGTATTTACGGAAATTTATATTGGAATGGAATTGTTTTTCTATACAAATGCATTTACATTATGATCATCATTATTACCAAAGCTTTGCTTTGGGTTGAAGAACCAGTTATTTTCCATTTCTAATTTTATAATTAGAATTTTTGAAGTTTTCTTAAACTATGTTCAAATTCCTTTATTTATTTTAAATAAAAAACTTAAATATAGTTTATTTGATCAGGGTTCTTTTACAGACGTGCGGAAAAATTCTAAATTTGTTGAAAACTACATTAATTATAATCGCAATTTTCAGATTCTGTTATTCATAAAAATCTCCCATCAATGAATTATACTTTGATAAAAAGTGTATTGAAAAACTGTCAAATCTAATTAAAGATAATTAAACAAAAAAAGTTAAAAAATTGATAATTTGGGAATTGAGAATGACAAAATTCGATTTAAGCCTTGATGATTTTTTTTTTGTATTTTAAACTTTTAATATTGTTCCTGGTTGTCCTTTTTACCCTTCGCGTTATTAAAAAGAAAACCTTGATGATTTTGTTATATATTCTATTTTTTGAACAAAAAATTCCAGCTAATAATTTTATCTTAAATATTTTTTTAAGAAATATAGAACTTCCTTGAAATGCTATGGTTAGGGTGAAATTTTCAATAAAAAAGTTTGTGTTAAAATTTGAATATGAACAAGGCACATCATGAATTTGGAAATTTTATTCGCGGTGGTATACCAATTTCAATCATATTGTACTATTTTCTACGTGAAGTGAATGTAAATAAGTAAAAACAAATTTTTAATGCCAGAGTAAAATTCATTTATCTCTGCTTTTTTAAGATATATTAGTTATGTTGATATGTATTACGTATAATAATGTCGATAATAAAATGAAAAAGAAAAATCTAACAAAATTATGTGGTTTTTGAAAATAGGTAATTTGATTACGTTTGTTAAAAAAATAATTCATGGAAATTATTATCTTATTCACTGAATATGTAGACGAGAGTGCGAAAAACAAGTATTTAACCCTATATAAAGGTTAGTAATTGTTTTGCCGATTAATTGTTTGCTGCGACTATAAAGTTAAATTTTCATGCATAACGAAATTTTCCTTTACCGCCTGGGCAAACTCGACGCGACGGACGCGACGCAAACGTTAATGACGTTTATGACTATATAATTTTATGTAACGTCGTTAACGTCGAGACTGTTCGCGTCCATATATTTTTTTATATATTTTTTTTTATATATTTCTTACGTCATTTGCGTCGCGTCCGTCGCGTGCGTCACGTCGAGTTTAACCAAACTATTAAATTGCACTAATAGCTTGTAGAGTATGTGGGAATTTCGAGTATGATGTTTGTGTTGGAAGTTGAGATAATGTAATAACTAGTATTTTCAATTTTAATAAATTCGGAAATAAAAAAGATGAAGAAATTGTAATTTATTCCATAATTTATAAACGATTATATCACAACTCTTATATTACAGGTCTTATATGACTTTTGAATCTTATATTATTGATTCTCGAAAATACTCTGTATGCATATACTTAATTGTATATTCACCTATGTATATGCTAGTTATACCTACAGCTCATAACATTTATCACAGTTCCAACGTAAAGCTTCCCGGAGGAACATTTTTTTCTTGCATTCCAAAAAAAAGCAAAATACCATCAATTTTATTAAGCATAATTTTTTTTTTCATGCAATATACATAAATTCAATATGAAAAGATAAGTATATTAATTTTTTTTTCCGTGGAACATATTTTCGTGATTGGAATAAAATGCATATAATTTTGTTCCTCAAGGCAAAACACAAAAAAAAAAAAAAATGTTTTCTAAATAATATTAAATTATGATATTTTTTTATATATTTTCGAGAAATCAGGCTTAAAAAAAGGAATGCAATTGATAGGTTTATTAAGAAAACTTTTAATGTCTTAAAATTTTGGATGAAAAAAAATATAATGAAAATGAAAAGAAATAATAAATTTTCTTTATTATTTTCATTATTGAAAATAATAATAGGTAGGTATATTATTTAATTCTATTGAAATACATTTTTTATGTTAAATATAAATATATTATTTAAATTTTTACATTATATTTATTAAAGCGTATTAATTTAATGATCAAATTTTTATTTTTATTTTGTTTTTCTTAAAAACAATTGAAAATTAAATTAATATAAAATAAAAATTCATTTTTTCTTATTGAATTTTACACAAAACTTTAAAATTATATATTGATAAAATTTAATTTTTATTTTAACAGATTTTTAAAAATGGTACTTTGTTTCTGCACAACTGGCATAGTTCTGCAGAACTGGTATTTTGTCTCTGCACAACTGGTATAGTTCTGCACAACTGGTAATTTGTCTCTGCACAACTGGTATAGTTATGCACAACTGGTATTTTGTCTCTGCACAACTGGTATAGTTCTGCACAACTGGTATTTTGTCTCTGCACAACCGGTACATTCTGCACAACGGGTATTTTGTTTTATCTCCAAATTTTAGAATATTATTTTCTTAATAAAAGATGTGCAACATAAAAACCCCCTGGAGAGGTTAAAAAAAGAAATGAAAAGTATATACACATTAACAACCCATTATCACCTAAATGCAACAAGGACTTTTAAAAGAACTTCTGTATTATAGAATTTTTTTTTTGTCTGTCCCAAAGGAATTTTTATCGATATGCATAAATTCCTTTTTTATTGAACAGAAAAGAAAGAATGAAAGAAAAAATTTTTTTTTTCAATATGATTCTCGTTAAAAAAGATATATTTAAATTCAATTCGATAAAAAAAATGCAATATAAAATAAATAAAAATATATATATAATCATTTAAATAATATAAAGAGGTTTTTTTTGTAGAAAAATTTTGAACAAAAGAAAATAACAAATTATTATTTACACCTGATTAATTGAAGCTTACACTTTTTATTTAGATTCAACAATCTGTAATAGAATTTTCCTTGTTTGTTAATTCACAAAAAAGAAAAAAAATCAATAAAAGGAAAATAAAAAAATAATTGGGTCTGTTAATGTTAAGTATAGGATATGACTATATACCGTAAAATAAAATTATTTTATTTTCTTAACACTCTTTTCTTTAAAGAATTAATTATTGATTAACAAAATTTTTCATATTTTCTTATTATAGCATTAAAGTTTATAAACAATACAGTTCCGTCTTTCTTAAGCTGAATATTTCTGGCTAAATATTAAATTTTTTTATATATATAATATTTTTATTTCAGAAAAACTAATAAGTTTCGAATATTGTATAACTTTAATTACGCTATAAAGATATCTAACCTAATCATTATTGACCTGATAGTTCAATTTGTAGATATTCAGAAATTATATCTGATGTAGTTATAAATTTTTTTTTCAGTATTGCTAATAAATTATAATATACTTATATAGTCTTTATTCCCTTTACTTTATACAATTCCTATAATTTATATGATTTTATTAAAATTTTAATTCTAATAATATCCATAATGTTCTACAATGATATTTTTTATTGCTCCTTAATTTAAAAAAAAAAAAATATCAAAAGTATATATAATAAATATAGTAGATAGAAAATTTATTTTTTGTCTCTTTAATTTGTTTTTTTTTTTCAAGACAATTATTTCAAAATTTATTTACCATCATAATAAGTTATTTTAAGTACATACAATACAACATTTAATTGCTCCTTTTATAAATTTTCTGAAGGATTCTTAAGAATATAACTTTTTTTTTTATAGACTCTTCAGAAGCATAAAATCTATTTTTATTTGAATTAATTTCCAACCGTGCTTGCTTGTATCCCATTGTGATAACTATTTAAAATATTGTTTTATTTTTTAAAAGAAGAAGAAGAATCACGTTTATTATAATATTAAATATAAATTTATATAAGTATATGTATATAATAATATGTCTGTAAAATATAATATGCATAAAGAATTTGTTAAAATTAGAATTAAACACCTATCAGATAATTCATTTTTTTTTACAAGAAATGCAAGCAGGATTTTCTTTGTTTTAGTTTTTACAAAATACAGAAAGAAATTTAATTTAATTTTTTTTTTGTTAATTTTAAATATTCAAACCTTTGAAATGGATTGTTTTTAGGTTCCAATGTTCCAAAATCTGTTTTATGTATTTCTAAGCCTTTATAAAACAATTCCTAAATACCTACTTTACTAGATTTTACTTTTCTAGATTTTACTTTAATACTTAGAAATAAGTAAAAATGGAATTAATTTTTTAATTATTTTTAGAAAAGGGATTGAGATACATAAATATATCTTTGTGTATAGTACATTATACTTTTAAAAATTATTTATAACTTAATTTGTAAAAAATATCACTAATTTTCATTAACAAGTTTTCTTTTGTACTTAAATTTATCACACAGGTAAAGAAATTGCTTTCAATTCTAGAGTGATGGTATCTTTCACTTAAACACCCAGTATTGTGAACAAAGTTTTGAATTCGAAAATGAGGTAAAGTTTTTGTAATTAAAATAAGAATAAATTTTTAATTTTTTTTTTCGGAAAAAGAAAACTTAATCCTTAAAGATTGCACAAAAATTTTTTCAAGATTTTATTATCATGATTTATTAAAATAAAATTATTATTTTACTTGATAATCGAAATTAAAAATTAGATTTTTTAGTACTTTACATTTAGTTCTGTATTTAACTAAAATTTTAGTTGCATTACATTTACATTCATAATTTATTAGCAATCCTACTTTGTTGAGAAAAGGAAGGTTCTAGAATCCAAAAATTTGGAGAAGGAATGAAACCAAGTCTTCTTTTATTTGAATTTTGGATTTATGTTAACAAGAAAGATTGTAACGTTTAAAAATTAATTTTATATTAAACTACATAGTTATAGTAGATTACAATACATGTTATGAAAATTTGTTATTAATTGCGAGTTGTGTACACATAGACACGAGTCATATTTATATCACGAGACCTAAAGGTCGAGTGATATAATATTGACGAGTGTCTATGTGTTTGTGTGTATACACAACGAGCTGTATAACAAATTTGATTAACGTGTATTGTATACTGCTATAATGTGCATGTGAGAGGGAGCTGCAAAGAGAGAATATAGAAATAATTTATAATAAAAAATAAAGATAAAAGAAAAAAGGGAAATTTTCCACGTTATTATACTTTAATTTCTCTTTCTTTTAGAGATAACAGAAAAAAGGGAAATTTTCCACGTTAACTATCCTTTAATTTCTCTTTATTTTAGAGATAAAAGAAGAAAAGGGAAATTTTCCACGTTAATTATCCTTTAATTTCTCTTTCTTTTAGGGATAAAAGGAAAAACGGGAAATATTGTGAGTGTGAGAGATATTATTTTTGTTTATACTATTACGCAGTTCAAAATGAAGTAAGTAAATACAATATAGGGAAATGTAAATACAATTTACATCACAGGGAAATGTAAATACAATTTACATTTCCCTATAATTGCATGTGTATTGATGCATATAATGGACCATTTAACGAGCTAAATTTGCGAATGTAAATACAACTTACCGAAGACATGCACATTAAAATATTATACATAAGAAAATAGAATTACCCATATTATTATTAGATTTACTTATATGTTGTCCATATCATATCGAATGACAAAATAAAAAAAAACAATACTATATTATTTGTTCAATTTGAAACTACATCATACTGTGATCCAGTATTTTTACAAATATAATAAATTCTTATTTAATATTCTATTTTGTCATATTTATTTATGTTGTGAACAAGTAGTTTATTAACAACCATTCATTAAATGTCAAAAACACTCATTGTATATTGTGTATACTCAATTATTTGAGTCTTTTATTATTTTATATATAGAATAGAAATATCCACCTAATGTAGTACATATCGTATTATGTAAAAAAAATTCTAATGGTTTTATGGAAAAAGGTGTTAAAAGGAAATTATTGATAATGATTTATTGAAAAGTTATGATGTTCTTAAATTCAAAAATTAATAATACAAATAAATATGCTAAGAACAAAGTTCTTGATTTAGTCAAAAATATTTTCAATAGTTAATTGTATTACATATTAAATTAATAACAAGAAAATTTTTATTGCAATTATTCTCTATACTATTTCGAAAAAAAAGATCCTCCAAATTTATTTGTTTATATATTTTATAAATTATTAATATTGTGGATTTCGAAAGCATTGTTTTTTCTTGATGATAATTAAGTACAAATATTGAAATATGTTAAATCTAAGAACATAAAATTTAATTTGAACATCTTCTTCAAACTGATAATGATGCTGGCGCTAACAACTACAACTGTTTACTTCTTATTTTAATAGGCACATTTAGAACAAATTGTATGCCTCAACAACAAATTTTATAAATGTTTGAATAAACATCTGATCAAATCTTATTAATTTCTATAGTTAATTTTTAATAAATTTCCGGGTCAATACTATTTATAAGAATATCAATTTTAGTTCTAAGAATACTACTTATAATAAGATGCAATAGAAACTACTGTTTGTATAATAAATTAAGTTTCAAGCCTGTCAACTTCAATAAACTGAAATAAACCTATAAAGTTAGCGCGGAGATTCAACTTTTGAATATAATCGAAAAAAATTCGTTACATGAATTTGACATGTATGTTTTTATGGCCAAATATAAATTCAATTACGATATACGTCATGTAATATCTTATATATTTATGTACATGTTTTACGTATTATAGATATTTATTTAAGTTTGTGGGTTACATAAATTTCATGATTAATGATTTTATCATGAAGTGTAAATAATTTATTATATTTGATTATTTGACGATAGGTTTAGATTAGATCAAAATCTTCTATACGTGTATAATTACAAATTATTATTATTTTAAACACATATATAATATATGTTATACTTAACTATTTAAAGCTAAATTGAATAAAAATTTATAACGCTGCTGTTATATAATAAATTTAAGTACTCACTTCATAAAATGAAGCAGATTCGTAATAGAATTTAAAAGAGATAAGACATGTTTGTGAAGATTGAAAAAAAATGTATTAATAAATAATGACATAAATATAGATTCTGTACCATAAATATAGATTCTGTACCAAAGCGAGCCTTGCGAGAAATGTAGCAACCAAATGTAGTGTAGTATATTTTATGCGAAATTTATTTTTAATTCGAACCCAAAAATCGAACACAATATCAAAATTGAGTTTGATTTTAAATTAAACTTTTTAAAAAAATAATCTGAATTATTCGAGATAGGTCAAGTTGCTCTGCGGCTTTGAAATTTATTTTAAACTGGCAAATAACCACAAAGAATGAAGGATTAATGGAAAGAATTTTGTTCTTATATGAAATAAAATTAAACCTAACCTGCATGAAAATTTTAATCGTCGGACGTAAAGACGAACTAAACAAGTAAAAAGTTATTTCGTTAATACCTCTTGATGAGGCCTTACATAGCGTGTTACTATGTTGTTAATATGTGCTTGGAAATTTAATTTGAATCGCTCAGCACACCCAGCTGATCATTAAGTACACTTCACATTTAGGTATTATTGTGCCATCCATTTGGTACACGGATTGAAAAAAAATATAAGTTACGAGTAAATGTAATAAACATTCTATACTGAATTTATAATTGAATTATTCTTTTGACACAATTAAAAGAAATTCTCAAAGTCGACCTAGAGAAGAGCAGAAGTTTTTTATTTATAATTTATAGACAAAAAATTTTCTTCAGTTGTTCTTCGTCCAATTTCTTATTATGTTTTGGTCTAAGTCAGATAATCCTAAAAATCAAAAATTGTTGCGAATTTTTACTACAGGGGGAAAGAAAATAAGATATTGAAAAAAAAAAACAAAAAATCAATGTTTATGTTTCAGAACAGTTTTTTTATGTTGACTTTTGTGATAAATTTAAATTTATCAAAGAAAAATCACTGTAAACTGAATAAGATTTATTTTTGTTTTATTTTAGTTTATTTATTTTTTAAAGAAAAATATCGTTAGTAAATATTTATTCTAATATATATGTTATGAAGTCATGTGAATTGTTTACAAATATAACATTATGCTTAAATTTGATATTAACGCAGATGGAATAAATTTTTTATTTCCTAACATTTTGAAAAAAATATAATTACCTTTAAAAAATAAAGATTTACTTTTCGTTTATTTTATTTTCAATTTTAAGTTGAAGTCATTTGGCAATTAATATGTAAAATTTTCGAACCATTTTGTCGGAATTCTACTTTATTCTATACCGTTTAGCATAATGCAAGATATTCATTTTATCGATTTTTGCCTTTTTGAAAAATAAATTAGAAAACTGAGTTTATTATTTTTTTCTATGACCAGCTTCAGATTCTTCTATTTATCTGAACTTATTTTTTAGAAAATTTTTTGGTAATTATAATCAGTAAAGATACGTTCTGTAGCGAACTTTACCGTCATATAACTTTACAAATAATCTGAAAATATGAAACGGTTGGAGATGGGGGGATCAGGATCACCCCATAAGATTTGTGATTTGTTTTTCAGCCACAATGTATTTCGATGGGTAAAAAAAAAAATAATTAAAACATCTTTTTATTAAAAGAAAGAAATTTTCTGTACGAATCTGAATTTCAAAGTTCGCGTCATTATTTTTTTAAAATAATAAACGTAAAAATCAAATAAAATTATATTTGTGGAATTTATTTTCCTCAAATATTTGCAGTAGTTAGTCCGCGGAATGATTTAATAAAGCGTATATAAAAACTCTTATATCTTAATCTTAGTATATAATATACAAGCGTTATTCCTTTTGAATTTGCTAACGTACTTTATGATTTTCGTTTCCTTTGGTTAGTAAATTCTTTTTTTGTTTGAAAAATAATTTTTTTTTTGTTTTGAAATTTTAGTTATTTTTCTACAAAATCTTAAAAAAGGAAAGTCAAAGTTCTTAGTTAATTGAATATTAATATAGGATTTTAAATAACATAAACAAATTTATTTTCATTCCGAAAATAATATACTAATTATAAGATTTTGATTTCGGTCAATAACTTTTGAACTAGGCGATGGAATACTTGAAATTATACTCAAAATATGCAGAGTAAAAAAATTCTAGAGTGCCTGAGAAAATGGCATTGATCGAATCATTCGTTTTTTACAATTTTTTATTTTTATTTTCAAGATAAATAATTAAATAATAAATAAAAAAAACTACAATTTTATTAGCGAGCTCTAAAGATTCAAAAACAATCATTTGAGCCCTATTTTAAGCCCTCTTTGTTCATAAGTTCAAAAGTTATAGAGGTTATAATTTTTGTGTTCGATAAATACAAACTACGGCGAATCAGACGTAGTAATAAGATCCTCTTAAATTTATCAAAATATATCTATCAAAATATTAAAATTATTATTGAATTAGAACAAATCTTGCTTCTATTCTAAATTTTTCTATAATTTTTTGAATATATACATATAGCCTAAATTTTTCATCCTAAATTATAAATAAAAAAAATTGTTTTTAAAATTAGTGAAAAATAAAAAAAAAAAAATTAGGCTTAAACTTTAATATCAAAGTATAATGAGTTTTAAATAAAATAATGAGAATTATTTATTATTCTTCTTCTACTTTCGAAAAACTAATATTAATCATGAAACTTTTAAGATACATTTGAAAAAAAAAAAAAAAAAAAACAAGAAAATCTCTATAAGTGTAAAAGTTTCTTTTTTATTAAAAAAAAAAAAATGTATAATTTTAAATCAGTATTGTTGCAGAGAAAAAGGTCAAAAGCTAATAAAGACGTAATAAAAAAAATTTTGTTTTCATTATTATTTTTATTAAAAATTTAGTTTCTCATGACGTAGGTAGGTACATAGAATGTATATTCAGAAAATATTTTATTTCTTTTTAGTTTTCAATATAAGTAATTGTCAAAAACAGCTTTTAATTAAATATTATTATTAAATTATGGCATTTAGGTAAGGGTATTTTCTCATTTATATTTAATTTTAATTAACAATTTATTTATTTATTTAATATTTCATTATTTTACAATTTGATACAAATAGAGTTTTAGACTTAACCTAGCCTTTACAACTAAGAATTCAGCTTTTATGTTATATAATTATTTTTCTTGTTTATAATATGAGATATTTTTAGGAACAATAATTTAATTATTTGTTAGAATATTGATAAAGACGAATAATATTATTAGTTAGAACTTAATATGTCGTTCGTTAATACAATTTAGTCATATATCATATATATAAAAATAACAATTTTTATTGAAACTTTGATCCAAGTTTTAGTCTTTGGAAACAAACAATAGGAGTCTAACCATTGTTTTTCAAGTTGTTCTAATCAAATATATCTTTCTATCTACCGAATAAAATAACTTTGATCTGAAACCTTCAAAACATAAAAACAGTAAAAATTTCTCTAACTTTCAAACCCTAAATCGTTTCCAGAACTTCAGGATTAGTCGAGGTTAAAGTGAACGAGATTACGCGTATAGTCCGTTTTTTTTTGATTTTTAATGGAAAACGGGCTAAAAATAGTGTAAAATCAATGTTTCTTTAAGTTTCTATTAGTCACCACCCGAATATCACCATATTTTTGCTTTAAATTTTTCATTATTATTTTACTGCTCTCATAATGTGCCTAATTCTTTAATTATGACCGATTACTAATATTCCAAAAGTTTATAAATGTAGGAACATACCAAATTTGAGAATATAACCATAACTCGTTTATAAATTCAAAATTTACAAACAATAATTCTGGAAGTACTACATTCAATTTGATTCTCATTTAAATTTTTTTTGGAATTAAGTAAAGAATTCAAAATAACAAAATATTCAACGTATACTAATACATTTTTCATTAGCTAACCATCAATCTCATATCCTGTTTCCTGCAGTTATTAGTTTCTGTTCAACAAAAAAAAAAAAAAAATTCTTCATGTATTATTATTACATTGAATATCTACATTACTTTATATTTGAAAATTTTTTGCTTCAAAAAATCTAATATTCTATTCAATGCAATAATCCAAACATCCAGACATGTAAAAATATAATTTTTTTTTTCTACTGAATATTCCAATTTAGGATCAAAAGTAGAATATTAAAAAATGTAAAGAAAAAATTCTGTAGACCTTGTATATTAATTTTTTCCAACTCGTGAACTAATATATATTTCTTTAGTTAGGAAATTCGAATAGAAGAAGTATTGTCATTTTTTATTTATACATAAATTAAGTTTTGTGGATAAAATTTTTAATTTTGAATAGTTTGGTAAATAATTTTTAATTCCCACTGGAAAGAAGTTCACTAAAAAATTCAAAATGGTAGAATTATCTTCATTCAATCGCACTTCAAGTAATATTTTTGATAAATTTTTGCGATGCATAAAAAAAAAATATCCCAAAAATTAGAATTGAAATAATTCGATTGTGGACTTTTATTAATAATACTGAGATATTTTTATGTGTATATGGTCTAATTTCGTTTGTTTCATTTTGTGAGTTTTTATATCTCAACCACGAAATATATAAAATCGTACGATTTATTTAAAGGCTTATTATTTAAACTAATAGTTAATATAATTATAACGTCAAATTTCTCTTCACGTTTAACTTTATTATGAATGCATTTTCTAATATTTTCATAAATTGTGCTCATTTCGATCTAGATCGAATTTTCAAATGTAGGAATGAAATAAATTTCTTTGAACCTAATAAATTACTTCTTTCATTTTCAAACACCTTTCATATTAGCTTTATCTTGGGAAACTTATATCTTCTTGAATATTCAAATGGATTTTTTTTTTTGAACTTCTTATGTTGTATCTATACCACATTTAGAATTGAAGGAAAAAGTTAAGAAAAAAAAAAAAAAAGGACTAATGTAATATGCAAAGTAGTTCACAAAAAAAAAAAAGAGCAATTTCGAATAAAAAAAAAACGATTTCTTTACGGAGATATACAAAATTTTAATCGCGTTTTAGTTTTGTAGCAATATTTTGTAATTACGTTGAATATTTTTTATTACAAAATTTATCATAATGCATAAACTGATATTGCAGAGTTTTTATTCACTTGATTATATAATATCTTAATATCTGATACATTCAATATTTATACAATATTTATTCAATTTATATATGTGGCTTGAGTTCTGGATCGAACTCAATTTAATAATATTCTATTTTAGAGCTTGAATCAAGTATCACTGACAATATTTTGCAATACCTTCACAACAATAAAATTATTTTAGACTCATTGAGGAAACAGAATCACTATAATTTCGGAAGAAAATTTATTTTGCTGCAATAATATTTGAAAACTAAATTTTCTCAGTGATTTCGACAAATTTTCATGATATTTTGAGAACACTATACCATGCGTGCGCCTAAAAATCGTTTGGACAATATGGGTTTAATTAAAATAGTATATTTACACTCTTGTTAAAAAGTAAGGTTAATCTGTACAAAATTGGGACAAATTTTATAACTTCATTTTGGTTAAGGAAAAATTTCAAAATTTCTCCAACAACTTAAATTAAAAATAAAAAACTTCTAGTTTTAGTTTATCTTAAAAACTTTTAAAACTTTTATTATATATAAATATATTTCAAAATTGATTATTTTTACTTTTTAAAAAAAATTTAGATAAGGAGAAAAAAAATAAAAAAAAAAATTAATAATTCAATTCACGTAAAGCAAGAAAAAAACAAAATAATCAATTTATTTAATAGTAAGAATTAAGAAAAATTTAATATTTTTCCTTTTTCATGTATTTCAATCAAATTAATGAGTTTTTTCGAAAGAAAAAAGTATGAAAAACCATAGAAAAACTAAAAATCATGTCTGGATAAGTAAACTTTCTGACTTTATTTGTAAAAAAAAAAGAAAAAAAAAGAAAACTCTAAAAAAAGTAAATAAAGATTCTTTTAATAATATTAAATAGAAATTGAAGAGTGTTTTAATATTTATTTATTTCTAATTTTTTTTTTCTTTAAACCAGGAAAATAAATTCCTTAAGATAAAGTTTATCAAAATCTTTTTTTTTATAATAAATTTATATCATTTACGTTTTCAATTGGCTTGTGATAGAAGAAGTGTTATAAGTTTGAAAAAAAATATATATATAATATATATATGTGTTTTTCATGAATTTGGGTCAAATTATAAAATTTACAATTTTGCAAAGAAGAAGGGCTATAACTTATTGACAAAAAAGCCTTTCTAAATAATTTCTAAAAATAAATTTAATCGATATATTATGGTTGAAAATGGTTTGAAGAAAAAGTCTAATCCTGAATTACTAAATAATTCTCATTAAACTATATATTACTAACTATATTTACTTTAGTTTGTTCTATAAATTATACCTCTGTGTTCTCTATATTATTTTTTTAAGGCAAAAATATTTTATACGCAAAATTATTCTAAATTTCCAATGCTTGCCAAGGATTAGCTTTAAAGTGAATATATAGTTATTTATCCTCATTCCTTAAAATTACTTTTATACGAAAATGAAAGCTAGTATGTATAAATGCAAAAATTTTATAATCTTTCAACTACTGAATATTAAGTTCAATTGAAATCAAAATAAGAGAATACAAAAAATAAAAAATAAATGCAATACCGCAATCATGTAGTTTTTTATTTTTTAATTTTTTTTTTATTGTTTTTCACGATAGGTAGGTAGGTACTATTTGCTTTTCCTTCCGGTTTTTATCCAAATAGAAAATGAAAAACCATTCAAGAAGGAAGTTGTAATAAAATATTGGAAAACCACAAAAAGTTATTATTTCGGTATATTTTTCTATATATCCAAACCTATTTTATTTATATAGAATGAAGAAAACAATTTTTTTTTTTTTTTTTTCAATTTCAATAGTCAAAAACATATATCTTGGTATATTTAGTAGTGTGTTTTTTTTTTTATCAGAAGTTCTTATCAATGATTTACACCTGAGTAAATAACCAGTTAGGAAAAATTGCAATAAATATTTCACAAAAAAAAAAAAAGAAGAAAAAAAAGTAGTGAAAATTTATATTTGATTTTTGTTAAAGTGATTTAGATTGTAAAAAAATGCAAGAAAAGAAATAATTCTATTTGATAAAAAAAAGGATTCCTTTTTTATAACAAAAAAAATTTTTATTTTTTTTCGTATATTTGAGCAACATTTGTAATTAGTGACATTATCGTTTAAGGTTTAAGGTATAAATACAAAATCATTGACATTTTACATTTAGTTAATTGTATATTATGTTCTTATGTTATTTTTATTCCGGTACAAAATCAAAAACTATATCGCACGGAACTAAATTGAAATGATTTTTAAATTTCGAAGTTTTTTTTAACTCTATGATATATTTGTATTATGTTAAGAATAAATTCTATAAGTTATATTTAATGTGATTGTGAACGGAACATCATTTGGAACACAGTTTTACTCAATTCTAGTGTTATTGAATGTGATATTTTTTAATCTTGATCTTATAGCCATCAAAAAATAAAAAAAAAACTATTTTCATTAAATATCCGTCCTCCACTAAAATGCTTATAACTAAATTGATAATAAACTGCTTAATCGATTTGATTTTTTTGAATGCCTTCACCTAGACTAAAAGAAGGTAAACTAAATTAATTTAAAGCTACGGCAATGACTAGGATTCGATTGGATTTTTGAATTTGTAAATGAATTTATAAAATTTCAGCTTTCTATTCGATTTTTTAAAGATTTTTTTGTTTTTGTTGAAATAGTGCTCCTAATGTAAAAGAAAATTAAATGGAAATGAAAAAAAAAAAAATAAAAAATAAAAACACAAAAAAAAAGTTCAAAATAAAATAATTTAATTTTAGAAAAATATGTTAAAAGAAAACATTCTTGAAATTTTTTATTGAAATTCTTTTTTTTTTTTTTAGTAAAATCGAAAAAATGGGTTTACAATTTTATTAAAAAATTTACAAGATTCAGCAAAAGGCTTGATAGTATTTATTAAGAAAACAATAGAAAGAGTTTATTTTAAATTTTCTAGATATATGATATATTTAATGTTTAAATTTTGCAATCACTTAAGTTTGCTTCATTGTACCTCTACCACCTATCACTTCGGAATTTAATTTGTGTTTAAATGTGTAAGAATTTTAAATGACTTAAGCAATATACTTAAGCGATTATTCCATATAATGAATATTTCAAGAAAAAAAAATTACATTAAAACACCTTCTGTCATGGATAACCATTTATTTGACTTTCGATTATATGTACCGTGTTTTCTCTCTGTGAAAAAATTATATACATCAAGTGTTTGATTAAATTGTTCTTATATTACTATATTTAGAATTTAAATCTAAATGTAATATATACATGTAGATAACTTATAACTTTTAAACTAACATAATTAAATATATAGAAAAAAAAATTAAATTAATGTATTTATTTGCTGCAACTAACAATTTTCTGAACATAATTTGAACTAAATTTTCTTCATAAGGATGACAATAAAAAGCATAACAAAAACATGTTTAAAAATAATGTTTATTGAAATTTAACATTTTTCTGTTCCGAAAAAAGATTTTTTTTTTTTTTTTTGTAAATTCAATAAGGGTTGAAACCAATGAAATGATAATATTGACTCAATAAAGATTTTAAATATTTTTTCAATAGGAAATGTCTAAATGGATTTTCTTGGTTATTTTGATAGTTTTCTGAATGTGACCTTTAACCTTTTTTTTTAAATATTTATATAAAATACACTACATACATTACATATATATATAAGTTTTTGTTTATATAATATAAATGTTTAGTGTATTATAATACCTATCCTTGGTTCTTTAAATTTAAATATTTTTGGCTTTAAAATTCTTTAAAATTCATAAAAAAGAGTGCAATGAAATTATACCTACAGCGGCACCATTCTATTGGGATTGAAAAACATTATACATTATTAAACACGATGATTAAACTAAAATTGTATATTAAAAATTAAATTTTTCTAAATAATTTAAAACAAATTAAAACCTCTATTTATTGACGTTTTTATTATAAATATTTATTTTTATTTATTTTTATTTAGAAACAGTGTTAAAATTTCAAACATATTATCCTTTGTAAACCATATATTAACCTTCTTAAACTATCGGTCGGTCCTATTGTTAGGATTTCTGAATCTATTGGTTATAAATAATATGTTGTTAACAGTGGTTAACATTTAACTGCTTTTGGGAACCCCGAGATTAAATAAAATATTCGAAATGTGGATATAAAAACTTGTCGTCAAAGATTAAAAGATCAAAAGCTTATAAATAATTAAAATTCAGAAACAAATATATAAGAAAATCTCATTAAAAATGAACAAATCTCATTAGAAATGGAAAAACTTTTCTTTTCTAAAGTTTTGTTTAAAAGTTTTTCCACAAAAATTATAAGTAAGTTTGTTTGTCGGTATATTCATTATATAAAATATAAAATAAATATTTAAGAATATGTATGTAAGTATATGTATGTTTGTATTAAATTATTATAAAAATGGGAAAATTTTGGTCATGAAATGAATTAAAGAATTATAAATGGAGTTTTTTTTTTTTCTTATGGAAACGAATAATATTTGATGAAAAAATGGCTAAACACAAATTCAAATTTAATATTTAATGAAATATACTATCTTTTTAGAAATTTAATATTAATCTTTCTTTTTTATGCCTTTTTAAATTAAAACTTTCCAGACTTAAACTCAAAGATATATATGTCGAAGCCGGGGTAATTTGATCTCAGCCCTCAGTTATACCTGCGTACTTATTGTTCACCCCCCAACGATATTAACTCAATTAAAAATGTTTTTGTTCTAAACTTCTAGTTTACTTTGAATTTACTTTGAATATACTTAATTTCCCATCATTAACGAATTAAATTACAAATATGAAAAATTTTATTATTTTAACATTAGAATTCGAAACATGAATAAAAAATAAAGCTCGTATTAAAATTCCTATATATTTATATTAATTTATAGTAATTACTATGATTTCAAGTTTAAGTTAAATTTTAAAAGTCAGTTTAAAAAAAAAAATTTAAAATCAAGAGTTCTGTCATTCTTAACTTTTTTTTTTTAATAATTCTTGAAAAAAAAAAAAAAGAATTATATAAATATTCAAAACCACAATGAATGTCAGTCAAATTTAGTTAATGGAAAAAACTTAGAAAAATATAAAACAAAAGTTTTTAATTAAACTTTTTGTGAAAGCCAACATACAACATCATCATCATCAGGTTGAATCAGATTAAAATTTTAATTTTTGTCATATTTTTAATCTAAAGAAATTATTATTGTATTTTTTGTATTTTTGTGTGCTCATTGAAAATTAAATAACAATTTGTCTTAATATAGCATTTGTTCTATTCGACAGAAGTAGGAAAGAAGTAGGAAAGAAGTAGGAAAGAAGTAGGAAGAAGTGATTAAGTCGTATAATAGTCACGACTCTGACTACATTAAAATGTTGTACTATCATTTAGAAAATTTTAAGCTTGTATAATTTTCTATTAGAATTAATGTGAACACTTTTTCCATTTTTATTTTTTGTGAGGTCTTATAACGCAGAAGAATGCTTGGCGCAACCTCATTTTTATAGATCGACTTTGGGTTTTTGGAAACAATTTGAAAAATTACGTGACTCATTTTTTCTAATCATCTTTTAGCTAGAAAAATGCGTTTGATTTATTAAAATCGGTTTATTCACAAGGGAGGTAGAACATTTCTATACGAACAGACCTATTTCACTTTTAATTGGGTCAGAAAATTATTTTATCTAATCTTGATTTATTATTGGAATTTAAGTTGAAATTTAATAATAATTTTATGTTAATTATTTTTTTGAAAATATTTTTTGAAAATATTTTTTCGAATAAAACAAAACGTATAATATGTTTCGCGTGAAAATAAAATAACTCAATTTTTACTTCTCTGTTAATAAAATGTGGAAATCCTATTATTACTTGATATATTTCTTATGTCTATAATAAATGAATACACACCGAACGGAAGAGGAACTTTTTTCTATTTTTTTTTTTTTTTTTTGAAGGAGAAGAAAGAAACATATTTTATGCCTGTAAGGATCTTATTTAAAATATTATAAGAAGAAATAAAAAAATGTAATTTTCTGTTTGTGCATTTGAAGATTTTTTTTTTTTGTTCCGACATAAAGGAATTTATTATTTTAAGGACTTGCAAATTGAAAGTCAAGCACCGTTATAAAAGATGAAAAAAAAAAAATTAGAGAAAATGGTATTTTGTTCGGATGACTTCCAGTGACAAATATTTTGTTTTCTCTTCGAAATATATTTTTTATACTCTTTTAGTGGTATTATTATTATGAACAATAATGCCTTACTTAGCAAGAAGGGCGTAAATCTTAAAAGTCAACTTTAATTGCATATTTAGAACAGTGTAAATATTCTTGACCATATCCGTTTTTTGAAAAAATGCATTTTCTATGGCTCTAAAGGCCTGAAAAATATAATAACATACTTCTCTAGAAAACGAAAATCCCTGAAGCCAAGCAAGGAGACTACATTTTTTTAGGTTTCACTTCGTTTTGTTTATGTTCTATTTTCAAATTCTTTACATCTTAGTTATTTGTTTAGATTCTAATTGATTTTTTAGGTACTAATTAATAATTATTTATTTTAAGTTCATGCATTAATTTTAAACATGACATAAAACTTAAAAAAAATATTTACTATCTAGTTCTAATTCATAGCACCATACATATTTTTTTCCATAATAATTATATTTCCTTATGAACCAAATTTATATGTTTACTATCACTAACTTGTAAATCTTATACATACACTCTTACGAAATAGATAAAAGAGTGTTCTTAGCAAGTGATAAACTGCATATCTGAAGATTTCAAAAGAAAAGCCTTTCTAAGAGAGCAAAAAAAAATTTATCAAGTCAAGAAGCGAAAATTTATTTGATTATACAATTTTTTTTTGCGAAAAAAAAAAATCTTTAAATCATTTTAGAGAGTGTTTTTCTTGCAATGTAGTAAATATAATATTACTGTAATAATTATTTCATAAAATTGTTGTAAAACTTAGAATTATTACGTATACCTATTTCAAAATTAATAAAAACAAATATTATTAATTATAATTATCAAAGAGATATTATTCAAGTAATTGTAACTGTAAGTAATAATACACTATTATTTAAAGCTGTTCGACAACTATATAAGAGCAGCAGATTTCAATAATTAAAAAATTCAATAATTAAAAAATTAAAAATTAAATTTACTAAACTCAATAATTTATCCACGATATTATGGCAAAAATAATGAACTTATTCATTAATACAGCTCTTATCGTTGATAAGACTCAAAGATTGATTTACATTGTATAAATAGTAAAGAATCGCATATAACATCAGATAATGTCAGAAATTGAGTATAATTTACTGTATGAAGTAACTCATTGATAATAGGCTATAGAGGCAATAAAAAAACAATCAAGACTAATTATTTTGACTAAATTGTAAAGCTGAAGTAATTGTGAAATGTAAAAAGAAAAAAAAGACATCATGTTATATTTTTAGCAAACCCACGAAATAGAAAAATCTTTTATTTTTTTAGGATATGCAAAAAAAAAGTTTATGTTTTGTGGTTTTAAAAAAATAAAAACAGGAACCTTTTTCTCTTTTCAAACAAAATTTCATATTAAAATAATTTTTTTTTTTTACTTATGAACATAACAAATTGGACTAATCAAGGATTATTCACCTTAAGTGTAATATGTGAAAAATATCATTATAAATTTTTATTCATTTGAAAGTTACGTATTTTTTCCAAACAAATAATGAAAAACATAAATTTATGAAAAAGTTTTTTTTTTTTTAAGTTCATGCTTGCAATAGTACTCGAAAACTAAAATTGTTCAATTATTTGATTTTCTAGCAAAGGAAGAAATAATTTTTATTCTTTTGTTATCGAATAAAATTTATTTATATTGTATAGATAAAATTTCTGGGCTTAAAAAAACTCCTATAGAAGGAGTTAAAAATAAATATATGTATATTCAAATAATGTACTTGAATTTTCAGATTTTCTTGTAATTTACGTACTTTTACATTAATTATAATTTTCCGATATCATAATGTTCAATTATACGAACTGAATAAAACGTATATAAATATTTGATTTTTATTCTTGAAAAAAAAAATAAAAAAAAAAATAAAAGTACCTATAACCGGAACCATTATTATTATTGCGATAGTTATTAAAATAATTACAAAAATATGCAAATAAATTAAAAAGGATGTAATCATTTCTTCTTCAACTTTATTAACATACATAAATAACATACATAAAATGTAATTTATTGAAAAAATATCAATTTTATAAGAAAAAAAAAAAAAAACAAAAATTTGTTAACTTTCTGCTGAATGAATCTTCTAACTAAGATATAAGTATATTATAGCATTTCTTATTAATTCATTAACCATGATAAGTCATGTGCTTTCTAATCAAGTTTTGAGAATAATACTTTCAAATAATAAACATTTATTAATTTGTCAAAATTCGACTTTTTTGATTTTTTTTATTGTGAATCTAATTTTTAATCCATTTATAGAATATAATTATTGCTCGAAAAACAATTGCGTGGAAAATAATTACTCGTCGTTTGATGCATTTTCGAGTAATTGTTGTTCCAGCAATGGTCGAATGCTGCAGTTTTAAGTTAAATTTTCAAATAAATGCCTTTGATTGAACCATTAACAGAAAAACTAATGAAGAGGTAGATTTTTTGGAAAACCATCAAATAAGCATATAAAATTAGATAAATTAGAAGAGCTTAGAAAGCAGTATTGTTTAACTATATTACCTTAGCTCAACGCAGTCTAGTAACATTAACTAGTTGTAGATAATTTCACAGAACTCTTTCCATTTGTTATATTTGTTGTATCTCAGAGGCATTCAATGTAACATATAAATGAATATGTATGAGCAAAAAAATAAAAATAAAGCTATAAAATATTTTTTTTGGGTATAATATTAACTGTTTAGGGAGTAATAAGATTTTTTATTGGATATTTGATTTTTGTTCAATCAAAAGTATTTAAGAAAATTTATATGAAAATCTTGTTTATTTATTATCTTTTTCCTTCTTAATACAAAAAAAAAAAAAAAACAAGAATGGATAACATCAACTCACATAATAAGCTAAAATGTACACATATATTATATATATATAGCATTATTAAGTTGTGTGTATTTTTTTTTATGCCCAAGGTGAGGATTTTTACATCTTTTAATAAAGAGATTAAATTTGTGTATTTTTATTTCTGCGTTTAAGGGTTATTTTTATGGTTGAATGAAAAACTGTTGTAGAAACTAATTACTTGTAATGATTTTTTTTTGTTTTTAATATGTATGTATAGGATACATTATGTATTTTACATGTACAAGAAAATTTACAAAATTTTTGGTTATTAGTCTTGTATAAATAGATTTTACATATATATTTATATACATATTTTCTTTATAAATGTATGTATCATGTACTGCATGTACATATTATATATATACATATTACTCCTATACATAATACATCTAATAAAACTAACATAAATTTAAAATTTCGTTTGTTAAGTTTCGATTTATAGATGGTTTGTGGATTATTAGGGATTTTTATAATATGTAATATAAGTAGTTGAAGGTATGGAAAGAAATAATATTATATAAATTAGTCTTCAACAAGAGTTTGAATTCAGATTTTATATTAACTTAACTAATATGCGTACATCGTTTGATATGACACAGTTTAGCTTGCCCGAAATTGCTGTTCTTCAATTAATTTGAATAAATTTTTGAAATGGTTTCACATAATAACAGTCAGTAGCTAGAAATTTTAGGCCACAATGATGGAAGGGCCCCTGTGAAAAAATGTAAAAAGTATTAAAAAAATACAAAAAAATTCTTTATAATTTTTATAATACGTTATATTATAAAAGTAATAATAATAATAATAATGAGAATATTAAATAACTAAATCAAAATTTATTTTTTCTAGCTTTTGCATTTGCAAAATCGTTAATAAGATCACTCAGATGATCGTCAGATGATTCACCCAATTCATTCAATACATATTTCACTACCCACTATACTTGCGAATAGGAATTACACTTGATACAAAAAACTCAATACAATTCTAATGCATTGAAAAAATAATATGAATCATATATTACACTTGTTTCTTTTTTGAGTTGCACTATTCATATATGCATTGAATAAATAAAGTGTATTCACGAGTGATTTGTAATATAAGTGTACTCATGCATTTGTCGAAAAGCTTCGCTGCTGGATAATTAGTTTTTTATTCAACTTAAAGGTTGGACTGAATCGATTTAAAAAAAAAAACTGTATTACAAGAGGGCCCCCAAACTTAGAGGGCCCCTATGCCTTGCTTACTCTTGCTATATGGTAGCTACGACACTGATAACAGTTTATTTTGAGAATAGACACACGAGCACACGACTGAAAAACACGTTTGTACATTATTATGTTTTGACTTCATTCAATGTAAAAGGAAATTCTAAAAAAATATAATGCATTACTTTGATAATTTCAACCAAATTTTATAAAATTTAAATTTTAAGATTATGCAAAAAAAAATTTTTTTTTCAAGTCATCAAAATAACAATATTATGATGAATAAAAAAAGAAAAATTATTTCAAATTTGACTTAAAGAGCAATAATTGGACTGAAACACTAACACCACTATTATATTATACATAATATAATATATTATATATATTTATATATAATAAATATTAATTTTATATAATATAAAATGTTAATAATATAATATGTTATAACAAAATAAAAAAAATAATGTTTTTGTGGTCTTAACTTTTCGTAAATTATTCATCCCTTGTCAAAAATAACGATAAACAAATTGAATTTAAAAGTGATATCCCCTCAGAAATTCCTATTTTTGTTCACTTTATGATTCAAGGTTTCTTTTGTTTATTTTTTTTTTTTTTTTTAGTTTTAATGAAATTAATATTAAGTCATGTATAAAAGAATTGGGTTAGGTTATAAGTAGTCATCTGTCATCATTTGAATTTCCATTGTTAAGCATAATGTGTGTGTGTCTATAAAGGTTCTGTAATCGTCTTAATTGTTTATTATTTATTAAGGTTTTATTTTATGCTTCTTTTTTTTTATGTTGTGATGCGAGTAAAAAGAGTCAATTAAATTTCTCATATTATGTATATTTTTTTTTATTCTAGAAATGAAAGCAAACGTCGATGACCAAAAAAGCAAAAAAAAAAAAAAAAACAATCTAGAATTTTTGTGGGAAAATCAATTAATTTATTATGTTCAAAAATTGAATTCAAATGCTATCACGTACATAAACCAATATTGAAATTAAGATCCAAAAATTGTTCAATTTAATACTTTATTTTTATTTTATTTTTTTTCGATTTTGTCCTTTGGAAAATTAACAAATCAAAACATTCCTGTTTAGCTTTAATAAAAAGTTTTAATATGAAAAAGGATATAACAAAAAAGACATTATGTCCAATTATAGAAGCTTTCAAACATTTTTCTATATACAAAAAAGAAAAAGGTACAATAAAATTGTCTCCTTTTTTTTTGCAAATTTTTTTTTATTATTATTTTATTATTATCAATTGAAACGTGAGAAGAAAAATGTTTTTTTTTTCTATTTTTTGTGTGACTCTATGAAAATCCTGATGGCAAACAAGACTTTTTGTCAGTCCATTGAATAACTTAATAGGATTGCAAACAAATTGTTCCATTTTATCAATTGTATTTTCACATTTCAGGTTTTTTTTTTTTTTTTTTTTTGCTATTTAAAAGAAAATTATTTTCATAGTGAAAGAGTAATTTGACAATAAATAGAACAGTTGTATTGTCTGATAACATTATATATACATGCTTTTTGATTATATGTATATATGTACAAACATAAAATAAGTATGAGAATAAAAATAAAGAATAAAAAAAAAATAGCATGCAATAGACAGATTAGGCTCACCAAATTTAGTTAGTTAAATTGTGAAGATTTGTTTTTTTTTTTTTTTTTTGGCAAAGTTCATTCTATATGTCTATATTCATTAAGTGTGGAATTATAATGTATATATAGAGAAGAAAGTAATGAATAATGCATTATGGTTATAATTTTTCAGATTTTGTAAAGATATTCACTGTAATCACTTTAATTTACTGCAATGATAATTCTCGTAACATATGCTGTATACCTTTGAAATTAAGCAATCAAAACAGAAAATCTCTTACAAGATTAGAAGTTTCTTTTGTTAGTTATATTTTTTAGGTTTTTGTTAATAAATTCACCAAAGCGTGGTTGTTTTGTTACAGATTTGAGATTCAGTTTTTTGCTGGTCTTTTAAAATTAAAATTAAATCTCAAATTAGATCAACATTTGAACTAAATAAATAAGTTATTTAAATTTTGTCAAATTTTCAACTATACAGACATCTAAGCTAAAATTTTTTTTAAAACTTTAAAGAATATTGAAAATAAACAAGTTGTAAAGGTTCTGAAATTTATGCTTGAATTTTTATGTCAATCTTTGTGTAAAAATTATTTCTTTTTCCAATGATTTGAATTTTAATAACTTCGCTACACTTCAGGTTACAAACACAGAATTCCATGTTTTGCAGAAAAAAATGGGTTCGTTCTGTGTTTGATACTTGGTTTGCCATATAAAAATTTTTTTTTTTTTTTCATGGTTTGAAAGTCGGTTCGACACAAACCTAGAAATTTTACTACATAGTTTTATTGCATTTCAAAAAAAAAAAGGTATAACCTGTCAATTTGCAGAAAATTTACAGAAAAAATCATACTTTAAAATGCTTCGATATAAAAAAAATAATAATAAATTGTAGGTTATCAAAAAAGAAAATAAATTAAAATATTTTTAAAAAAAAATTGAATATTATTTTTATTTTACATTATTTCTTTAAATTAAAAAAATTCATTTTTTTTTTTTTAATTACGAAAAATTTAAATTTTATTTTACAAAGAATTTTTTTTTAATTTTACAAAGAATTTTTTTTTAATTTCAAACCAAACCATCTTTTATAAGTGTGTCACCCCATTCGCCAACCTACTTTCAAACCAAGAAATTCATGGTTGCTAACCTGAAGTGTAGCGAAGTTATAACTCTTACTTATTTTCAAAAATTCGCATATATTGAGATCTGACTCAAAAAAAAAACACAGTTTATACGATACATAACAAATTACCTTGTTAATACATACATTTAGATGGCTGCGTAATTATAAGAACATAAAAATTAAAATGTTTTATTATTCGAAAATCTTTGTTAATGTTTTTTCTTAAAAAAAAAGAAAAAATAAAATAAAAATTCTTGGAAAAGACAATTTTAACAAAAATGTTTTTCATAAAAGTTTCAAATACCCTCATATACATTATTTAAAAAAAAAAAAAAACATTAAATAATATACATACTTTTTTAGTCTTTTTTAAATAGTTTATTGTTTTGGAACGTTGTTTTATATATATGCATACCTAAAGAAAATAAGTAGGTTCTTCAAAGTGGAAAATTTTAGAAAAATAAATTATATTTTCCCATGATTATCTGCTTATTTTGTGCTAACTTGTATATATTAATAAAATAGGGGACTATGAATTATGTTTAATTAAAATTTTTTAAAGTTTTCTGTTTCTAATTTTGTTTATTATATACATAAAAACAGTTATTATAATATATTTAATAAAATTTTATGAACTTTAATTTATGTCTATAGGTAGATTATATTTCATAGCTATAATAAAAAAATTATGAACTGTATGTACAGGTTTAAGCTTAATTAATTACGTAATTACCGATTACCGAATGATCAATTCGAAGAATTATAAATCTAGCTATCTATAGCTCATTTTAATCACAGGTGTTCCATTTCTTGTACATGTCCGAAAATAAAAAATCCAGAAATAAAACTTGTTGTTATTAACTTTTTTATGTATTACTTGACTAACAAAATTGTAATTGCAATACTAATTGCAAAATAATCATTGATAGCAATTACATATTACTATATTAATCAAAACTGGAATTCATTAGCCACACGAGTTAAAAAAAAGTCAGTGACTGAATAATGACTATATTTAAGTTTTTTATTTTTGATATTATTTAACTATATTTGCTTCGATTAACGAATTTTAAAGTCTCAATTAAGAACTGAAAAGAAGTTAAATTTTTTACTGATAAATATTTTAGAAATAGTTTTAATTTTAAGCAAAAGGTAAAAATTGAGGAATTTTTTTTTTTCGGTAAATGCAATATTTATTTTTTTTTTTTAACAATGTTAATGAAAACATAATAAGGTATATATAATTTTAAAAAAATAATATACAAAAGTTTATGTAATTTTTCCTAAAATTCCATTTATTTTTCTTCATCCTAAGTTCATAGAAAACCCACAATAAAGAATAGTGAAATTCTTTAATTTTATTGTTTAGTTATTTTTTTTTTGGCTTAAAAATTATTCGAAATCCTATATGGAATTGTAGAATAAAATATTTATTTAAAAAGGATTTATTGGAGAAAATTTTTTAATGAAAAATTCATATAATAAATTGTTAAATGATAGATTTTTTGGAACTTTAAATTTTGATAAGAATGTTTATATATTAAAAGTTACCACATATGGTAGATTCATATGATTTAATATTAACATAAATAAAAAGTTGGGTTACTATAAACATATGCAGTATGTATAATAAAAAAAAAATAAATTAACGTTATTAAAAAATATTGAATCCCACTAAAATTGTATACCTATACTTTCTGTATTCTAAGAATAAGTAAGTAACAGTTTGGGCTTTCTTGCACGTTTTAAGTCATCAAATATTATAATTAAAACAGGAGCTCCATACTTCATTCAATAAGGTACTGTTCTACATTTTTGGTTGTATTAAACCCAAATATGTTAAATTATAAATTAGTATTGACTAACAAAAATATTCCCATTAATCAATTTATCTTCTAATCAACACTGATATTCATTTCTAATAAAATGAATATAAGTACTTACTTCAAATGTGCTTAACTAAATGTTAAAATTTAATAAAAAAAAAAAAAAAACAATTTTTTCAAAATCCATTTCGAACGATTTCAATTTTTATAATTTTCTTCATTTACAGAAAATAAAATGAATAGTTTTTATGATAGAAGCTAATAATATAGTTTTTTTTTACTATTTTTTTTTTTTTTATTTTGTTAAGGAAAATACAAAGTTTAACCACTTTATTCAATATGACACTTGATATTATTAAAAAAAATGTTTGGTTATTTCTGTTAAATTGAAAAAAACTGAAAATTTATATATATACATTTTTATTTTAAGTTAAATATTGGTTCAACAGCAGACGCCCAGTGGCAATCGTTCAAATTTTGTCAGTTTTTCAATTTAGGTAAAAAGCTTTTTGCAATATTCTCAAGATTGCAAAAAATTAGGAAAAAAAAGTTAGTGCTCTATATTCGTTTATCCTGTGTATACAGTGTGTTTGATGAATTTTTACACACTATGTGTGAGTTAATTTAAAATTGTAGTAGTTATTTTAAAGTTCTGCTGACTAGCTGAAGATGGCACAAATATGAAGATGGCACAAATATGTAGATGGCACAAATATGTTAGCTGAACATGGCACAAACTAAGTATAAAATAAAATTTGGTTAATATACGCTTTGCTATGTGTATTAAACAATCTAACTTATAATATTTGAAATTTAATTTTAGTTCTAAGTTTTATAGTAATTTTTCTTTAAAAATAAAATTAAAATAACAATATTGTTAAATATTAAATACCAGCTTTAAGCTGTTTTCAAGTGTGGAGAGTAGCGTATTTTTTTTTTAAGTTTAAAATTACAAAAATATTATACAAGAATATTCAATACCCTTGTTTTATTAGCAAATTTATATATAAAAAATTTTTTTTTTTTGTAATACATGTGACATTTTTTTTTTCCTTATGTATTTTCGATTTCAACCTTTTTTATGTTTTTACTTTTTATGATATCTCTATATGTTCATATTGTTTGTGTTATAAGTACTAAGGTGCATTATAATATATAGCTCTAATATGTTGTACTATAGAAAACAGTCTACCCCAGAAGCGGGTGAAAATAAAACGATTTTTCATATATACATAGAACAACCGTTTATAATACACATATAATATACATATGTACCTATACGTAATTATTTTAATTTTTTACTCAAATTTTATTTAATTTTTTTATTGATCAAAAAAAAAAGAAGGAAATTTGATAGTCTAATACCAGAACTGTTTGTATACTTACCAAAAACAGAAATGTATATAATTAAATTTTGAGAATGATGGTCACAAATGTGACAATATATTTCAAAACATATATATGTATATTCGTATGGAATATAGCATATTATATATATTTAACATAAACTTTAAAAATTAAGAATTAAATTAAAAATAATACACGTTCAAAAAATATTTTAGTTCGGACTAGCTGTCTTGCGTAGCCACAAAGCAACCTATATGACTTACCATGATAGAAAACAATAAAATGGTTAAAAAAATATTTTCATAACGCATAAACTTTCTATCAAAGCAACACGAAGCGGCAAAATTAAATATATCTTTGCCGCAGGCCCGTTCATTATCCATTATCCAATAATCATCGGATCAATGCGGGATTTATCCCTCTAAATTTTTATGGAAAAAAAAAATATGGAAAAACAATCCTAAAATTGCTTCTACGGAATCGTTAAAAAGCATTCTACAATAATTACCGACAAAGGGACTCAAATACCGCATACGACATTATTAAATTTTGTGCAACAATGTTGCACAAGTAGAAACAGACAACACTAGGCAAACATGTAAAATGCCTTGTCGTTCATTGTTGCTTCGCCTTAACGTAAATTATTATGTTGGTATTGGTATAGATGTCGATTAGAGGAAAAATGGTTACAATCCAACGTTTCATAACAGGGTCTAAATTTCGATGAAAATTTTCTTATTTGCATATGGTATAAGACTAAATGGCAATAGTATAATTGAAGGAACGTTAAAAAATATGTTTAGCATTGATTTTGACCAAGGTATCTTAAAGTATCTTAAATCGAAATGTTGAAAACGGTGGTACTATTTTTTATTTTATTTTTTGAAGATATATATAAATCACGGATGTTTCATAAAAATTAAAATTCGATTGTAAATAATAATTGTTATTGTGGTTTTTTTTATTTGTTTTTTTGTACTAAATAATGATTGTTTTCTGATAAATATATATAAATGTTGTTTCATTACATTAACTAACATTACGATACAATATTATTTTCAATCAACATAAAAACTACCTTTAGCTGAATATGTATAAATAAAAATTATTTTTCTATTAAAAACATTAAAATTATATATGAGTTACATTTTTAAATAGAAATGCTTTTATGAAAATTTCCTATACAAATATAGTGGTCAATAAAGTCAGATAGACTCAAATTTACTTAAATTTTATCAATATGATATAAATTAAATTTTACTGAAATGTAAATAATGATCATTCATTTTTTTTTTCATATTGCGATTGTTTCTAGTTTGCTTTAACAGTCATAAGAACTTAATATTTTTTATAAATTGATTTATAATAACATTTTTTGTTAAAACTTAAATTTTCATTATTTATGTTTCGAAAATTGATACAATTTTAGTTTTGATCGGTATTTATCGTTGATAAGGGAGTGCAGTGCACTTTGAAACAATTGTCCGGTGTAAATCTCAACAGGTAAAGTCAATAATTGTTTAATAAAGATTAAAACTAAAAAATATTAACCTATAAATTTTTTGTTAAGATTAGATTAGGCTTACAGGTGTGGCCAGACTTCATCCCGACAAGAGTCCAAAAACTTTAAACCAGATTTTGGAGATCCGCACTTTATTTTCATTTATTTTTGGTGTTATTTTCATTATTTATTTCAAAAAATACATTTATATTTCTAACAAACGTTTCTTACAATTTTAAATTTTTCTGAATTTTTTCAGTTATCATTTTCTTCTTCTTGACGATTTTGAAACACTTTTAAGAAATTTGTTACATTTATATCATTACGGTTTTTAATCCTCGAAACTCAAGTCAGACTCTTGTAACATAATAAAATTGTGTTTTTAATCTAAAGAATATTTTTAAAGAAAATATAGTTATACACATAACTATATGTAATTATATATGTACGTACTGTTCAATTCAATGCATTATGTAAATGTAAAATCAATTTTTATGGTTTTTGAGCGATATCAGAACTGTACAAGTAGTTTTGATGTGCATATGAAATTTGTTTTATAACTTTTTTTTTTTTTTAATGGAAAACATTTGTAATGTATTAAAATTTTCTATATATACTATATATACAATGATCAACTATGTATAAATATTACACATAGGACACTCATAATGTTGTTAGCATGAAATTATGAATAATTTATTATTGACATCATCATCATCATCATCATCTATAATTTTGACCCTGATGGCAGTTAATGTCAATAACTTTATGAAAAAAATAAACACTCTCGAAAATTATATAAAAATTAAGTTAATTTTAGTTTGGGAAAAGCATAATAAATAAAAATACATTTATATTTTTGATTATTTTGGCTATATAAAAGATTAAAAAAATTTTCTAATAAAAAGTTTTCTAAGGACACTAGGTATATATTAAACATTATTTTTATGTAACTGACATTTTATTACGAAAAACATATAGTCTTATTTTGAGTGGAGTTATGAATATTTTTTTGATTTTGAATAACTTTTTCATTACACTGCTGAAATTTTTTCGGTGATTTCACATAACTTATTGTTAATCATTTCTTAGCTAACTCAAAGGCTGTTACATTCCGCTTTTGAAATATGTAAATTTCCCCAGGTTTTTAGATACATTTTTTCGCTACTTAATTGACATTAAGAATTGAAAAATTTCAATATCGTGTTTGTTTTTATATCCAAACATATTGTCGTTAAAGAAATAATGAAATCAAATTCAGAATTGATTAAAAATTTAAATACTTGTAAATATGTTAAACATAAATTAGCATTTTCAAAAAAAAAAAAGAAGAAAACAATTATAACAACATTCAAAAATCTATCTGAATTTGATCTCTATTGAAAAAAAAACACACACACAACACAATAAAATTAATCATATAAATCAATCAATGGCCTGAAAACCACTTGGTTAAAGATTGCTGTATAATTTTATTAAACCCTTTTTAAATCTAACCCTTCTATAATATCCTCTATTTTTTTCTCTTAAAAAAAATAAACAAAAGGTTAAAAGTTAAAATCAAAAAAATAAATAAATATCTATAATACTACGTACTACAATATTATATAGGTACATTTATTATACGAGTATTATATACAAATTCAATACGTTTTTTTGTTATCTTTTCCAGCAAAAATTTAAATCCATGAAATCCTTTCAAAAAATATAAATACCCGTAGACCTGTCAACAAAGTGTAATTTACCTGTCTATTATGACAACTCAATTACGCGTGAAAACAACCGAGTTTAATTTGATGATAGCGATAACGCTATATTCTATTATTAAACCAAAAAAAAAAAAAAAATATTGCTAAAGTAATTTTGGTTACGTGGTTTTTAACTTTTTTTTTTTTTATCTTTAAGTTCTCTATGCAGAATAAAATTCATCAGGTGAAATAATAAATTAAACGGTAATAATAAGGAAAATAGGGTGCGCTGAAAACATTCACTCAAGAAATCGATTTAACATTGAATTTTTGTGAATTTTTAATGGTTTTTTTTTTGTCAAAAGGCCTTTACTGTATGTAAAATAGATCATATTTAAACCTTTAAACGAAAACCAAACTTGGATTATTAGGAAAATCAAATATTGTGAAATAAATTTTAGGTTTGCGAAAATTGAGTTTTTTGGAACAGATTATTTAGTGGACTGGACCTGTAATTAAATACATTATGTTTTTATATATATAAATATTGTTAAGGCATAAATGTAAAAAATTATAAAAACATATTCAAAAAAATTTTAAACGATCCATCTCATAAAATTTCGGTGTGAGATTTACTTATTTTAAACGTTTTGTACCATTTTGTAAAACAAAATAATTTATGATTAAAGTTTTTAATGATATAGGAAAATAAAGGAATTTCTATGGAAATTGATATTTTTATTTATTATTTTATTTCCTTAATTTTGGATTTATTTTGTTCAAATAATTTGAATATAAATATACTTTAGCATTAATCATTTATGAAATTTTTGTTTTCTCGATTTTGCTCGTAAAAGATTTTGCTCAGACTTCAAATTTTTATTTCAATTCGAATATCATTGAAAATTTCCGTGGTATTACGAAATTTTGTTTTTTATCAATTTTGATTTGAAAAGGTTTTCTAATGAGAAAATCGAATTTAAAAATTTTAAGTTTTAAGTACACAATATACAATATGCAAATTTTACTGTCGTTTCATTTAATTATAAATAATATTGCCTAGTTTTATTGAAAACTACTAATTATTTTTGTACTGTCACAATAAAAGATCCACGCTTCGGGACTATCTTTTAGATAATTATTAAAGTAAAACATAGTTCATACGTTAACATAATTCATATAACTTCTTTCATATTTAAATTGATTTTGTCGGATCTCATAATTTTTTAGAAATTAATTCAGATAAACTTTTGGTCGCTTTTTTAGAAAGTTGTACAACATTGTCCTTAACTTCTCATTTATATCTCAAGAATCTCAAGAATTCCAAATCAAGAATTTTGTACTGTAGAAATGATGATGAGTAAAAGTCTTTTAATCAAAATAAAGTAATTGTGATTAACATGAAATATGCTCATTGTACAATTGAACTTACATATATGACATGTAGATGATATATGTCTCTATAATAATCGTTTTCATTCAAAAAATCTTCATTTTAACATCAAAATATTACACAAATTATTATTATTTTTTTTAAATGTAGAAACTACGTATGTTGTGTATTATAAAAATAAATAATATGTATAATTTTACATGTATTACTTATATTACATAGGCATATATTATTGCTATGTATAAAAATGAACGTGTCATTGGACAATCATGATTTTAATATCCTTTAAATATGATGCCACATAAAAAATAATTATTAAAAATAATGAAAATTAATATTTAATTTTTTTAATATTTAATGTACATACCTACTTACTTTAAATTTGTTATACACCGATATTTTTGTTGTTAATATATATGTATACTTATTTAGTTAAGTACAATCTACTTAAATTTAATTTTTTAAGTATTTATAATTTTTTTTTGTCAGATTATCTGTCAGATGTCAGTTTTGTCAGTTTGTCAGAAAAAAAAGTTAGCTTCTTTGAATCAAAATTGAAATTTATTTTCTGTTCATAATAAATTCAGTTGTTGTTTATTTTGTATCAAAGTGTTTTATGATTATTTAAATTTAAGTTTTTTGAAACATTTTGAAAAAAAAAACAACAACAAATTATTAAGTTTTGTATAAATCTACTTTATATTGTTTTTCCTATGGGGACAGGTATTTTTCTTATTTTGATTTAATACTTTATAAGGACATTTTAAAATGTTTCAAATGTTTAAGTTTTATGATTAAATTAAAGTCAAATACGAATTCGAAGTAGTCAGGCTTATAATTATAGTGATTAGGTTATCATAAAGTTTGAACAATTTAAATAAGTTGGTAAATAGAGCAGTATTATAAGATGCTGAAAAAATGTTCTTCAACCTATATACATTTTTTTAAAGTAAAGCCCGGTTTTCACGATCAAAGTAACTTGGTACAACTTACTTTAATCAAACTAAGTACACCAGTGTCCAACCCAACTTTGACACCCGCTTTATCCGATCAAAATGTGCGTCCAAGTTGATTTGGACAAAATATACTTGGATCGTGAGATCCTAGTTTAAGTAATTATGCTTGTTAGTTGTTACTTTGTTATTTTGACTAAACAGAAAATCGCATCCTCAGAAAAATACTGTCGTTACTTCTCTAATGGCAATTTTAAGGTTTTGACTTATTTCTATTATATTTTTACGGAACCTTTTCGGAACGTCACCAACAGTTTTAGTGCTACAGAAAAATGTGTAAATTCTCACAGAAAAAGACACTTGAACGAAATTATTTCACAAGCTGTTTCTCAATGTTACGCCCGTATTCTTCTCAAGTATATTATTTCCTATTTACAATTACAAGTATTTAATTTTTTTTAAAAATACAAATTTGAAAGACTGGAAAGTGACAAGGTGTGAACACATTTAATTTCTTAAAAAAATAGTACCATATTTTATAGTTATTAATCACAACTTACAGTTGGTTTTTTTTTCCCCACAATTAGCATAATAAACAACCAGAAGTGACATTTTTCTAATTGAATTTTTTGTACAAATAAAAAAAGGGTTTGAAATTTCTGAAATCAAATATTATGTAGTACTATTAAGCAATAGGAATAATTTCACGCATAAATATTGTATTTCTAAATTTATTAATGGATTTTTTTTCCTATATGTAATTTAATTAAATGTGTAGGAATTATTAACGCATGCTCTGAAATTTTAACGAATATAAAAATTCTCTTAATTTTATTTTTATGTGTATGTATGTACATATATGTAAAATTATACAATTTTTTCTTTATTTATAAAGTGCATTTAGAAGAAAGAAAAAATGTTTGTTAGTAAATGAATTTTCCGCTTTGATAAAAATAAAACATCAGATTGAATTAAGAAATACCAAAGATTTAAATGTATATAAATCTACTGAATACTTATATTATTCTTATTATTGGTTAAACAGTACAAAAATAATTTCAAAGTTCCATAATAATAATTACTAAAATTCTAGGAGAAATTAAGAGCCTCATTGTGAAAAATTGCAAAAAATTGGTCTTAGTTTGGCTTTGATTGTAGGATTACTACAATCTAGACTGAAATGATTTTTTGATATGTTAGAGAGTATATAACTGGCACCAGGGTAGGTGAAGCGCATTTTTTAAATTTTGAGTTTTTTTGGCCCAAATAAGCCTTTAAAACACTTGAACACATTTGCTTGGATTCTAAAGTAAAGGAAAAAGATAAGAAAAAATCTCAAACGTAGAAATAAAGCTAAAATCCCATTTTCCAGGGCTGGTGACGTGAAATTTTGAATTTCTTTAATTTCCTAAACAATTTTTAATTAATTTCATTTATTTCTAAGAATTTTTTAATTTTTTTGATAAATTACAGTTTCTGCAC
Organism: Hybos culiciformis; assembly: GCA_964007475.1. Taxonomy (NCBI): domain Eukaryota; kingdom Metazoa; phylum Arthropoda; class Insecta; order Diptera; family Hybotidae; genus Hybos; species Hybos culiciformis. Next base: position 28,403,870 of record OZ023275.1, read on the forward strand.
AGAAATCAAATTCAAATATAGTTTTGTGATTTTCTGGTAGAGGTGTTTTTCGTACAATTTTTGTCGCATTTTTCACGGCCGTTTATTATCTGTAAAATAAAACAAAAAAAAACTGCAAAAATAGAAAACAGAAATAGAAAACAGAATTTCACATGGAGGGCTCTTAACTAAATTCATATAAAATAGAGACAGTTATATGTATCTTATAGTTATATGTATCTTATTAACATTAACCAGATATCGAGGATATCGTTCAAGAAATAAGAAAACAAAATAGTTCTTGCAGTTTATGTTTATGAATGAAATTCAAATTAAAATTGAACACTTTTCTTCTTCATAGTTTTAATATAAGATTAAATAAATTATACCTGTACTGTTTTAACATTAATTTAAAAATTCTGATTCTGAAATAAAATAAAAAATTATTTATCCTTTTTTAAAAGATAAAATTCTAAAACTTTTCTCACCACAATTATTATAAATAATACTATAAAAATATATATGAAAAATAAATGTGTTATTGTGAAAAAGTTTTCATTCCTAAATAAAGTTAATACCCATTTTAAGTTCCGTAAAATTTTTGTTTTTTATCGACTTTTAATAAAAATAAGTATATATATGTATAATATATATGTAAAAATTTACTATAATAAGATTTTCATTTATTATTTTATATAATTTTTTTTTATTCTTATTATTAAATTTTTTACAATTATGTATAGTGAAAAGTTTTAAAACTCTCTAAAATAACGAAATATAAAAATGATAGAATATTAAAGTATATATAAATAAAAATAATGATGAGAATATCAAATTTTTATTAAACTTAAATAATCTAGAGATTATTTCCTGCGGTAAATTTAATTCATAAAATTAATCCTTATCCTTAATGCAAAAAAAAAAAAAGAAGAAAATTAAATAAACGTTAAACGCGGTTTGATTATTATACATAGACAATCTATAATTTTAATTTTAGAATCCATTTTAGTGTTTTTAAATGTATTAGTTAACATTATAGTTAATGAACTCTCTCCAATAAAAACATAAAAAATTACTTAGTAAATTTTAAAAATTTCAATTTACAATTTCCCGAATTTTTGTTTTTTTATATTTTTACAATTCATATGCCCACATTGGTTGAAATATACTTTCAACCTCCGTTCGTAGTAGGATAAACATTTTTTTAAGTTCCTTCAATATACATTGACTCACACACCAATTTTCATGGATATCAATTTTCAGTCCCCAGTTCGAATACTCGGGGTCTTTTCTTAAGATTCCTTTTATAGAAATTCAAAAATTTAAAAAAACTTAAATTCGTATTCGACCCTTCTCTGGTTGATAACGTATAACTCCGTTGTCCAAATTCGGAGAATCTCATTCTTTAGCTTGTCTGAAAGTGAACGAGATTTCGTATATTGTGGTATTTAAGTGGTCGAAATCGGTCAAGTAGTTTTAAAAAGTTATAGTAAGCACAAGACTTACAGACCGACGGATAGACAGAGGGACAGACATAAATCGAAAACATATAGCCCGTTTTTACATTTATGATGGAAAACAGGCTACAAATAATCTAGTTCAAGTTCGAAACTTGGTAATATACAAGCGGGAATCAACTTCATAATTATCATATTAATAATGAAAGGTCATTCTTCGTTTACTTTTCAAACTAATTGATTTTAATTACAATTTACAAACTAATGTCATAAAAATTTACCTTGACGTATGATACGATTCAAAGTTCTCAATTTAAATTATATATTTTTCTTCAAATTCAGTTTAGTTTTCTTACTAACTAATTTTTTGAGCTATTTGAGTAATTTGATTTTAATATTTTGCTATGAATTTCACTGTCATTGATTAAGGAACCAAATGAAGTTAGTTCATAAAGTTTTAATTAAATTCATTTCCAAGAACTTTTATATTATTTACATAAATAGGTTAGAAATAAATTTTGGATTCAAAAGCGGTGAATTAAAATAATTAGAAAGTCACATCTTAATTGTAAGAGTTGAAAACGATAATAAAATAAACACAATATTATTTTATTCCTTTATAATTAGATTTTCATGGAATTTTATTCGACATTTAAAAATTAAAAAAAAAAAAAATAATTTTCAAATTTTAACAATTTTCTGAAATTAATACAAAAGTTATGTATAATCAATGTATACATATATTTTATATATACATACCTATATAACAAAAATCATGCTGGAAACTTAAAATTTATTTTTGATAAATATGAATTAAAAAAAAAAAATAATTCTCCTCAACAGTTTTTAATATTTAAAACAATTAAAACTTTTTAATTGCATCAAAACAACTTAATTTGATGTTTTTCTCCATTTGAGTTTCTTTATTTGTTTTTCTTCCAAGTTATTTTGGCAAATTTTCAACTTCTTTACAAAATTAATGAATGTAGAATGTAGTTCATATGACTTCCGAACTGTTCCCAATATTTTTTTTTAAATTCATATACTTTAATCTAAGTAAATCGTAATCTATCTCTCTCTATATATATATATGAAAAAGAAAGTCCATTTGTGTAATTTTTAAACTTCTGAACCGATTTGGACGAAACCAATTTCATTGGAAATCTAATTTTACGGATATGGTTTTAGGCTGTCTTTTCATGACTTTAGGTTGACTACTTTCGGCGCTTATCATCATTTTCGACTTTTTTGCAGCATTTTCAAACATTTTTAATTAGTAAATTGTTTTTATTAACTAGGCTAGAAAAAAAGTTCGCGCTGTAATCGACTAGTAATAAAAACAAATGTGTACTTATAGTTTTAATGAAAATTGACGGGAACAGGCTTATTTAATGGTTTATATTGATATGGTAAAAATTTCATTATCTAAATAAGATTTCAAACTGTACATTTTAAAGATATTAGAACTTAAAAAAAAATTACTTTTATCTACTATAAATATTTTATGTTTAAAATTATTCAAAAAGAAGTTATTTATGCGTAAGGAAATTTATATTTTGTTGAATTATATATACGAAAGGTTATTTTATATAGAACTTAGCCGTAGGCAGAAGTAAAAACTTTAGTCGATGGAAATCTAGACAGAAATAATTTCGGACGATTTTCTAAAAACACAAAGTTAACGCAGACAATAATATAGTTTCTGGACCATTTTAATTAAATTTCACATTACCTTCACATTCAGACGATATCAAGAAAAGAAAAAAAAAAATATCTACAAAAAAAAAAAAAAATTGAAGGAAAACCCGTAATGAAAATGAGTTTAATGCCATTATAAATGATTTTTCTTAGTCTGTCTCTATATACTTTATCAATTAATACAATCTGTCTTTAAATTGTTTGTAATTGCCTTTTCGCCCTTAACATTTTTCTTAAAAAAAAAAAAAAAAAATAATAATAAAAAAAAAATTCTCTTTTTTCTAAAGTTTTTAAACTTAAAGATTTTTTTCATAAAATATAATAGAAGAGTATTAGGTATGCTTTTCAGGATGTTTATTTTATTTTATTTTTTTAAATAAAATTAAATATAAAATCAACAGAAAGTTGTTAATGAAATTATTTTAATTTCTTTTTTTTTTTTGGTATATGTGTATTTTATTACGATGTTAATGATATCTTAAACATAGGCAAAAGAAAATCTTCTATAAATACAGCATCTGTTTTGTATAGAAATAACGTTATATTTCAATCAAAATAATTTATAATTTTGTGTAATCTAAAGAAAGTTGACAACAAGTTAGGAATTATGAATGCTAGTTATAGTAATTAACTTATAACAAGCCCTATTCACATATAGTTCAGATTGAAAATATTTTTCAAAAAATTAACTGAATATGTTTTATTATTAATATCAAAATATGAAAATATTTGGGAAGCTCAACAAAGTATGTCATCTCCTCTAGGTGAAACGTTAAGATGACAACTATTCATTTCATCGTTAATTATATGAAACTAAATTCAAGTTATTTTTAACGATATCTGTATAAGTTTCATTAAAATATTTTTTCTTTGAAAAATTGTTTTAATTTAATAATTTTAAGTTAATTAAGAAATACATATTTCGTTGCGTCAATGATTTTGTTTTCGTGATATTTTTATTTTATTTTTTGCAACTCAAGGAATAAAAACAAAAAAAAAAATATGGAATTCACAAACATTAAATTCTATTTTCAGAATTACTATGAAATTCTTGATCTTTGGCGTAATGTGTGAAATTTAAATTTAACAAAAAAGAAATCGAAATTTAAAATATTTATTTTTCGTTCATACGTTTTTTTTTTTTTTTTTATCTTTTAATAAAAAAATAAAGTATAAAATTTTCGATAAAATAAAACTATTTCTTCTTTTTTTTTTTAACTTCTACTATTTCAAAATGTATTTTCTGTTAAAAGACCAATAAAGTTAAATGAACCAAAAAATTCTATCGAATTTTTATTTTTCACACTTTAACTCCTATATACTTGCCGAATAAATGTGTATGAGAATGTCGTTTCAAAAATGGTGTAAATACTATTATATTTATTTGAAAAATTTAGAAATTGAATTGGTGTATGGTTGGCTGTTTCAATTTTCTTTTAAATTGATCAATTGGATCTCAATTCAATTTTAATCGCATAAATTAGACGATATTGTTTGTGCTAAAGCCTTGAAAAATATAATATAATTGATTAAGAAATAAATTATATAGTACAACCGAAATGAAGTGAATTAAATTTTCAAATAAAAAAATGTCAAAGAATTTACATAAAAATACTTATCAAACTAAGTCCTTACCAACCTGGAGTTATATCATTTTGAAAAAGACAGCTTACAAGAATTAAAAAAAAAAATGAAAATTTCACCATTTACAGAATTCTATATGCTTTGGCTCTATAAAAATGTAGATGCTTTTCTTATATATTTAATTTTTCTACCGTTCGATAATTTGAAATCAAAGTAAAGTTTTTGCTTAGAATTTTCAGGAAATATTATTATAAATCTACAAATAATTCGTTAAATAAAAAATATTTAGAGAACTTTGGATGTGTAAAGATTTAAAGTTTAAAGATTTTCAAGAACCAATGCTAACTCTATTTTGCTTAGTTTTTAGGATAAATAAGATCATTAAAAAATATTTCAATAATAAGTTTTACGCGCATATATAAGAAGAGAAAGATCAACTGGCTTCATTTAGTTTAATTAGCAATAGAATTTCTTGCAAATCAATAAAGTTTTTAAATTGCTTGTAATAATTTTTGTTTTTTAATATTTGCAAGTTTGAGAATATAATTTTGCGAAACCAGCTTCGTTCGAGTTGCATATTTTTCTCCTCATCATTTATAATTAAAAAAAAGGCGCTAGAGTCGAAAAGAAGTAAGAAAATATTTAGTTTAACATACACAATATACAATGAACTGATTTATTTAGGCTACGAACAAATCTGATTATTTTTATCATATAGTATGTAAGTATATACTAACCCTATATTCTATTTTAAGCACAAAATGAAATAGTAGAAAATTATATTAAAAATTCATGAATTTTAGAAACTATCACTTGAAATCCATAGAAAGATATAACATTGAACGATAATACGAAAGGAACTCATACTGGGCAATAAATTTTATTCCAATTTTCCGGTTACAGTTTCTTTCTGCTTTACCCTCTTTGAATTATTTTTATTCGTTTTATTCGTTTTTTTTTTTTTTTTTATTGAACAAATATTTATTTTGGGTGCAAAAAAAAAAAAAATTGATTTAGATAAATCATGTTCTTAAATTTTATTTGTTTTGATTACATCCCAGAATTACAAGTGAATGTGGAATAAAATGAAATTTTTAATTCGTGTATAAAAATATTTCATAAATTTATTTATTCAGGCTTATTTTTCTAATAATAATAATAATAATTGTTGTCGATGTAGATGTCGTTTAAATAAAATCATTTAAATAAAAACTAATTTTGAAGGCAATATAAAAGTCATCAATTAATTAAATTTTTTAATTGATGGTGTGGCCAGAAAACATTATATTTTTTTTCATTATGTTGAATAATTATAATAAATTTTTGTTTATTATTTCTTTAACAACTTAAATAGGGCTATCATATTGTTGTATTAATTTGTTAAACTTTTTTACAATTTTCTTGATTTTTGATACTACTACTACTTGATTTTTGTACTAGTTTTTTGTACAAGAATAATTTTTGGAAATTTTACTAACGCTACGCAAAAAACCTATTAATGAAAAGCAATTGAATTAAAAGATAATTTTTGAACTGTTCCGAAACATTGAAAAAACATAAAATAAAGAGCCACCATTGTGATGGATGGCCCTATTTAAGTTGTAATGTGCTTCTTTATTTCGTCCAACTTTCAGATTGTAAAAATTATAAAATTTCATCCTAGGCTTTGATTTACCCAGCATTAAACTTTTTTTTGACAATAATGTAAGCATGAATGTAATTATAAAAGCATGAATTATATTTATTGAAGAAAATTTTTCTTTTTAATTTAATTGAACTTTTCTTTGTAACATGTTCAGAACTGTCTATATGTGAAAACGTGAAAACCAAAAAAAAAAAAAGAAAAGTTTTATTTTCGAACCTTAAGGTTTTTTTTTTTGAATGAACACATTCTATTATAATAATGGAACTTATTGAACATAGGTATGTTAATACTATACTCCAAGTCTAAAACATAATAAAAAACTTAAAAATTTGTATCTTTTATTATCATGACTTTAGTTATAGTTTTAATTTCTTATTTGTGATACTATCTTTCGTATACAGTAGTCAGTTTATAGTACTGAGTTATTAAGAACTTTTCATACATTTTCTTAAGGTGTTGATAATATAAAATATATAGTATTTTATTTTGTTTCTACCCAAACGTTCAATAATAAAAATACAATTTTCCCATTTACTACTAATATTAATCAATACTTTGATTTATAATATACATATTAAATTAATTATTATTTCAGTTGTGTAATGAATGTGTAAATTATTTGTATTAAATAAATATAAAATCTAATAATAGAAAATATATTATAAAGTATTTTCATTAAATTATAAACTTGAATATAATATCTTGATCTATATGTATATTATATAGCATATCTTTATCCCATTAAATTAAAAATAATTTTTGAAGTATTAGATCCTCTTAATAAAAGGAAAAAAAAATAGACTTCAAAAACATAAAATTTGGTATTCAATCATCAATTGAAAAGGCTTAACTAGCGTAAATGTTATGTGATAATAATAGAACTTAAATTTATTGAGAATGTTTTTCATTGACATAATATTGCTTAAGCCTTTATTACATTTAACTTAATTCAATTTTGATGAACTAAAAGGAAATATTTTTTTTGTACAGGCAAGAAAGGAAAATTGTATAATAATTTTTCTGAAAATTTATGATATTTTTTTTAGAAAAAAAAAACCAAAACTATATATACACTTTTACAAAGAAAGAAGTGTTTTAAAGAGGACCTTTTTTGATGATTTTGAAAAGGGTAATTGGAAAATAAAGTGACAAAACATCCAAACACTTATTTTTTTTTTTATAAGTAATCTTATAAGGTCAAGTTAGAATTTAGATTTTCGGCATCTAATAAGTGTAAGAGATATTGTAAATTAATAATTAATTTCTTAATTCAATTTCAATAAAAAATCGAAAAAAATAATATGAGTAGCGTTGATTTGAAACCGTAACAATTTTCGTGTGAAAAGTTTTTAAATTAGACAAAAAGAAAAATAAAAAATAAGTTAAAAACGAGATTTCCAAAAAACTGAGGCCAGGCCGCATGAAAAAGTAGAAAATAACTTTTTCTTCACACACAGAGGTGGACTCAGATTTTTTGATTGGGACGTAAGTGATTTGATTCATGAAGAGAAAGAATATTCAAGAGAAATGTCCCAATCAAAAAATCTGAAATCACTTACGTCCCAATCAAAAAATCTGAGTCCACCTCTGTGTGTGAAGAAAAAGTTATTTTCTACTTTTTCATGCGGCCTGGCCTCAGTTTTTTGGAAAACTCGTTTTCAACTTATTTTTATTTTCTGGCTTTTCCACGTTAACTAAATTTTTATTATGTGCTGCATGGATGTTTGAAAATAATTTTATGACTAGTCATATCGATGAAAATTTTTCCGATGATTTTTCCGCTTTTTCGGGTTTTCCATGGAGTTTTCTGCAAAAGCAACTTTATGCAACTCATTTCGCTCTACAACTTTGTCTCAGGTTGCAAAGCGCTCAAACGCTTCCTTGGTCGGAAAAACTCCGGAAAACCGTTTTACATGAATTTTCTTCGATTTTTTCTGCAAGTGTTCACCATTGTCGGAGAGAAAGTAATGATGCCAGTTGATAGGGAACTTGATCCTGCATAATTTAGAAAACTTTTATACCGGAAAATTTTCCGGAAAAGTCAGAAAATTCCGGAAAATTTTTTCGGAAAAATCAGAAAACTTTGCATTTTTCCTAAAACGTATTTATCACTACTCAAATTTGTATCAAATTTTCAAATGATTTTTCCCGATTTTCCGGGTTTTCCATGGAAATTTCCGCTTCAAATTTTGATAGCTTCAATTGTCACGCGACATGAACCTTTGTGCCAAATTTCAGTTCGCTGTGATGACGAAAAGTGAGTCTACGAGAGTGTCGAAAATAGTAAAGAAATATACAGACAAATTACTTTACAAGTTAATAAGAATTGTGTCCTCAAAAATACGGAAAATTGGATTTTTAATTATACTATTTTTGGGTGTAAGTTTTACTAGTCGGAAATCGGAAGGAAACAAGACAAATATTTGGAGATTTTAAATTTTACTTGTAAGTATAATATGAAGCAAATTATATATTATATCCTGTCATCAAAAACTTTTATTTTGATTTTGGGTCAAGGCATTCTAAGTCAGTTACTCCGACCTGAAATTTTCACAGAAATCGCCGTTGATAGTTTTCCCGGATTATGCTCCCTTGTTCAATTACTCTGGCTAAAGATTTTTATCCAAATCCCCTTCAATTACATTAAAGATAGTTTTCCAATCAAAAAAAACTTTTCGGGATGCCCGTACTCTAATATTGTTCCTTGCTGACGAACTACGAAGAATTATATGATAAATGTTCTTAATACTTGTTACGTGTACGGACAACAAGAATTATATATATATGTAGACATTTATGTTTTATTCCTCAGTGATAAGCAATTTATAAAGCGATATTTTATTTAGAAATAACTTAGTACCTAAGTATAAGAAATATTGTGTAAATACTTAAACACAGATAAACAAGGAAAATTCCAAAATTCTTTTGATCCTATTATCATTTTGCTAAACAAAAGTATTATAAGGTCAATTTAGACTTCCTTCTTTATTAAAGTTATAAAAGTAAATATTTTTTTACGAATAAATTTCTTTTTTATAGTATCATGTTTTTTATGTAAAGAATTGCTTTCAAAAACTTTTAAATGAAAAACATATGGTTTAAGTATTACGTAATAAAACGCACAATATGTATATATTCAATATAAAACTATGTATATGTACATATATTTTATTTGAATAAAATTTAGGATGAAAAGAATGAGAAATATATAAAAATATAAACCTATATCGTACGTGTAATAGTATGTCGGTTAAAAATGCGTCCAAATACTTTTTTTTTTTTTCTAAATTTATTGGTTATTTGAATCCTCTTTCGATAAGAGGTTACATGTATACAAGTAAAAATATTTTTTTCATTACATTATAAAATCTGTTCAGCCACCAGACTTTTCAAATGATCTACGTTTGAAAAGTCTGTTTAAACCATCACGCTTAACGATTGGTCAAGATATTAAGCAAGATCTCTCTCTTAAACAGAACACCCAAATTTCCCTATATTTTTAATAATTTGGGTATTGTGTGTAATGAGAATATTCTTATAAAAATTAAATACATTTGCCTATTAGATTCAGTAGTTTTTTCGTTGTTAAAGCAAAAAGTTGTTGCAATTATAATTTATTAAAATACGCTAAAGTACAAAAGCTAAAACCTAGTTGTTGTAACATTAAAACTATAATAAAATTGGATTTATAAAGTAGAATTCATATCAATCGTTTTTTTTACACTTTAAAATTGAAATACTTATAGTAGTATTTTTGGGTAAAAACCCTTACCCAAACAAAATCTATCATATCGTCTTATACTTACAGTGTACATGCTCGTACACTGTCTTACAAAAATTCATAAAACCCCAATCCTAATCTACGATAGCTTAAGTATGGAAAGGCTCTTAGCATGTTATTTGATCTATAGTATGTTTGCGTATTAATAAAAAAAAATATATTATTAATTTTTTGTTTGATAATCTTTAAAGTTGAAGTATAATTTTTTACTAATTTTGTACAAGTAAATGTCGACGAATAGTTTCTTATTATAGTTCTGTTCTAATATAAAGGATGATATTAAGTTGTTCGAAGAAAAGTTTTTTATTATAGTTCTGTGCTGATATACAAATGAAATTAAAGCTGTTCGTTCTTTTTTATTAATTCGAACAAATAAATAATTTGGAAAATATTTTTAAAACGATTTTTCTATAAATTTCAATTAGAGATGAAATTTGAAAAATATTGGTTTATATATAGTTTATTTTATATTAAAGCATTTATTTTGCCCAAGTTTGAATATCAAAACGAAGCTAGAAATCTTATTTCAATGGTTGAATTATTTTATAACATTTATAAAAGTTTGAGCTAGATTTCCTTCACATTTATCTTTTAAGTATAAATCTACAGTTTTTACATTAGATTTTCAAGAATTTTATTGAAATTTATGAATTTTTTTTTTTAAACATTTTAAATTTTATCCACATTAAGAATAAATTGTACATATTCAATTGACATTCATGTGAAATTATTAATTCTCCCACTTTTTTTTTCACATTGATATGGGTAAAAATTTAAGGAAATTTATTTATTTCTTCTATATTTTTTATGTTATGCTAAATGTCTGCATAATATACACATGTATATGCAACATATAAGATTATGTATACGTATGAGAAAAACAGAATTTAATAAAAAGAATTTATACCTGGATAACTCACGTCCGGTATCAAATTTCTTATAACTCTTATATGTAGTTAAGTACCATATCGTGTCAAAATATATAACATGGATTATGTTATTTTTTTGACTAAAAATTTATTACATTTCAGTTCCCTTTTCTTTAAGAAAATTGAATAAAGTATAAGATGACGATTTCTGTTTTTTTTTTTTGTTTCAGTATGTATGTAGTCTTTTGGGTTTATTTAAAGATTTCAAAATTAGGTGTATTAAAAAAATTCCTTAAATTAAGTACAAATAATATTGAAGAAGCATAAATTCTGAAATTAAATATAGGGTCCTATTAAAAATGACAACTTACATACTATTGTTGTATATAAATATTATAGTGGTGCAATCATCAAATTTTTGAGTTGCTTGATTTGTAGTTATAAAAGCACAAGAGGGTGCATTTTGTTTTTATCGAGGTCGAAAATGTATAACTGAGAGCAGGATTTTTTTTAATATTTTAATAGTTCAGGCGCGAAGACAAAAAATGATGCTCGAGGCCCAAAAGCAAACATTTTTTGGCTTTGTGTGTTTAATTATTTTATTAAAGTTAACATAATTCAAAATTTACTTGTTTCAATCCATCTGTATAAAAGGTGATAAAAAAAGGATTTTAAGTAAAAATCCATGGAACTCATACAAAATTTTTTCTTCTTAGTTTATCTTCTGCAAATAATTTGATCAATATTTAAGTTATTCGCTTCATTAGACTGAATTGCAATTAAACTTAGGAGCTTATCTTTTCTAGCGTCACGGTGATTCTCAAAACATAATTTTTAATTTTGAGAAACTACTGCACATCTGCATATTACGAGCAGGGTTAAACAAACAAAATTGCATTATCCATTTCATGATTTGGTAACCAAATTCTTCCACTGTATTATAGGATTTAATTTCGGTTTGAAGGGTTGAAAAAAATTGAATTTGATTTGTTTGATTCAGTGTCATTTCAAACTTGTAATATAACAGAACTAAAAAGTTAACTTTTTTCTTAAAAACAGAAGCCCCCAATAAACGTGGGGCTCGGAAAGCATTGCTTCCTTTGTTTACACTAAGTTACGCGCCTGAGTAGTCTTGACTCTTTTAAGTTGCAATACAATTTTTGCTTATTCAATCAATTGCTTAACACTCCTATTTTTTTATTATCCCAAAAAAATTTATTTACTTGTTCTTTATAAGTTAAAAATTCTTAAGAATCTAAAATTTGTTATTTTTATCTATTATTCAATACATCTATGTTGTTTTTACTCGATTCAAAATTTTTTTCTCTAGGGCTATAAATGGAGATTCAAATGATAGTGCTACTATAATTGATGAAATTAGAGTTACTCCCAAATCTCCCCAAAAAGCTAAATGCTGAAATATATAAAAACAGATTAATTTCATTTTGCAAATGAGAAGTAAAATGTTAAATTCCCTAAAAAATAATAAAAATTCATTAAAACAATTCTGGATTTGCCTAAATATTATATCAAACAATTATCAAACACTATATAATTTTAATGTTTGTGAGAAAAATTAATTCCTACCGTTTCATAATTTGAAAAATGTAAATTAGTCTTGATGGAAGAAATATTAATTTGTAATATTATAGCATGTAATAAATAAATGGTATAAGTTAATCGTGAAAATATTTCCCAAAGTGGATGTGATAAAAATGGTGAAATAAAAATTCTTCCGTATCCATTATGACATGCAAATACAATCCAGGATAAAATCAAAGACCACGCAATTCTGCATAAAGATTCATAAAATGCTTCTTCAATTGGGTTGCTTATTGCATTTGGTTGAATTTTTGAATATGTTCCAAATAATACGGAGGCCAGGGTTATGATTATAAATGACCAACAAGCTAGTAAAATCCACTACAAAAAAAAAAGAAAAAAAAATTTTAATTTATATTTTCTAAACCCAAAATTATCTAATTGTAATTTCCCAATTGATAGCAGAATTATTTCTTCAGTTGTTTAGTCGTTTATTTTTTATGTGATATGATGTTTTCAATAAAATAAACATTTGCTAACAACATGTAGTGAAGTGCAAGACATTTTAATAAATTTAAAAATAATGAATTTAAATTATTTCCAAATAAAGTTAAAACGTTAAGGAATAAATAATATATACGTTTATACGTAGTCAGAAGTTAAAAAAAAAATAGAAAATCTTAAAAAATTTAAACTTTATAAAAACTTTTCGACCTTATATTATCATGTGAATAAACATTTCTTAAACTTTTGTGCAAACATATTTCCTTTTATTCGATTGAAAATAAATTTTGGAAAACAATTTTTTAAACTTATATATAATTCTGCAGTGTAAAAATATGACATTTTTTGAAAATAGGTTTCATTTTAATTTTACTTAATATAGTTTGAAATCATTTTTATTTAAACATACCTTTGGGACGTTTAGTTTTTTATTTTGACATTTGAACATGTAATAACCCAAGCATAAACCGATCAACCATGGAGAAACTCTTGTATGAGTTGGAAAATAAATAATTTCATTTCGATAGTTTTCAATTGTTCTAAAACAAAATAATCATTTTATATATAATAAATAAATAACTCTTGAAAAGTATTTATAATTGTATTAGTTAGTAGAAATTAATTAGTAAATTACTTAGTTTGTAGAAATAAAGTGATAAAAGTTTATTTAGAAATATTGAACTTGACATATCAATAAATATTATTATTTCAATATTATAATCGAAAAAGTAAAAATCTTAATATGAAAAAGGTAAAATCATTTAAAATAGTTTACTTACTCGTTTTGTTGACTTTTCACCATTGAAAATCCGTAATTTATATATGTTCCGAAGGTATATGCAGTTGAAGCAAAAATTAAAATGATTGCAGATGGATAAAGAAATTTTGAACCCCATTTATGTGTCAAGATCAAAAATAAAGGTGATAAGATAAAAAGTTGAGTATCCACTGCAAGGTACCAAGTGTGATAAAGGCACTAAAAAAGGAAGTTAAATAACGCATATGTATATGTAATTTATAAATTAAATATTCATGTGATTAATTAAAATTTGAAGTTGTGAATATAATGAAGCATAAGTGGCACTATGATAAAAATAAATCATATTACATATTCAGCTTAAGTCTATTGTATGTACCTAGATTTTTGGAATTAATAAATTGGATAATAAATAATAAATACAGAATATGTAAATAAATGATCATTGTACTTACTATTTTATCTGGATTCACATAATTTTGAATATAAAGTAATGTTTGCCACCAATTCTCAATGCATAAGTTTTGAAATCCTTCTATATATCCATCCCATAATGGTCCACTTCCCATAAACCTTAATAAACTAATTACAAAAAGTACCACAAAACATAAAACTGGAGTTAATCTCATAATTCTATGAAAATACATCATTGGTATATTTATTTTTCCGTTGCTTAAAATTTATAGAAAAAAAAACATAATTTTGCATGAATGTTATTTATTATAAATTTAATAAAAATCACCTTTTCTGTAATTCTTTAAATCCTAACCATGCAATAAGAAATCCACTCAAAAAGAAAAACGAATCAACGGCAACTGATGCATTTTGTATCATTAAAGAAAATAAAGATGAGTACCACTATAAAATATGATTTAATATTAGTTTGTTTTATATTTTAATCGGCTTCGTGATCAAAGTCCTCAAGGTCCTAAAGAATTAATTCATAATTACCAGAATTAACTCCTTATAAAAAATTGATAAATTTTGGGAGTAAAAACATGAATTTTGATCGTTATTTTTTTTTCTTAACGAATAATTATATAAAATTTATCAATTTTTTGTTAGTTGTTTTAATTTTTTTTTTATTTAATTTATTTTGAGTAATTAGGAGTTAATTCTGTAGAACTTAGCTTGTATTTTAATCGTTAAAAAAAAAACCAACTTTTCTTCCTTCTTTCACATTTATAAATGGCAAAGTAACTGATAACGCATAACGATGTGAAACTATAATCCAAATTATAGATAAACTTCTAATACCGTTCAAACAACTGACTACGGTGTTCGATTTTTCAGTTGAAATCTGAAATAATTTTTTTCCATTTGTTAGAAGTGAGAATGCTGTTAATACAGCTGTCGGTTTTTCTGAAAATTAATAAATAATAGAACAATTTTTAAATTTATAATTGCGTTGAAAATTTTACTTTCTATGTATGTCGAGAATACGTCATAAGTTGTGCTGACTAATATAGTAATTCCAATTGATGAGTAAGCAATTCTGAAAGTAATAAATTTGATTTTGGTTAACAAATATTCTAGTATGTATCAGTGGATATGTAACATTATTGTGTTTTATTTTTGATTCCAAAAGTTGAAAACTTTGCTGGAGAAAATCTGAATCTAACTGACATGTGTGAAATTTTTAAATTATATGTAGTCTTATGAGAGGCAATATAATTAATATATATGCCGCGTCACGTCATGGTTAAAAGAATTTAAGTTTATGTTTTCAGTTACATTGAGACTATTTCCAGCGTATCAAATATAGTAATTTATTTGTATTTAAAATTTCACCCCATGCCTACATGGCTGCAATATCAACTGGCCCAAAAATAACATTATTGCTTGAAATGCAGCTGGTACTCTGCAAAATTTTATAATCATCATCAAAGTTCATTTTTAAAGAATTCGTTAGAATTTGTTTTAAATATTCATTTAGAATGACGGGATCGCAAATACTCGGAACACATATTCCAATATTTACAGAAGTCGCTAAAAGAGAATTATCTTTCGATTTTCCAGGTATGATTTCTATTAAATTTTTAATCTGTATTTTAGCTGTACAATATTTTCCAATTAATTCATATTTTCCTGCTGTTAATCCTTTTGCATTTATACATTCCTCATAATTGCCAAATTCTATTAAATGTCCTTGTAAAATACCAGAAGGTATTTTACCCCAAGAATCAATAACTGAAAGAAAAAAATATTATTTTTTTCCAAACTAGTAACGAGATTTTTTACTGACACTCAAGAGCCCATTGTTGTCGATTTAAAATACCATTGGTAATTTCCAAAATTTGATTAAAACAATGATCCGCTTTATATGACCGTAAAATTGGATTAACTTGTGTCATATTATTGTAAAATTTGTCATTTAAATAAAAATTTGATATAAACTTTTTTTTAGTAACACCAAATTCAAAGAAATTGAATAAACATATTAATATTAACTTTGAATACATATCTCTTGACTCTTGACGCAAAAATAAAATAAATAATTAATATCTTTTGAAACAATCAATTGCTATTTATATCTTTTTAATATCTATATTTTTTCTTTCTCTTATGTATAAAACTTTTAATTAGAAAGAAAAAATAAGTTTTTAGATAACATATTATGATAAAAAAAAATTCTTTGATTGTTCCGATTGCGACCAAAATTTCAATAATTTTTTGCATAAAAAAAAACTACAGCTGCTTTATGGTGGATATTAATGTCGAATCAATCAGTGCTATTTTGCTCATCATCCTACTATGTATTTAGAGGATTAATATAAAAGGGGGATGGGGAATTAAATAATCGTCTTGATATATATGGCTCAGTAATATTGTGGTTATCATTATTCTAAGTAGACATTGTGGGCTTCGGTTATTTTTGGAAATTTAGTTTTTCTTTTCGATAAATGAAATATCAAACATTTAATCAAAATTAAAATCTTTTTTTTTTTCCTTTAATTTTATTTTTAATAATGATTTATAAAATTTTTGCAAAATCATGAAAATATCTTGTTTTCTACCCTTTATTTTTAATTACAAATATAGGAAATTAAAATTATTATTTAAAAAAGTTTCATAAGAGAAAAAAAAAAACAAAAAAAACAAAAAAAAAATAAAAATAAATAAATAATCTGCTTTTATTGGGATTAAATCTTTTTCAGAAAAAGGTTTGATGAGAATAATAAGTAGTTAATGCTTCTTTGAGCATTATTTGTGTTTAAGATTTAAAATTTAAGGTTTATTATCATTATTTTGTTATTTTGTTTTAAAAAAAAAAATATTTGTTGAATATTTTGTAATCTGATGTTATAAATATTTTAAAATGTTTAATAATACTTAATTTCTTAGAAACAAAAATAAATGTGTTATATATTTTGCGGAAATTTGTTATTATTTTTTGATAAGTAATTAGAAATTGTTTATGTACAGACTGGACATCAAAAAGTCTTTCTTCTTTAGGAAATTTCTTGCTGCAATGCAAATTTATAGATTATTGTATATTTTAACTAAATTTGTTATTAATTAAGAGTTCTGTATACGCAAAAATACATTGACACGAGTCAATACTTATATCACGCAGTTGCATCTAAATGATTACATGTGTATTTAACGCATATAATATTCCATTTAGCGATCTAAATTCTATACTACTAAATACAACATACCGAACCGACCACATGCCCATTAAAACAATTAATAGAGTTTAACTATTAACAGAATAAAATAAAACTTACAATTAGTTAGTCTTTTTTTTTAGATTTTAGATCTCTTCATAAATAGAATATGATTTTATTATAAAATTTCCATGTGCGTTCGTGCAAATCCAAGTAAACCTTAATATAATAATAACATTATTGTTAAAATAAAATTTATGGCTAATTTTTAGTAATCTTAATTTTTAGTCCTTTTCATCAATAAAATTATAATTAATATAATTTTTCCTATCAGTATCGGTACAATATATAGTTATTGTTCTTTTTTAAACATTAACCCTTCTAATAAAAACATAAGTATCTTATCTTAAAAAACTAATTTGTAAGGTGTTACTTTTCCTTAATAAAAAAAAAATATATTAACATGAACAAAGTTAAATTATTTGTGTCCCTAATTAACACCTTTTGGATAGCAATTAATTTTTTTGACAAGAATATATTTTTACCTTAAAAATGTTATACATTTTAATCAAAAATCAACACACATAAAATCTTAATTCATATAAGTTTTTTTTTTTTCATACTTACATAGGAAATTGGGTCATTAATTGTAGCTATATACATAATTGCGAAAAAAAAAGAAGAAAAAATAGAATAAACCTAAATTTGATGATTTTCTTTTGTAAGAATTTATTCATAAATGACCTGGGGACATTTAATGCTTAAGTATCCCCATTGGGAAAATTAATATTTCTTGATTTTTGATATAAATACATTGAAAATATGTATATATGACGTAGATAACGTATGCATGTATATTAGCATCTGTGAAATGTGTTAAACCTGGAAATATTACGAAAATAATTTAAGTAAAGATAAAAACCAACAATTTTATAAAATTATTTTAATGTCAATGAAAAGGATGGTGATAAAATTTGAACAAAGAGAATTTAGTTCTAATATGGAAAGCATATAAATAAATATACCTGTTATCAAAAAAATTTGATTTGAGAAGAGCATACAATTAGGCAAAATTGTTCCTTTTTTTGTTTATGGGTTCCTATGGGTTAAATAATTTATAAGTTAGAAGATTTTACGATAAAACGAAATGTGTGGTATACATCATTATGCCTCAATAATTATTGCTAAGATTTCTATCGAAATTTAAATTCAGCTACAGATAGAGATAACATTTTTTTTTGCACTTTATATAGTGCCCAAGATTTCACTCTAGCATTCTAAAATGAATTTTTATGAAAATTTGTGAATAGTATAAACGTAGCAATCGTCTCAGAGGATTGGTGGTTATTAACTCCTGCGGACAGTTGTTAATGAAATCTTCACATATAGTCTCCTCTTACTCCAACCTAAAGCAGAATAAAGAACTACTAAATGACTAGTGAAGCACAAGTATTACATCTAGACTCAAATTGAATCCGTATATCTGTTTGGGCAAAAGACTTATTTGAAATGAAATTCTGAACATCTAAAAATTTATGTTAATTTAATAAATATAAATCATTTCCAAAACTACATTTATTTGCTAATCACACAAAACGAAAAATATATACTACTTAAAACGTCATCATGTTTTTTGAACAAAAATTCTGCTATAAATATTAAAAATGCAATTCCATTTAATAATAAATATATTAAATATAATTCGAGAAGTTTTGAATTAGTTAGATGAATATCATAATCAGGTTTTTGTTTACTTAAATGATTAAACTTTTTATTGTCGATATATTTTGTTTGCCATCGTTCAATTAAACCAACCCGAAACATTTTACTAATTTCCCTATCAAATGGTAATTTCAAATAGGAATTTCGTGCTAAAAACATAGTTAAATAAATTTCATACATTTTTTCGGGCACAACATGGATTCTCGCATTATGTTTTTTATTATTAAAATAGTAGATCATCTTATCCAATAATCCAAGTACAGCCAAACTATCTTTATTACCTTGGTTTAGAATGTAATCTAGTCGCTCTAATGTTGTTTCATTTCTGATACTAGATATTTTTTGAAATACTAGATACTAGATATTTTTTGAAATATTTTGAAATACTTCGATATGAATCTGAACTCATTAATATTCGGATGTTGTTGTCAATTATGTCTTGAATGGAATGTGGCAAATTATTTTCATTATAATTACATGAATTGAAGTATTTATAAAATGTTCCAGTGTACATGCTTACAATTAATAAATATGATAATGTCCACTTTAATTCCCTTTTTTCATAAATAGCCCAAAATTTACGAAACAACTGCAAATTTCTGTTATTAGATCTGATATAAATATATTCATGTAATATGGTTCTTGAAACATATATAAATATTGATATGACGATGAACATTATAAGTTGAACATTTTGGAAAACAAAATATATGAAACTTTCATTTTTAAATTGATTTTTGTTTAAAACGAGAAGGTATGGAACAAGAGCAAATGGATTTAATTTTTCTAGTCAGAATCTATTTATTCTGATCGAATGCATTTGGTTCCTTAATAAAACGTCAAGCTCACCTGTATGGACCTAAAAGTAAAACGCATAATAAAAGATAAAAAATTCGAAAATACGTACTCTCATATCGAAGTCATTAAAACGTTCAATTTAAATTTGATTAATGTTTTCCAAAAAGTATGATAAGATTTTCAACAACTTAAAAATAATCTTATGGAAAATTTTAAATTTTATAAAATTAAAATATTGAATTTAATTTTTTTATGATATTATGATTTTTTGAACATATGAATGAGTATGTTTTTATATAAATCTCTTATACCTCCCATTCTCTTGAAAATGTCCTTATTACATTATCTTCGGATATTGGTGAAGGTATAAAATGCGGAGTAAAATTCAAATTCTTAGCAATTTGTAAAATAATCTCTCCTTCGAATCCAACATTAGGAAAATTAAGTTTTTTTTCATTTTCACTTAGCAACAGGTAAGGCTCGATGTGAGTTACTCCAAAGTATAATGGACAACCATGGAAATTAATTGTTTTTTTTGGAAATGATTTATTAGTTCGAAAATTTCCATCAAATGTATTTATCTCAACTGCTTGTGTAGAACGACAAAGTTTTTTTGTAAATGGATAAAACGTAAAAATTTTAAATAAAAATGGACCAATTTGAATTATAATATCAATATCAACGATTTTGTATTCCAGTGAGATTTGAAATATTTTTTGAGTTATATCCATATCATTATCAAAATTTAAAATTTTCTTTGTTAAATAAACTAGACACCAAATTTTGCTAAAATGATTACCATCATGTCCAAAGATATGTTCAAAAGTTATTCTGAAATTACAAAAAATATTCTAAGTACACATACTAATTACATAAATTCGTTAATAAATTAACAACCAGAAAAATTAAAAACAATTTAATAAATGGCTCAAAAACTTACTTAAATGCTTCATGAGAATCTACTAAAATAATAAAAAAATTTGATATATTATTAGTACGTGAATTTTTATTATTTAAAACATTTAAAGTGATAGAAAATTTTTGATTTTTTTGTAAAAGTTCGCTCAGAATTTCCATTTGAAACAACTTATTAATTTCATATGAAAAATAATTGTGAATATCAATTTTTTTAACAACTAATTTTTGATTTATTTCAATTTTCTTAATAAATTCTGATATAACTTTGCAACCAATATTTCTGTAATTATAAAGTTTAATTAATTTTCCTCCAAATTTAAATGTTAAAATTTCGTAGAAAGAAACCATCAGAATTAATATAAATAAAATTTTGTTAATCTTCATCTTTAAGAACATTATTTGTCCGACATGAAAATAAGAACTAAATTATTTGAAACTTTCATATAACACCTGTTATGGTAATTATTTAATTTAACTTTTTTTCTAATACATTAAATGTATTATGACAATTAGATTCATAATGTTCAATTAAAAGCTTTTAACTATAATTTTATAGAATTTAAATTAACAAAAAATTCATATGTACACACAAATGTGGAAAAATACTTATTATAATGTATTATTGAATGTCGTTTACGAGTACAACATTAACTAAGAATTACATATACTGTAATTTATATTACTGCATTATTAATGATGAAGGTTAATGCTGGGTTGTTGCGTCATGAGTTTGATGCCCAAAAATTTTCTATCAGTGCAAAAAGTTTTACATTCAATTGTAATGTGAATAACGCTTTATCTTGTTATAATTCGACTTTGGTCACATATACATAAACACTTTTTGTATTCACTGCCAACGCAATTTTGTTTATAATTTTTTTTTATCATTCATACAAGACATTATAAATTATATATAACATTATAAATTTAAAATATTTACTTTAATTTAAAAGTTATTTATTGAAATCGTGCAATATTTGGATATGTAATAATTTGTACAATAATTCATAATTTCAATATATTTAAATTACTTCTTTAATCAATTTATAAATATACTGTTTTCTCTTTCATTCCTTTTTCTTTTTCTTTTAATACAAATTTTGATTCAATTTTTCTTGCTTTTAAAATTATTTATTATAAATTATATTCTATAGAATTTCAGAAAGTAAGACTTAATAATGTAATTTTTAATTTTGTTGAATATTATTTCGACCAAAAATATAATTAAACTTATAAATGTTAAATTTATATAAATATAATAAACCACAAGTAGCATACTGTTATTAATTTTATATGGCGATGAGTTAGCTTCTTTAAAAGAACTTCTCTTCCTAATATAATAATCACGCGAAGCTTCAATTAAACCTCCTCTCAACATACAAATAATTCCTTTGTCAAAAATTTGCTTTATATAAGAATTTTTCGGGAAATACATAACTAAACTGAAAGTCATTAAACGTTCTTCAAGGACATGCAAAACATCTTTGAGAGTATAGTTTTCATTTAAAAAATAATTAACTTTATCATCAACCATTGAGACAGCCAGTGACATTGTATTGTTTTGAAGTATATTTATTCTTGACTTAGATTCATTCTCATTAATAAGACTTCGTTCTTGAATTTGTGGAAAATGGTTTAAATCTACATAAGTATTAGATCTCACAGAGAAAATATAATCCAATTCAATTAAGTCGTAAATTTTTTGTGGTAACAGAATCTGATTTCTATGAAAACAATGTGCCAATGAACTTTGATAAGCAGTACGAATAATTAATGACCAAATCATCCAAGATGCTAAATATAATAGAGTAATCGGTTTTGTTGAATATTGTGTTATGTTCCCAACCAGAAGTAAATTGATCGTATCCAAAATGAGATGTTCATTTTTAGAGTCTTGAAAAAGTTTTTTTGATAAATAATTATTTGTCTTAATTAATTTGATTAAAATATAATTGATGAAAATTGTTAGTAAAATCCAATTCCATGTTGTGTTATCAAATGCTTTTAAAAGGATCATAAAATTAACATTTTTAGTTGGCTTAATTACAAGCAAGCTAATACTTGTTTCTAAATATGGAATAGTCGATACAAATGCCTGACGTTGAATTGAAGACAAAGTCATTCCTCCAACTGCTACATCAGCGTTCTTGTAAATTAACTATAAAAATTAAATATTACGGTGAAATAATTTAAGTTATCTGAGTAGATGTTATAGATGTTATAATATGATTGTGATTTCCTAATAACTAATGCACACTGTCGAATAATTGAAATATTTATTTTACAAACTCTTACCAAGTTCCAAATATTATGAACTATGAGTCCAGATTCTGGTTTTTTTGAAATGTTAATGACTGCTATTTTGAAATTAAACATTTTCGAAAGCATTTTTATAATTTCACCTTCGATTCCAGGTTTAACATCAAAGTTAGTTTTATTTAAATTTAATCTTAAGTATGGTACGTCTTCATCAACGGCGAATTTTAAAACACAACCAGAAAATTGTGATATATCATTTTTCAAATTTAAATCTTGTTTCCATTCACCATGGAAAAAAGCATTGATTATAATAGGTGAATAAGAACGACAGTTTTTAATTGAATCATATGGTTTATATGTGTATAACCCAAGTACATCTTTGTAATATGGCAGCAATACATAACATTTTACTATTGCCTTTTGAAACATAAATTTGAAAATTTTTTCTACTTCTGTTAGTCTATTTCTTCCCACGAAATAAGCCCTGTTCATATAAATCATATAAACTGGAGGATCCTCCTTCAAATATTCATTGCAATCAAGTCTCCAAAACATTGTGCTAAAGAAGAATAAAACTGAAATAGTTATGAATATATTCAAACATTAAGAATGTGCAAATTAAATTCAATAATTTGAAAAATTAAACCTTAAATTTTTTTTTTATTTTAGGTATTGAATTAAGTTCAAAAGAGCCATATCAATTATTGAACCAAAAATAAACAATTTTATTCATACCGAAAACTTGGTTCACTGTTCACAATTATTAAATAAAAATGTGGACTTTTAGTTCCCATATTTAGATTTAAATTATCATTTATTTCTAGTGGAACCATTAAATTAAAAATTATGTCTTCTAACAGATCACGACCTGAAAATGTATCAAGTGATTCGCTAGAAATGATGAGTCATGGATTGTACAATGGAAATTTTTCTTTATAATGAAAATTAATTATTTGTGCAATAGGTTTTCCATCAGAAACTTCTTTTTTTGTTGAATTCCATAATTCCGTATAGATTTTTGATGAAACAATGAATTTAAAATTTAAATGAAAAATTATAGAAATACTAATAAATTTTTTAAACATTTTTAAAATTATATATTTCATTATTTTCATATATTATGTGTACATCAAACAACCATCAATGAACTTATGAATTGAAATTCTTCTATTATATAAATATAATGTTTATTTTGATAATCATTTTTTTTTTTTACAATTAAATTTTTTTCGATGAATTAAAATTTAATTTTGTTTTAATATAGTTTTTGTAATCGAATTTTAATGCACATGTACATAAATGTACATATTTATACACTAATATGATATGCATACTTATATAAAATATTATAACTATTAAATAATAATAATATTTACTTAGATATTCTACTTGTTATAATTTTATTGAAAGAATTTTTTTTATTCATCAAATTACGGTTGAATGTATTTAATTTTTTAGTCAAAAGTATAAAGTTACTTCGGTTTGTAGGTTCTGTATTTTATATTAAAAATTTTATGAATATCTATTTGGTTTGCATATTAGTTTAAGAAGGTCAAATATGTCATCACTGTCGAAGGAATAATGTCTAAAAATTTTATGGGTTTAATATTAATCATTCTCTGGGAGGCGAATGGTAGTGACTGGTGTGTCGAACAAAATTCCGAAAATTTAAACAAGAAAGTGTAATAATAATCATAAATATTTTGTCATAAGAAAAACATTTATTTCACAATTTATTTGTAGTATACTAAAATATACTAATTATAATTCAATTATAATATGCTTTAATAACGTTTAACCGTATTAGCTTCTTTTACATATCGCTAAATGAAATATAATTGTGATCATCATACACTGTGTCTAGGTCAACCACGGTTTGCTTTTAAGTTTCTAACCTTTTTTTTCAAAAAAAAATTTAATTTTTTGTTTGATATGAATGCAATAAATTTCTTAAAATTATTCTTTCTACAAATTTAATTTTTTTTCTGAAGAATCAGCTTTTTTGGTTAAATAGATTTTAATAAATCTTTTTTTTTTGTTGAATTTTTGGTGTTATATATTTCATTTTGAAATATTGAAAAAGATTACTTTTTGCAATTCAATTGCATTTTTTTTTTAATAAAATATTTCAAAATCCTTTTTTGTTTTTATTAGATATTACATTTTCTTTTTCTGAGATCAGAAAAGGCACAAAATAAAATATTTTCTTTATGTGTGGATGTTTTTATGCTGTATATATACAACAATATACTTACTGAATCAGATTTGTATCAACGAACAAGATGTATATTATTATGCATTATGACTTAGTGTGAGATATTAAAAAAAAATTTTTTTTCCTTTTTTAAAAATGAAATTTTCATTTTCGTGTTGAAAATTTCTGGTCCCTAAATTTTAGTTGTGATAGATTTATAAGGAAATAGAAAATGTCAAAACTTGGAATTATAAATAATGAAAAGTATTTTTTTTTCAGTGGGAATACATTTTATAACGTCGGAACGGAATAGTATATTTTAAAATTGTTTTTTTTTTTCATGAATCGATAAAGCTTAATTAATCTTCTATTAAAACGGAAATTATTTTTTTTCTTGCATTCAATTTATTCATAAGATTTAATCTGCTCTAAATTCATGGAGATGAATCGGTGTTTTTGAATTATTCGCAAGCTCGTAATAAATGTACAATTTTTTATTTTTTTCCCATAATTAGTCGCAAAAAGAAAAAGTTTTTCCTGAAAACCAGTTTCTGTTTATGAATTAATTATTGCTCAAGCTAATAATGTTCACAATTTTGTCCTATAATAAATTTACTATCCGGGAACACCACAAATGTAGAGTCCTTATTTTTCATTTTATATACACATTAAAACTGTATAGTTCAGTGGTGGACTGATGTGTTGAATGCTTGTCCTAGGTTCGAAACCCCAATCAGGGCATAAGAAAAATAACATAAAAAATTAAATCCGCTATAGCTATAACCTATTTTCGTGTGTAATTTTCGAATAAAATATGGTCATTGCTACTAATTCTCTCACTGCATATATTATAATTTTCTTTTCACACGAAATAAAAATTTTCTTTTCACACGAAATAAAAATTTATTAAACTATTTTGTAATTTCTGTTTTAATAGCTGAATATTATTTAAGCTCTCTGTAGTTAAGTTCAGAGTTTCTATAGTTCGACAGATATCCTATATTTTCCATTAATAGAATTAAATATTAAAAACTAAAAATTGTTGAAACTTTTCAAAGTTTTGTGCGTTGAATTAAATCTATAGAAAGATTCTTGGTAGCCTATATGACTAACCGAAGTATTAACAACTGAGTAATTAAGATTTAAGATTTATTATTAAATAATTTTAAAATTTTATAATGTATGGAATTATACCCAGTTAAGGGTATTATTATTATCTAGAGTTTTTTTTTAAATAAATACTACTAACATAAACCTCGTATACATTATTTAATTTTTAATATTATCTATTTATGTAATTGAAATCGAATTAAATCATATCAAAATAAACAAAAAATAAAAATTAACAAGAAATTTTGATGTTTATGTGAAACAACAAAAATAAATTTTACAAAGTAAAGCGTTAAGTTTGCCGCGTTATTATTTTTTAATTAGTTCATGTAGTCAGATTCAATGAAAGAACCTTGAATTATTTCTGAGTATGAAAGTTTTAAGCGATAATGTTTAACCCGGTTGGAACTAAGTTCATACTCACATATAAATTTAATGTTTTGTATTTAAAATAATAATTTAAGAAATTATTTTTTATAACATTCAAATTTATAATAATTTTTTTATAGAATTAAAATGCAGAAATTCGCTTTTTTCGATATTCTTTTAAAAAAATAAGGCCAAATGGTGGCTAATGTTTTTAAAATGAAATGATGGCACAGCTGTGTCCTTAGAATAAAGAAGAGGTTTTCATTAAAAACTTAAAGAAATTTGAACAAACTAGAATTTTAAGTATTTTCATTTTTTTTTAATAACCAGAGTTCTTTTATTATTAATTTTATTACGATATTTAATTCTCAATATATTGTGCTATTATTTGTATTTTTCTCATTTTATATATCTTATAAATTAACTGTCTACTAAGTCAAGTTTTAACTGAAGTGCCTACGCTTTCTAATTTTTGATTATTTTATTTCGATAATAAATGAAGAAATACAAAAAATTTTTCTAGAAAATAAAATTAGTCGTTATTTAATTAAATAAATAGTAAAATATCTTAAAAATATGGAACTAAAGAGTTATATTTTTGGATTAATTTTATTTCAATATTCCATTTCTGTGAAAACTAATCGAAATAAAATGCTCGAACGATATTATAGAGATATCAGTATAATGGCTGATTTAACGGCTGATCCCTGCATTGATTTCAAAAAATATGCTTGCGGAGATCAAAAATATTTTGACATTGGTATTCCGTATTATTTTCGTAATCGCAGTGACATGCTTGTCGATTTATCAATTGATATCAATTCAAAGCAAAATATCACATCAGCAGAAAGAAAGGTTATTGATTTTATTAAATCATGCCAACATGAAAGAAGTATTTCTGAATTGTTAAAACAAGTCGACAGTTTGAAAACAGTTGAAGAATGGCCGTACAAAGGTGAACCCACTAATAAAGAGATTGCAAAATTAATTGCAGCTTCACATTTTATACCCAATTCTATAATTTTTTTCCCGAAATTTTATGATGAACAATTTGTAACTCTACAAAGTGTTGCTGACTATAATTCCGAAAAAACGATTTATGAAGTTATCAAAAATATATTGGACAAAAATAATAATATTGATATTAAATCATCAAATGATATTGCTGTAAAAATTTCTGAATTGAATGATCGGTTATCTGTTATTCAGAGAACTAATAATACCTGGTATGAAAGTTCAATCATAACAAATTCAAAAGATGATTTGAAGAAACTTGTTCCAGAATTTGATTGGGATGAATATTTTGTTTCATTGAAGTCTGGACTTAATATTTATGTAGAAGATTTAAAGTTTAAAAGAAAATCCATTGAGTTGATTAGAAATTTGGCTACCTGGGATAAAAACACAGCTTATAATTTTCTGATTTATCAATATATTGCATTTTTCGAGAATATTTCGTGCTCTGAGTTAAAATATTTTGAACCAATTATCCTTCAAAAACTTTTATTTAAACATTCGTTAAATTATTATGCTAATGTTGAATTATCTTGGAAATATTTTAATATAACTTTGTCAAATGTTTTGAACAAGCTAGATAAATTTGATCTGAGTCGATTAGAATTCATAAGTCGAATGTCAAATGAAGCGCTAAAAAATCTGTTATTGGATCCTAATTTTTATAAATACTTTTATATTAAAGTACCAATTGATTCAAAAACATTCTATTCAAATGTAATTAATTATTACACTGATTTATGTAATAAACATTTTAATCTTGGACAGTATATATCTCAAGTAACTCATAATTATTTTAAAATTATTAGAACTAAAAATGAAAATCTGTTTAGTTCACTAAATGATTATAATTTGAAATTTAAAACAGTGTTAATAACTGGAGTTGATCCAATTATTGAAACATATGTTAGAAAAAATCAAATTTTGCCAATATTGACTGATATAAATGAAGTTTGGAATATTTTTGTTGCAGAGAATCAAGAATATTTGAAATCAAGTGAAACTGAAAAGTGTTTAAACGATGTGCTTAAAAAAGATGATTGGGGTTACATTATGAATATGATTTTGTATCAAAAATTAAGTTATTGGACTTATGATAAATACGTTTTAGAAAATGGTATAGATATTAACTGGCAATATTTGAAAACTATTGGCGTGGGAAATTACAGGAAGGCATATTTCATGGAAATGGCTCAACAAAATTGCAATAATTTAGGTTGGTTTAGGTCCTTGCTGTATCTTAAAGAATTCACCGAAACTTTTGAATGCACAACATATAATGCTAAATTGTTAGAATGCATAGATAAAAGTTGTATTCAAAGAATTTGTCCATTAGAAAATTTTTTTAAAAATTAAGGTAGATAAATATTATTATACTCATTCAAATTAATATATTTAAAAATTAAGACAATAATATGTGAGTTTGTACGAAAATTTGATACAACTGATTCGAAAATATATTTTGATATTTATAGTTTTTTTTTTTAAATGATTAACGAACCTAATTAAATAGGGGCGACCACATTTTTGGAGATCAGACCATATTGCAGTTTTTGATTTCGAATGCTATTCGGACTTCTTTTTGATCCTTATGAAAAACAAATTTAATTTTTGAGTTTATTTAAAAATGTTTTTGTGAAAATTGGTAATGCAGAGTGTATTGTATATGTATGTAAGTATGAGTATAACAGTAATAACATTGCGGAAACAAAATTTCTATTTTTGTCAAAGAATTTTTTTGAGTACAATCAAATTTGGAAATATTTTTGGACTCTTTAGATTGAGGGACGTTTAATATTAAGACAAAATTTGAAAACTTAAAGCGGGAAATGGCTCTCAGATGAGCTGTTGCTGACAAAAAGTAACATTCTATGTTCTCACCGGCTGTCGTATACATTTTATTTCTTTTCTTTTTAGTTAATTTTTTTTGAATACATTTCTTACAGTTCTGGAATGATAGTACAATAAGGTTTCTAATATTGTTACTATAATATTGGTATTTTTAATTTTATTGCAACCCGAAATAACTGTAAGCAATTTGTTATAAATTTTCTGTAACATCTTTTAATGTAAGTACCGTAGATATAATATGTGAACTTTGTACCTATTGCTATTAATTTGTTCTATTTACTATTATATAAAATTTTCACACCTTAAAAATGTGATAAATTTTAATTATGTTTTAAACAATTATACACTTATAAAGGAATTTTCTTTACTTTTTTAAATAAAATTTATTTTATTTTTAGAAAACATGTAATTACTTTTGCGGTTAACACAATATCCTCATTTGAGTTTTTATCTATCTATCTATATCTTATCAAATTAATGTTGCTACAATCAGCTCTTTTTTTTTTTCGAATACATACAATAAAAAATAAAATAAAATGTTGAAAACCACATGAAATCGTCGGGGTTATATTTCTTGGTATCCTTTTATTTGAAATTTTAAAAGATGGAAAAACATTGTTATAAGTTTTTTCGTTACTTCTGGATACTGAACTGTTAAAATCTGCCTTATTATGGAAAATTAAAATTAGAAAAGTTTTGGATTTTAATGGATTTTTTCGAAGCAGTGAGTATTAAAATTACGGATCTCTAGAGAAATTATAATTATATTTGGTGGACAAGGATAATACATCCAATTCCCTAAAATCATTATAGGTTGTTGAATAATTTATTAATAAACAGACTCGGATAATTCTATATAAATCATGTTTTTTAGAAATAAACAAAAACAAAAAATTCCGAGCTTGCGATAATTTCTCTCCGTGTATATTTAATAGATAACTAATTCTATAAATACATTTAGCATATAATGTAAATATGTATACTTGTATTATACAAACTGTGTTCTTTTTTTTGTTTTGCTGAATTGTTGAAGAAAGTTTCAAAAAAACAAATGGTTTCCTTTTTTTAAATGAGCATAGATACGAAAATTATTTTCCAACATAATAAAATGTATATCTATAAAATATTGAATTGATGGTAAATTGGAATTAGTTTTTCAAAGATTTGGATTTTTTTAAAACCTATAATTATTAAAAAATAAAATTCTAATTTTTATTTATCGAGGAAATTTAAGAAATTTTCGAATTATACTTAAGTTTTTTAAAACATTATAGTATTCACATATTGAATGTAATTTTAACAGAAGTGCACATACCCAAGTACAATAAAATAAGATAAATTAATGACATATGGAACGAGAACGGACAATAAATCAGACTACACAACTCTCCATAAAAAAATATTTGACTGAAATGTTGATAAAACCTAAAATAATACCTCTATAATTGGAATGAAAATATTGTTAGTTCCTAAATTGTTTTTTATATTACAAACTTCAGTAATTTATATAGGTAGGTATATTCATTAAAATATTAATTACATAAAAATATTTAGTGTCTAATTTTTATTTAAATAAAAACTAAAACTAAGTAAATATATATTTGATTTATATTTTTTTGTAACAGAAATTATAATTACAAAATTTATTATACAATTGGCAGCTAGCAAACGTATATTTTGAATTTCCCAATTCTCTGTATCAAAATTCTATATTTTTATAATTCCTTATTTTCATAATTTTTTATTTAGATTTTCTGTAATACTAGAAATACATAATTACAGAAATACAGAATAGAAATTATGAAATATAGAATTTCTAAAATAAACTATATTGAAGAACTATACGGAACATCAAACACGAAAGAATGATTTCAAATCAAATAGTTTTTTTTTACAGATTTAAGTTGTCAAATGGGCAAAATTCTACTCCACAACTCTCCTTAAAACATTCCGTTATGCCGCTCACTTTTACTGATGTACATTTGAAAGTGTCCATGAACTCCTTTAAAAGAGGAAGCTGCAGAAAAAGATCATCATTTTTACATTGTGATTGTGCTAACGCTATAAAATATGCACGACTTTTATCACCTAATCCAATGCTTGTCAAATATTTCTCATTAATGTCGTCTTCAAATTTATCAGCACTAAATTGAATATAATTGTAATAATTTGCCTTTAGATTTTCGAAATCATTTGCATATGATCCGTAATATAATTTTTTTGTTCGAAGGCATGAAAAAAATGTATCTGTATTCAAAAAGCTATTTGATTTTAGATATTCGGTCCATAAATCCTTAACTGATGTAAGATAATAATGAAGAGAGGGTTTTTCATAATTATCAATTATTTCTTTTTCTCCCGATGCTTTGATAACTTCCATATCATGATAGACAAATCTTATTTGATCAAGGGTGAAATAGGGTGGAGGAAATTTCCAAATCTTGTAAACACTTAGAAAGTATTTTTCGGGAACCATTCCTGGAATGTAATATTGGGTAAGAAATTCGTCGGAGTACGAAATATTTTTAATTAGGGCTAATTTTTGTTTATCAATTTCATGTTTATACTTATCATCCTTTTTTACTAAATTTCGTTCTGATCTTTTTATTACTTCTTTAAAATTATTTATAACATTGTCATAGAGAGTCAAATTTAATTTACTATAATATTGTTCTGAACCCAAATTTTTAAACATTGGAAATAAATACATTGGCATTCTAGTTTTTGGAATATCAAGCCGTGATAATACTTGAAAAATCATGATATTTAAAAAATTATTTGAATCTTCAGTATTTAGGATATTGAAAACTTCCTTCAATTTCTTTGGATTCCAAAATATTTTTTCGAGAGGTGTTTCTATTTCACTTAAATTTAAATAATTATCGAAAAGCTCTTGCCAATCAAAGTAAGGAATTTCTTTGGATAAGTTCTCTATTGAAACAATAGGTTCGGTACTTGAATCCATTTCGTCGTAATATTTATGTTTCATGTCATTTCCTGTGCTCTTCATAAGTTCTAAAATGTTTTCCAATTCCTTATCAGTATAGCGACCCTGGTCAACAATTAGTTTTAATGTTTGTAGTTCTTTTTTTGAATTTACAATATCACCGAATTGAGGCTTCAAATGATATTTTGTTTCATTCCATAATTTAGTGATGCTAAATATTTTTGATTCGCCAACTAAGACAGTAATTTCTTTTTTCGTTATTTCTTTCGTAATTAATGGAAACTCCTTAAATGGGGTTAAAAAATCAATTTGATCAAATGCTAATTTCAAATTTTCGGTTTGATCTATTGTATTGACTAGAAATTTTATATTTTTTTCCACATCCGTCAATTTAACTTTTTTATTCAATTGCTCTTTCACATAATTTATTATATTTGATTCAAAGTTTTCGATCACATTATTTCCACAGGCATATTGTTTGAAATCATCACATGGTCTGGTTGTGAAATTTATATTTTTAGCAATGTTTTGATAGTATTCATTAAATTTTTCATTCGATTTTGACGTATGATTGGAATCATTTAATTCAATGCCCTTTATTAGCATGCTATTACTATCCGTGAGAATATTTTTTTTATTAAATTCTATTTGAATGTGAGTATGATTTTCGAAAACTGGTAAAGAATGATACGAATTAATTATAGTCAGAATTAATAATAAAAAATTTGAAATATTCATTGAATGTATATTAAGTAGAATAAGTTTGTGTTCTTTCCTCAAGATTTAATTCAATACTGGTTATAATTTACATATACATTATACATATAATAATAAATTGTTATCATGTGTATAAAAAGTAATATATAGCTTTATTTTGGAGTATATTCTAACAAATTAAATTTTAAATTTTCTTATAATATGGCTATATTTTTTTATAATACCTAATATTATTTATTTGAACTTTATAGTTGAAGATAAGTCAAAAATATTTTGTAAAAACAAAAATAATATTAACATGTTCCAAATCTTTGATTATTTCTATTCGAAACAAAATTGTAGACTTAATTTTATTGACGTCTTTAGATTAGAAATTTAATGCAGAAGGAATTATAACGACCCAAGCATAAATTACATATATTATTAATTTTTTATTGTAATAGATTTGTGTGATAAAATGCACAATATTCCATATAGCTGAATTTTTTTTTAATGAATTAATATTTTAATTTGTAAAGGATTTTTTTTATGTTTTCAGAATAATATATTTTTGCAAATGGATTAAAGTTAATCAAGTCAAATTTACTTTTATTTAGGTTTATTCGTAAAAAATTATTTAATCCTCTATTAAACACAAAAATTCAGTCGGTAGATCTAAAAATAGATTCCGGTTGAAATTGTTGCAGGAGTAGGGGTGATCCAACCCTTGAAGAATTGTTTAAATTATTATTGTTACCAAAGATTCAAAATTCAGCATTTCTAACAATAATATCTAATGAAATTAGTACATGATCACTACATAATCTACACAATGACTTTTGATTAAATTATAATTTATTTAGATTACTCTAAAAGAAAAATAATTTCTATTCTAAAGAATGAATGTATCGACTATAGAATCTGCTTGGGATCACAAAAGTTTTATTGACCTTGAATCAAAATTTTGTCCATCATACTTTTAGAATTTTTAATAAGTCCAAAAGTTTTATTTTGCTCCAAAAACATTACAATAATATTGAAATAATTAATAATAAATAGCTTCTTAGCTAACAAACGATTGAAATGTTACGAAAATATTTAAAAATCGCCAAATAAAAGGTTTGGCGGTCTTAGTTCTTTAACAGAAGAACATTTTTTTTGAACACTTCAACAAAACTAATGAGCTTTTTTGATTTTTTATCTATATACATCTGAATAAATTGTGAATAAAATAAAAATTAAATTCTATACTTTTTTGTAATAAACTAAAACTAAAATTAAAACAATTTCAATTTTCTATTTAATTATGTTTCTTGAAACTGAAATAATAATTACAAAATATGATTCAATAAGATACAAATATCAAAATAAAATAGTCTTTTTTTACAGACTTAAGTTGCCTAATGGGCAAACATCTTTTCCACAATTATTCGTGAAGCATTCCGCTATTCCGTTAGCTTTTCTTGATGAGCATTTGAAAGTGTCCATGAACTCTTTCAAAAGAGGAAGCTGCTGAAAAAAATCATCATTTTTACATTGTGATTGTGCTAAGGCTATAAAATATGCGTGACTTTTATCACCCAATTTTAACAGCGTCAAATATTTCTCATCAACGTCATCTTCAACTTTATCAGTACTGTATTGAATATAATTGTAATAATTTGCTTTAAGAATTTCAATATCACCGGCGTATGATCCATAATATAATTCTTTGCCTCGTAGACATGAAACAAACCTTTCTTTATCTAAAAAGCTATTTGATTTTAGATACTCGGTCCAAAAACCGTTAATTGTTGTAAGAAAATAATGGAGAGCGGGTTTTTTATAATTATTAATTATTACTTGTTTCCCAGATGCTCGCGATTCTTTTATATCCGTAAAGACTATGAAATCTTGATCAGGTGGTGGCGGAGACTTAAAAATTTTGTAAATATTTAGTAAGTACTTTTCGGGAATCATTTCCTGTACATAATACTTGGTTAGAAATTCTTCGGAATAAGAATTATTTTCAATCAGGGAATTATTTTTGTTATCAATTTCAAGCTGATAGTCGTAATCTTTTTTTACCAAGTTTCGTTCTGATCTTTTTATTACTTCTTTAAAATTATTGATAATATTATCATAAAGTGTCACATCAAATTTGGTTTCATTTTCTTGGGAACCCAAATTTCTGTACATGGGAAATAAATAATTCGAAACTATAGTTTTTGCAAAATCAAGGATATACATTGCTCTGTAAATCATCAAATTTAAAAAATAATTTGAATCATCAGCATTTATGACATTGATAACGTTCTTCAATTTCTTTGGATTCCAGTAAATTTTATCAAGAGGAGTTTTAGTTTCGTTGAAATTTAAATAATTATTGAAAAGGTCTTGCCAATCAAAATTAGGAATTTCTTTGGATAAGTTCTCAATTGATCCAATAGGTTCTGTGGTCGAATCTGTTTCATCATTATATTTATTTTTCATGTCATCTCCTATGTCCTTAATATGTTTCAAAATGTTATCCAAGTCCTCATCGGTATAGCCATAAGAGCCAAGAATTGATTTTAATTTTGGGTTTTGTTTTGAATCTCCAATACCACCGAATTCAGCCTTTAAATAATATTTTCCTTGATCATTCCATGACTCCCTGATTGCGAAAATAAAAGCCTCGCCAACAAGGGCAGTTATTTCCTTTTTCGATACCCTTCTGGTAATAAATGGAAACTCTTTAAATGGTTTTAAAAAATCAATTTGATCAAACGCTAATTTTAAATTTTCTCCTTGTTCCATTGAACTAGTGAGAAATTTTATATTTTTTTCCACATCCGTCAATTTAACTTTATTATTCAACTGATCTTTCACATATTTTATTATATTTGATTCAAAGTTTTCGTTCATATTATTTCCACAGGCATATTCTTTGAAATCATCACATGGTCTGTTTGTAAAATTTATATATTTAGCTATGTTTTGATAATATTCATTAAATTTTTCATTCGATTTTGATGCATGATTTAAGTCATTTAATTCAATGCCCTTTATAAGTACGCTATTATTATCAATAAGAATACTTATTTTATCAAGTTCTATTTGAATATGAGTTTCATTTTGGAAAACTGGTAAAGAATAATACTCCTTAATGATAGTCAGAATTAATAATAAAGAATTTAAAATCTTCATATTATTGAAATAAATTTTAGTTCTCTCCACAAGATTTGATTTAGTACTGGTTATATTTAATTATTTAAAAAATTGTTAATGAAAAAAATTAAGACCTTTTTTATGAACTTTAAGAGCCTACAGTAACAGATAAGATGAAAATATTTTAAAAAACAAAAATTCATATTATCATTTATGTAATATGAGTATGATATTTAGAATTTGGCATTGGCTGGTATTTGAATGGGATCATCGGGTCTAAGTTTTATACATTTGTATTAATAAAATAATGATTTTTGTTTTCCTATATTTTAATATTTAATTTCCAGTTTTATATTTACAAACGAAATATTTAATATTTTTCTTCGATGTCACAAACTTATACTATGGTATTTAAGACATGTAGAAAACTTTTTTTTCAAACACATAAAAATTAGTAGACTAAAAATAACTTAGTATTATTTCTTTTTATTGAATTTATTTTTAGATAAATATTTTTATTTTCAAAATATTAGTTATTTCTTATAAAAATTGTTGACAACTAATTTCTACCGAAAAAATATCTATATACTAAAGAATCTCAATCAAATCCCTATTATCAATTTTTATTTTATTATTATTTTTCTATTTTTTAAAATATAATAATATACTAATATACATAATCTGTTTTTCGTTTCTTTTAAATTAAAAAAAAATAATAAAAAATTAAATTAAATAAATGGTTTCACTTTCTATGTTCTAAAAAGTCTATGAATGTAAATAGTACAATAACTTTTTAATGAGATCAGCGGTCGTTGTAATTTATTGATTTATAATTGATGGGTGCAAAAAAAAAAGGTGATACTTTTGAATTGATTCCGAACGGTAGAGAAATACAATTTTAATTTAGAAAATATTTAAATTTTATAAAACAATTTATTTTATTTGATATTCTAAATATATGCTCTACACTAATATCACAATACGACTTATACAAATATCACAAATATGACGATGATATCCAGTAATCGAAGTCAACCCCAGCAACAACAACAATAGAGTTGGCAATTTCAACAATTTGTTCTTCAGTGTTTAAATTTGAGCCTTTTCATCATTTGCGTACATAAATTCTTTGAAGGGCGATCAAAGGAGTATAAGTCAATTTTTTACAAAAACGAAATACATACATTATTTCTTTGAAGGGCGATCATAGGAAAATAAGTCAATTTTTTACAAAAACCAAATATATACATTATTAAATAATGTATATACTTGGTTTTTGTAAAAAATTGACTTCAAAGAAATAATGTATGTATTTCGTTTTTTTAAAAAATTGACTTATACTCCTTTGATCGCCCTTCAAAGAATTTATCTCATCTCTTAAAATTGAAAACTTTGATTAGGCCAGAAATCACAATGTTTTGATATAAATTACTTGTATTAGAAATCAATTCAATCATTCTATCTATATAATGTAAATATTAATTAAATGCTGTCCACTAAAAAATGCATACCTTGAGAACGATTAGACTGATTTGATTAATTTCTTTTTAAATGATAGTCCGAATAAGGTTTTAAGGAAAATTGCACGAAAAAATTTAAAATTCTGGAAAAATTTAAAATGCTTTTTGCAATCAAATTTTTGTAAATAAAAATTTAACACGTCAACAAAGACTGTCGTAAAAAAATTATTTATTTTTATTAATAAATACTAGGCTATAGCAAAACAACGTTCGCGCCGGGATCGACTGGTAAAAATAAAAAAAAGATTAAAATATTTTTTGAATATTTTTATTATTAGTAGTTACATTATTATTAAGTAATTTTTAAACTTTAATCAAAAGTAAGAACGTTCGATGATGTGAATTTCGAAGTAATAATTTCCAAGAAAATTTTATTATGTTTATAAATAAAAGCCCTCTAATGGACAGAAGTCCTTTCCGCAGCTTTCGTCAAAACATTTTGTTACCATCTCAGCTTTTCTTGATGGACATTTGAAAGTTTTCATAAATTCTTCCAAAAGAGGAAGCTGAAGAAAAAGATTATCATTTTCACATTCCGATTGGGCCAACGCTATAAAATATGCGCGACTTTTATCACCCAACCCAACGGTTGCTAAATAATTCTTATCAATGTCGGCTTCAAATTTATCAGCACTAAATTGAATATAATTGTAATAATTGGCCTTAAGAATTGCGAAATCATTTGCATATGATCCATAATATAATTCTTTTTGTCGAAGACATTTAAAAAATGAGTTTTCATTCAAAAAGCTATTTGATTTTAGATATTCGGTCCAAAAATCCTTAATTGATGTAACATAATAATGAAGAGCGGGTGTATTATTATTATTAATTATCGTTTTTTCTCCCGATTTTTTCAGTAGATCTTTTATATCATCTTCGATTAATAGTATTTGATCGAAAGATATCGGTAAATTATAAATATTGTAAATGTTTAAAAAATATTTGTCCGTAATCATTTCGGGATTATAAAATTTAACTAGAAATTCTTCGGAATAAGAAATATTCTTAAACAAAGATTTTTTTTTTGTATCAATTTCAAGTTTATAGCTGTGATCTTTTTTGACTAAATTTCGTTCTAATCTTTTTATTACTTCTTCGAAATTTTGTATAATATTACGACGAATTGTAAAGTCTAATTTCTCGTGATGTTCCTGGGTGACCAAATTTTTAAATATTGGAAATAAATATTTCGGGAATACACTTTTTACAACATCGATAATTAATAAAATTCTAAATATCAAAGAACTAAAAAAATTGTTCGAATTTGAATCATTATTGTATATGATATTGATAACTTGTTTAAATTTCTGTGGTTTCCAATAAATTTTTTTGATAGGAGTTTCAGTTTCGTTGAAATTTAAATAATTTGTGAAATATTCTTGCCAATCAATATTAGGAATTTCTTTGGACAAATTTTCAAACGATCCTACAAGTTCAAGGTCTGAGTCTATTTCGTCGTTATATTGTTCATACATGGCAACCGTTAAGTTATTCACACCTTCCAAAATGTTATCTATTTCCTTGTCATTATATCGATCAGGTCCAACTATTCGTTTTATGATTAGTTGTTTTTTGTTTGTAGTTCCAATATAATCGCCTACTAAATCAATACTTAAGATGTATTCACCTTTAGCATTACTCAACTCAGTGATATAAAACAATTTTAAACTTCCAATTAATTTAGTTATATCATTTTTCGAAATTTTTTCTGTAAATGATGGAAACTCTTTAAATGGTTTTAGAAAATCGATTTGATCAAATGCTAATTTTAAATTATCTTTTTGTTCGATTGAATTGATAAAAAGTTTAATCTTTTTCTCAACATTTGTTAATTCAATTTTCTCATTCAATTGTTGTTCCACATAATTGATAATATTTGGATAAAAATTTGAAACATTATTGCCACAAGCATATTTCTTAAAATCATCACATGGCCTAGTGGTAAAATTAATTTTTTCGATTATATTTTGATAATAGCCGTGGAATTTTTCATTTAAATTTGAACCAAGCTTGAAATCATTTAATGGATTCATCTTTATTAGCAGTCTATTATGATCTATGGAAATATTACTTATTTTGTCAAATTCTATTTCAATGTGAGTTTCATTTTGGAAAACTGGTAGAGAATGAAACTCATCAATAAAAGTTACAATCAGTAATAAAAATTTCAGGATCTTCATTCTATTAAATTATGTTTGTGTAATCTCCACAAAATTTAATTCTACACTGGTTTAATAAATTCAATTTCATTTAAGCTCAATATTTAACAAATCAAATTAAAACTGTTTTTATTTTAAAGGGCTACTTATTATTTATGAAATAAATATTTTAATTTTTTTTTGAACTTTAAGTGCAAATATTTGAAGATAAGAGCAAAAATATTTTAACAGCAAATTGCCAAATGCAAAGAAGACTCTGATCATTTACTCTTGATAATACTACTAATAATAACGAAATTAAAAAAAGAAGAAATAAATAATGAAACTGAACACAATGAGTATGTGTATGTTTTTCAAGGCAAACCCGTTTTTGACATATCAAGTGAGATAAAAAAACAACGTAATGAGAGATAATTATATGAAATATTTTTGTGACGTCATAATTTTTAAACTAGTAAATAACTAAATAAGATAAATTGTGATTGTGAATATTATAGGCACATTTTAACAAAAAACGACTAATCATATTCAGAACGATTTATATTAAACAAAAATTATTCAAATACTGAGTTTCCGCTTCAAGTTTCATCGGATTTATTTGTTAACGTTTGTGAAACTATAATTCGTCATGAAAACTGTTTCCTCTTTATTACAAAAGTTAATTTATCTAGCTTGTATTATAAGTCGATTGGTCTTGGTTTTGCTTTGATTGTAGGTTTGATACAATATCGACAGAAGTGATTTTTTTATATGTCAGATGGTATAAAACTGGCTCCCAGAAAGAGTGAGCAGGATTTTTTAAATTTTGAGTTTTTTGACTAAAATTGAAGTATTTGATGAGATTGTGAAGTGAAGGAAAAAGATAATAAAAATAATCAAACGCAGAAATAAAGCAAAATTATCAATCTCCAGGACTGGTAAAGTGGATTTTTTGAATTCTTTAATTTTCTAATCAATTTTTAATTAATTTCATTTAATTTTAAAAATAATATAAATTACTTTGGTGAGAAATCATTTTAATAATTCCACGTATATACCAACAAAAATTAAATGCGGTTTGATGGTAAGCGCATAACTTGAATGTTTGAACCGTTTTGGTTCGTTATAGCCCGAGTAATGTATTTCAGAATATTTGTATGATCTTAAAAACATACCTCTTATTAATAAATACTAGACTAGATCCCAGAGCGAAACAACGTTCGCGCCAGGATTGTCTATAGTAAAAAATAAAATTTTATTACATTTTTTTTGAAATATTTTTATTATTAGTAGGTACATAAATATGTTCGATTTGGTCAAACTGTCAGAAAATATTATTATTTTTATAACTGATACCCTTTTAATGGACAGAAGTCCTTTCCGCAGCTTTCGTCAAAACATTTGGTTAACATTTCCGCTTTTCTTGATGGACATTTGAAGGCTTTCATAAATTCTTTCAAAAGAGGAAGCTGATGAAAAAGATCATCATTTCCACATTCCGATTGGGCTAATGCTATAAAATATGCGCGACTTTTATCACCTAAGCCAACGGTTGCTAAATATTTCTCATCAATGTCGGCTTCAAATTTATCAGTACTAAATTGAATATAATTGTAATAATTGGCCTTAAGAATTTCGAAATCATTTACATATGATCCGTAATATAATTCTTTTTCTCGAAGACATTGAAAACATTTATTTTCATTCAAAAAGCTATTTGATTTAAGATATTCGGTCCAAAAATCCTTAATTGATGTAACGTAATAATGAAGAGCGGGTGTATCATTATTATTAATTATCGCTTTTTCTCCCGATTTTTTCTGTAGATCTTTTACATCATCTTCGATTAATAGTATTTGATCGAAAGATATCGGGAAATTATAAATATTGTAAATGTTTGAAAAATATTTGTCCGTAATCATTTCGGGATTATAAAATTTAACTAGAAACTCTTCAGAATAAGAAATATTCTTAAACAAAGATTTTTTTATTTTATCAATTTCAATTTCAAGTTTATAGCTAGTATCTTTTTTGACTAAGTTTCGTTCTAATCTTTTTATTACTTCTTCGAAATTTTGTATAATATTACGACGAATTGTAAAGTCTAATTTCTCGTGATGTTCCTGTGAGACAAAATTTTTGAATATTGGAAATAAATATTTCGGGAATACACTTTTTGGAACATCGATAGTTAATAAAAATCTAAAAATCAAAGAACTAAAATAATTGTTTGAATTTGAATCATTATTGTATATGATATTGATAACTTGTTTTAATTTCTTTGGTTTCCAATAAATTTTTTTGATAGGAGTTTTAGTTTCGTTGAAATTTAAATAATTTGTGAAATATTCTTGCCAATCAATATTAGGAATTTCTTTGGACAAATTTTCAAATGACCCTACAAGTTCAAGGTCTGAGTCTATTTCGTCATTATATTGTTCATACATAGCAACCGTTAAGTTATATCCACCTTCCAAAATGTTATATATTTCCTTGTCATTATATCGATCAGGACCAACAATTCGCTCTAGTTGTTTTTCGTTTGTAGTTCCAATATAACCGCCTACTAAATCAATACTTAAGATGTATTCACCTTTAGAATTCCTCAACTCAGTGATATAAAACAATTTTAAACTTTCAATTAATTTAGTTATATCATTTTTCGAAATTTTTTCTGTAAATAATGGAAACTCTTTAAATGGTTTTAGAAAATCGATTTGATCAAATGCTAATTTTAAATTATCTTTTTGTTCGATTGAATTGATAAAAAGTTTAATCTTTTTCTCAACATTTGTTAATTCAATTTTCTCATTCAATTGTTGTTCCACATAATTGATAATATTTGGATAAAAATTTGTAACATTATTGCCACAAGCATATTTCTTAAAATCATCACATGGTCTAGTGGTAAAATTAATTTTTTCGATTATATTTTGATAATAGCCGTGGAATTTTTCATTTAAATTTGAACCAAGCTTGAAATTATTTAATGGATTCATCTTTATTAGCAGTCTATTATGATCTATGGAAATATTAATTATTTTGTCAAATTCTATTTCAATGTGAGTTTCATTTTGGAAAACTGGTAGAGAATGGAACTCATCAATAAAAGTTACAATCAGTAATAAAAATTTTAGGATCTTCATTCTATTAAATTATGTTTGTGTAATCTCCACAAAATTTAACTCTACACTGGTTTGATAAATTCAATTTCATTTAAGCTCAATATTTAACAAATCAAATTAAAACTGTTTTTATTTTAAAGGGCTACTTATTATTTATGAAATAAATATTTTAATTTTTTTTTTGAACTTTAAGTGCAAATATTTGAAGATAAGAGCAAAAATATTTTAACAGCAAATTCCCAAATGCAAAGAAGACTCTGATCATTTACTCTTGATAATACTACTAATAATAACGAAATTAAAAAAAGAAGAAATAAATAATGAAATTGAACACAATGAGTATGTGTAATATGTTTTTCAAGGCAAACCCGTTTTTGATATATCAACTGAGATAAAAAAACAACGTAATGAGAGATAATTCTATGAAATATTTTTGTGACGTCATAATTTTCAAAATACTAAATAACTAAATAAGATAAATTGTGAATATTGTAGGCACATTTTAACAAAAAACGACTAATCATATTCAGAACGATTTATATCCAACAAAAATTATTCAAAAAATTAGTTTCCGCTTCAAGTTTCATCGGATTTATTTGTTGACGTTTGTGAAACTATAATTCGTCATGAAAACTGTTTCCTCTTTATTACAAAAGTTAATTTATCTAGCTTGTATTATAAGTCGATTGTGCCTAATCGAAAAATTGGTCTTGGTTTTGCATTGATTGTAGGGTTGATACAATATCGACAGAAGTGATTTTTTTATATGTCAGATGGTGTAAAACTGGCTCACAGAATGAGTGAGCAGGATTTTTTAAATTTTGAGTTTTTTGACTCAAATTGAAGTATTTGATGAGATTGTGAAGTGAAGGAAAAAGATAATAAAAGTAATCAAACGCAGAAATAAAGCAAAATTATCAATCTCCA
This sequence comes from Hybos culiciformis, assembly GCA_964007475.1. Taxonomy (NCBI): domain Eukaryota; kingdom Metazoa; phylum Arthropoda; class Insecta; order Diptera; family Hybotidae; genus Hybos; species Hybos culiciformis. The sequence continues at coordinate 28,448,017 of OZ023275.1, forward strand.
GGACTGGTAACGTGGAATTTTTGAATTCTTTAATTTTCTAATCAATTTTTAATTAATTTCATTTAATTTTAAAAATAATATAAATTACTTTGGTGAGAAATCATTTTATCATTCCACCTAATACCTAAACAAAAATTAAATGCAGTTTGATGGATAACTTGAGAGTGTTTGAACCGATTTGGTTCGTTATAGCCCGAGTAATGTATTTCGGAATTTTTATATGATCTCAAAAACATATCTCTTATTAATAAATACTAGCCTAGATCCTAGAGCGAAACAACGTTTTTGCTATACATATATTTTTTTGACTATAGTAAATAATTAAAAATGTATTAAATTTTTTTTGAAATTTTTTTATTATTAGTAGGTACATAAATATGTTCGATTTGGTCAAACGTCAGAAAATATTGTTATTTTTATAACTGATACCCTTCTAATGGACAGAAGTCCTTTCCACAGCTCTCAGTAAAACATTTTTGTAACATTTCAACCTTTCTTGATTGACATTTGAAACTTTCCATAAATTCTTTTAAAAGAGGAAGCTGAAGAAAAAGATCATCGTTTTCACATTCCGATTGTGCTAACGCTATAAAATATGCGCGACTCTCATCACCCAAACCAACGGTTGCTAAATATTTCTCATCAATGTCGTCTTCGATTTTATTAGCACTATATTGAATATAATTGTAATAATTGGCTTTAAGAATTTCAAAATCACTTGCGTATGATTCGTAATATAATTTTTTTTCTCGAAGACATGGAAAAAATGTATCTTTATTTAAAAAGCTATTTGATATTAGATATTCGGTCCAAAAAGACTTAATTGCTGTAACATAATAATGAAGAGCGGGTGTTTCATTATTATTGATTATTGCTTTTCTTCCTGATTTTTTCTGCAGATCTTTTATATCATCTTCGATTAATAGTATTTCATTTATAGGTATACTATAAAGATTGTAAATATTTGAAAAATATTTGTCCGTAATCATTTCCGGTTTATAAAATTTGATTAGAAATTCTTCGGAATAAGAAACATTTTCAATCAAGAAAACCTTTTTTTTATCAATTTCATGTTTATGGCTGTTATCCTTTTCAGCTAAGTTTCGTTCGGATCTTTTTATTACTTCTTCGAAATTTTGTATAATATTACGACGAAGTGCAAGATCTAATTGCTCATGCTGTTGTTGTGAGGCCAAATTTTTTAATATTGGATATAAATATTTCGAAATTTGAGATGTTGAAAAATTGTCCATTGATAATAAAGTTCGTAAGATCAAAAAATTAGTAAATTTGATTGAATTTGAATCATTATTATATATGACATTGATAATATGTTTTATTCTCTTTGGATTCCAATAAAATTTTGAAATAGGCGTTTCAGTTTCGTTGAAATTTAAATAATTTGTGAAATATTCTTGCCAATCAAAATTAGGTGTTTCTTTGGATAAATTTTCAAACGATCCTATAAGTTCAAGTCCTGAGTTTAGTTCGTCGTACTCAGACACGGCAACCGTTAAGTTATTCAAACCTTCCAAAATGTTATCAATTTCCATGTCATTGTATCGATTAGGCTCAACAATTTGTTTTAGGATTAGTTTGTTTTGTTTTGTAGTTCCAATAGAATGTTCGAATTCAATATTTAAAATATGTTCATTTTCATCATTCCCCATGTCAATAATGTAAAAAAATTTTAAATTTCCGATTAATTTAGTTATATCATTTTTCGAAAATTTTTCCTTAAATAATGGAAACTCTTTAAACGGTTTTAGGAAATTTATTTGATCAAATACTAATTTTAAATTTTCTTTTTGTTCTTTTTGTTTCATTGAATTAATAAAAAGTTTGATTTTATTCTCAATATTTGTTAATTCAATTTTCTCATGTAATTGGTTTTCCACATAATTAATAATATTTAAATCAAAATTATCTGTAACATTATTGCCACAAGCATATTTCTTAAAATCATCACATGGCCTAGTGGTGAAATTAATTTTTTCGATTATATTTTGATAATAACCATGGAATTTTTTATTTGATTTTGAACTCAGCTTGAAATCATTTGAAGAAATCTTTTTTATTAGCATTCTATTACGATCTATGTTAATATTACTTATTTGGTCGAATTCTATTTCAATGTGAGTTTCATTTTCGAAAACTGACAGAGAATTGAAATCATCAATAAAAGTTAGAATTAATAATAAAAATTTTAAAATCTTCATTCTATTAAAATAAGTTTGTGTACTCTTCAGAAGATTTAATTAAACACTGGTATAATAAATTGTTATCTTGGTTTACTAAAATTAAAGTACATTATATAATATAGAATTTGATTTAAGTTCAGTTTTTTAACAAATTA